>LR738715.1:357206712-357237119 GCA_902687465.1 Secale cereale | reverse complement strand
GAGGCCGCCGAGCCGGCCGCGCAAGAGACTGCTCCGGCTGCAGATGCAGCGGCCGGGGAGGGGGACGGTGGCCGCACCGCCGACCCGGAGGCGGCGGGAGCATCTGATGCTGCACCGGCCACCGGTCCCTCCGCCGGCGAAGAGCAGAGGTTCTATCTCGAGGCCCCCAATGGCGTCTTCATTCAGATGCCGTGGGGGTCTTCGTCGCGAGCTCCTGCGGAGGGCGAGGCGTTCGACGGAGAAGTCCTCGCCTCCGCAGGCCTGAAGATCGTCCAGGCGCCCGGTGGAGGTGAGGGGCCCGAGGAGGAGCGATTGCTTCATCAGCTCCTGGCCCTTTACCGGGCCAGGCAAGCAAAGCTCGCTTCCCGGGAGGCTCTTGCCGCCAAGGCCGCGGCAGAGATGGAGAAGCGTGCGGCGGAGCTCAGCGCCGCCAACCAGGCTGCCCTCCGCCAGGTGGCGGAGGAGCGTGAGCGTCTCGCCGGCGAGTACCAAGAATGGGTGCTCGAGAAGGCTGAAGCGGAAGAACAGCAGCGCCTCGCCGGAGTGGATATGTCCCGGCGAGAGGGAGAGCTCGCGCAGCGGAAGGTTGAGCTGGACTCCCATGAAGAAGACCTTGCCGCTCGCGAGGCTGTCCTTGGCGGGGAGCTGAAGGAGGCGAAGGCCGCCGCGGTTGCCGCGGAGGACGCCAAGAAAGAGCTCGCCGCCAAGGTCGAACAACTGGAGAAGGCGATGAAGGTGAGCGCCGAGAAGGTTGCCGCGCTCATCTTGGAGCGCGAGAAGGATGCCCACACAAACTCAGAGCTCCAGGTGAGTTTATCCAAGAGGGGTGACGAGCTGAAGGCCGCCAAGGACTCCATCGAGGACTTGGAGCTGAAGGTCACCACCCTGAAGGAATCGCTCGATGCTGCCCGGGCCCAGGAGACCAAGTTGAAGGATGAGCTCCGCAAGGATCGGACCTTGATGGAGAGCGTCAACAAGGCATCCGAGCTCTTCCGGCAGACTATTGAAGTGTGGACCGAAGAGCTGGTTTCTTCTGCGTCCAATATTGACCAGGAGTTGCTGGCGTTGAAGGTCGAACATCTTATCTACTCGCCGGATCCAGATCTCCCGCACAGCGCCAAGCTTAGCCTCTTCTTCAGAGGCGTCGCTCCGGCTCTTGCAGGTCTCCGGAACCGCATCCCCGCGCAGCTGGCCGAGGAGTCGCGCCGGCTCTGCGCGGGAACTCTGGAGCGGGTCTTGACGAAGATCATGTACCGCAACCCGGGAATCAACCTCACGAACGTTCTTCGCACCCTGCCGGCTGATGCAGACACGGAGGTCCTGAAGGAGCAGGTCGGCCACATCATCGCCAAGGTGGCAAAGCTTGGCAGGAAGGAAGGCGACCGCGTAGACTAGGGCTCCATTTATCTTTATCTTTTTATTGCTGCACATTATGTTATGAACTCATTAGTCCATTGCGACAAGTTATCCTTGTAAGATATTTGCTTTACTTCAATCAATCAGTGCAATGTTATCTTCCTTGTTTCAATCTTTGAGTTTGTATGTTCTTCACCCTACGCTCCCGGGGAGCTTGCCGGTAAAGGGGCCCTTGTCGCGAGCGCTGAGTGCTGGATTCTAAGCAGCCTGCTGGCCAAGGTCCTCGCCGGCAAGCAACCTTGACGCAGCTAGTCGCAACGCACTTAGCTTGCTGAGCGTACTCGGAAACGAGGCAAGGGCGCGACACTTGTCGCAGCTCACTTAAATCGTTGAGTGAACTTGAAAACAAGATAAGGGTGCGGCAAGCTATGGGTAGGTTCCTCCGCGCACAGGTTTTCCATACAAAGCGTGATCGTTCAAGGAAGGCAACCAAAAATTTAAAATTTGAGCTGGTCAAATTCTAACAACTTATCTTTCATATGCGGCTTGCTCATATTGCTTGCTTTCCGGTAAGGCTTCTCTTTCTTGAACAGCACTTGGTTCTTCCTCCACCTCCTTCCCCCCTGGCAAACTTGTGCGCGAGGACCGTTCCTTCTGTTTAAGAGGAAAGAGAAAGGGAGAGGGAAACAAGTATCTGGCCTTTCGGCATAATAGTGCTTACCGTATATCTGAGTGTTGCATCAAATGCCAAACAGAACATGCAAATAGCAAAGAGAAGCATGCAAAAGGCAATCGATGCGAAAAACACGAAAGCCTTACTGATGCACGGGGTCTGCGCCCGGCTTTGTACAAAGGGTTACATGCAACAGCGGCAAAGCTTGTACAAAAGGTGGTTGCCGGAGCGGATCACGGCAACCGCGCCTTAGGGGTAAAACTTGCGAAGATGCTCTATGTTCCAGGAGTTGCTCACCGGTAAGCCTTCTTCGGTCTCGAGGCGGACAGCGCCGGGCCTCGTAACTTGTCTCACCCGATAAGGGCCTTCCCACTTCGGCGTCAACTTGTTGGAATTCTTGGCGGACTGAACACGCCGAAGAACAAGGTCGCCTTCCTCGAGACTCCTGGCCTTGACTTTGCGGCTATGGTAGCGGCGCAAAGCTTGCTGGTATCGAGCAGCTCGTACAGCAGCCTGGAGACGTCCCTCCTCAAGGAGCAATGCGTCATCTTGCCGCAGTTGCTCTTGCTCGAGCTCATCATAAGCGAGTACTCGAGGAGATCCGTACGCGAGTTCCGTGGGGAGAACTGCCTCTGCTCCATAGACTAGAGCAAAAGGTGTCTGTCCGGTGGCTCGACTTGGTGTCGTTCTGATTGACCAAAGAGCCGCCGGGAGCTCCTCTATCCAATTCTTTCCGCACTTGCGCAGCCTGTCAAAGGTCCTTGTCTTGAGTCCGCGCAGCACTTCAGCATTTGCCCTCTCCGCTTGACCGTTGCTCCTCGGGTGAGCAACAGAAGCGAAACAGACCTTGGCGCCAAGGTCTTGGACGTACTGCATGAAGGTGCGACTAGTGAATTGCGTACCGTTGTCGGTGATGATCCTGTTAGGGATCCCGAAACGGCAAACAATCGACCTGAAGAATCTGACTGCTGACTGTGCTGTCACCTTTCTCACTTGCTCCACTTCTGGCCACTTTGTGAACTTGTCGATTGCAACGTACAAGTACTCAAAGCCCCCGACAGCGCGAGGGAAAGGGCCGAGGATATCGAGCCCCCAGACCGAGAAGGGCCATGACAAAGGGATTGTTTGGAGAGCTTGAGCTGGCTGATGAATTTGCTTTGCATGGAACTGGCACGCTTCACACTTGGTTACTAGTGCAGTTGCATCTTGGAGGGCTTCTTGCCAAAAGAACCCTTGCCGGAAAGCTTTCCCGGCAAGCGCCCTTGCGCCAATGTGGTGGCCGCATATGCCTCCGTGTATTTCTGCCAACAGCTTCTGTCCATCTTCTCTGGAGATGCATTTCAACCTGACACCGTTGAGTCTTCTTCTGTATAGCTCGTTATCCACGAACTGATACATACTTGACTGCCTGGTTATTTTCTCTATCTCTTGAGGGTCGTCGGGAAGTTCTCCAGTTTGCAGAAAACGGACGATCTGCTGCGCCCATGCTGGAGCTTGAGGCTCGACGGCAAGGACTAAAGGCTCGAGGGCCGCTGCGGGAACCTCAGCTTCTACGGCAAAGACCTCTGATCCTGCCGGAGCTGACGGTCCCCCGGCAAGCTCGCCGGGGCGAGGCTTGTCGGGAACACTTGCTTCAACTGCACAAGCCCGAGGGCTTGCAGGAGCAAACTGTTCCTCAGCGTTGTTGTTGTTGATCTTGGGAACTTTGGCGGCGGGTTCAGGGAGATCCGCCGGCAAGTAGTCGCCGGAGACCAACTTTCTCTTCTTGGACTGCCCAATTGATGGTGTAACTGATGGCTGAGTCAGCTTGAGCAAAAAGGTCCCTGGTTCCACAGGTAACTTCATCGCGGCGCACTTTGAAAGGCCATCTGCAATCTCATTTTGAGCTCTCGGGACGTGCTCCATCTGCAAACCTTCAAAGTGCTCTTCAAGCTTCCTCACTTCATCGACATAAGCTTCCATCAAAGGGCTCTGATAGCTCTTGTTAACTTGTCGGACCACCAACTGAGAATCACCCCGCACAATCAGCTTTCTGATCCCAAGTTCGGCCGCAATCCTGAGGCCGGCAAGCAAGCCTTCATATTCTGCAGTGTTGTTAGTCGCTTGCTCCCTGGGAAAGTGCATCTGGATAACATATTTGAGGTGCTCTCCGGTGGGCGCGATGAGTACCACGCCGGCACCGGCGCCTTGCAGCGAGAAGGCACCGTCAAAATACATTACCCATTCACTTGTCGCTTCTTGCACGGGTGCGCTTGTTTCTTGAACTTCATCTTCTGGTGTTGGGGTCCATTCGGCAATGAATTCTGCCAAGGCTCGGCTCTGTATGGTTGAAGTACTTTCAAACTTGAGTCCAAAGCTTGACAGCTCCAGTGCCCACTCGACGATCCTGCCTGTTGCCTCTGGATTGTGCAATATCCTCTTCAACGGAAAGCGAGTGACCACTGTTATCTCATGGGCTTGGAAGTAGTGGCGCAGCTTTCTTGAGGCCATGAGGAGGCCGAAAAGCAACTTTTGCACACCAGAGTATCTTGATCTAGCCCCCTGGAGAAGGGAACTCACAAAATACACTGGGCGCTGCACCATCTTCTTCCGCACCTCTCCTTGTTCCTGCGCAGAGTCTTCCTTGTCGGGGCCAGAGCTCGTCGGGACAGCCCCCTGCTTGTCGCTAGATTCGCTCGCCGGTGATGCTGACTCCTCGTCGGACTCCCTCTCCGCCACTAACGCAGCACTAACCACCTGGTTGGTTGCCGCTAAGTATAGCAACAACTTTTCCTGTGGTCTAGGTGCGACAAGTGTAGGAGTGGAGGACAGGTACCGTTTCAAATCCTGCAACGCCGCCTCCGCTTCCGGAGTCCACTTCATGGGACCTGCCTTCTTCAAGATTTTGAAGAAAGGTAGGGCGCGTTCTGCGGATTTTGAAATGAACCTGCTGAGGGCAGCAACACAACCTGCAAGCCTTCTGACATCCTTGACGCGCTTCGGGGCCTCTATCTGCTCAATGGCTTTGATCTTGTCGGGGTTGGCTTCAATCCCCCTCTGTGATACAAAGAACCCGAGAAGCTTGCCGGAGGGGACTCCAAAGACGCACTTCTCGGGGTTCAACTTGAGCTGTATCCTGCGCAGGTTCTGAAACGTTTCTTCCAAGTCTTGAATCAGGGTTTCCTTGCTTTTGCTCTTCACCACGATGTCATCCATGTAAGCTTCTACATTTCTGTGGATCTGTGGCTCAAAAGCAGTGTATACTACCCTTGCAAAGGTTGAGCCTGCATTCTTCAGTCCAAATGGCATGCGGATAAAGCAATAAGTGCCACATGGAGTGATAAATGCAGTCTTCTCTTCATCCTCCTTGGCCATGAAAATCTGATGATAGCCTGAGTATGCATCAAGAAAACAGAGTAGCTCACATCCGGCAGTGGAGTCAACGATCTGGTCAATGCGCGGCAAAGGGAAGGGATCCTTGGGACATGCTTTATTCACATCGGTGAAGTCTATACACAGTCTCCACTTCCCGTTGGCTTTGCGCACGACGACTGGGTTTGCCAACCACGTCGGATGGATCACACCTCTAACTAGACCTGCTGCCTCTAGTTTCTTGATCTCCTCATTGACGAACTCTTGGCGCTCCACGGCTTGCTTCCTCACTTTCTGCTTGATGGGCCGCGCATGAGGACAGACAGCAAGCTTGTGCTCAATCACCTTCCTGGGAACACCGGGGATGTCAGATGGTTGCCAAGCAAACACATCGACATTCGCCCGCAGGAAGGCGACGAGCGCGCTTTCCTATTTGCTGTCAAGGGTGGCACTGATGGTGAAGGTACCACCAGTGCCATCCTCCTTCGCGGACACTTTCATGGTTGCCGGAGGAGCAGCCATTCCTTTCTTGCTCTTGCCGGTGGAGCTCGATGGAACGTCCTCGACGGCAGCGCAGCACTCCGAAGAGGTGCGGTTGCCGGAGTGGGCCCCAGAGCACTTGCCGGGCTTGGTCTTCGTCTTCTTCCCCCCGGGAGCTTCAGCGGCAAGAGTATCCTTCTCGGCCGCAGCTGCCGCATCCCGGTAAATCTTGTCGGCGCAGATAAGCGCATCCTTCTTGTCGCTGTGGACAGTGATGACGCTTATCGGCCCCGGCATCTTCAGCACGTTGTAAGCATAGTGGGAAGCTGCCATGAACTTGGCGAGGGCAGGACGGCCAAGTATTCCATTGTAGGGCAATGGAATATCGGCAACGTCGAAGGTGATGCGCTCAGTCCTGAAGTTGAGCTCCCCGCCAAAGGTCACCGGCAGAGTGATCTTTCCCTTGGGCTTGCTCCTTCCCGGGTTGATTCCTTGGAATGAACCGGTCTCTTCGAGCTCGCCATCTTGAATCTGGAGTTTCTTGATCACAGCGGAGGAGATCAAGTTCAGCCCGGCCCCGCCGTCAACCAACATTTTGGTGACCTTGAGGTTGCGGATGGTGGGAGAAACCAGCATCGGCAAGCACCCGACCGCCGTGGTGCGGTCAGGGTGATCCTCAAGGTCAAAAACGATGGGCGTGCTGGACCATTTGAGGAGCCTGCGCGACTCCACGGGCGGCTCCGCTGCATTCACCTCACGCACCCACTGTTTCAGCTGGCGGTGGGAGGTATGCAGGGAGGCGCCACCGTCGACGCACAGGACCTTCGTGGCCTTCTGGAACTCCTGCTCGCTGTTCTCGTCATCCTCCATGTCTTCATCGTCGTCTTCGTCGTTGTCGCGGCCCCGGGGAGGTCGATCTCCTTGCCGCTGCTTGGCCTTGCCGCGGCGTCCTCCCCGGCCGTTAAACGGCCGCTTCTTGCTGGGCTCTTCCCCGCCACCCTGGGCCTTCTCCTTGTCGCGCCTCTCGTACTCAGCTTTTTGCTGCTCGACGAGGTACTCGACGCGCTTGCAGTTGGAGAGATCGTGACCCTTGGTGCGGTGAATCTTACAGTATTGCTTGTCGGAGCTACCCGGCTTGTCGGCCGCCGCCGCAGGGGCAGGCTCCTTGCCGGAGCCGCCAGCCTGCGCTTGCTTGGCGGGGGCCTCCTTGCCGGACTTCTCGACGGCAAGCACTTCCTTCTTGCCCTTCTTTCTGTTGTTCCGCCGCCGGCTCTTCTTTGCCGGGGCGGTGTCGTCGCTGTCGCTTCTCCCTGCGCCAGCATCCTCCCCGGGGAGTTTCCTCCCCTCTTCCGCGCGGGCGCACTTGTCAGCAAGAGCGTAGAGCTCGCTGACGTCCCGAATCTTCGTCATCGCCATCTCTTCACGCATGCGGCGGTTACGCACGTTCTGATGGAACGCGCTGATAACCGCGGCAGGGTGAACGTCAGGGATGTTGTGCTGCACCCGGCTGAAGCGTTGGATATATTTGCGCAGGGGTTCGCCTTCCTTCTGGGCCAAGATGTGGAGATCGCTCTCCTGGCCATGGGGTTTGTGGCCGCCAGCGAAGGCGCCAACAAACTGATGGCAGAGGTCGGCCCAAGAAGAGATAGAGCCTTCCGGCAAGTGCATGAGCCACGAACGGACGTTCGGCTTCAGCACGAGCGGGAAGTAGTTGGCTAGGATCTTCTCGTCGCGCCCTCCGGCAGCTTGCACTGCGATAGTGTAGACGCTGAGAAACTCCGAGGGGTGCGTCTTGCCGTCGTACTTCTCCGGTACGTCGGGCTTAAAGTTCTTCATGCTGGGCCACTGGACGCGCCGCAGCTCGCGGGTGAACGCAGGGCAGCCTGCCGCGTACGGCAAGTCGCCTGGTTCACCGGGCGCGCGCGCGTCGACAGTGTCTCCAGCTCTCTTGTCGGATTGTCGCCGAGCTTCTCGGCGGCGCTCGATCGTGGTTCGAGCGTCTTCATCTCGCCGGTCGTCGAGGACCTGGCGCTGGTCCCGACGGGCCCGCGGGTCCGACGAGGCTGTGGAGCCGTCGTCGGGGTTGTTCCGACGGGGCGGCGTCTTCTGCTTCTGCGGCGGGGAGTGCACGCTTGTCGCACCCCCAGCAGTCTTGTCGCCGATAGCCTTCGTCTTCTCGGCTTGCCGCGGCCGTGAGGCCGACGGCTGCGGCGGAGAGTCGTTGTTGGCGAAGTCTATCAGGCTCCGGATAGTGGCCCTCCATTCTTCGGCCTTGTCGGCCGCCGGAGGAAAATCGAGGAGCAGCTGCGCCCTTGCGAGCGCTTCTGCCGGAGTAGTGGGGAACGTGGGCGAGCGGTGCGAGGAGCGGGATACGCTCGGACTTCTAACAACGTTAGAAGGAGCGGGGTCCCGCGCTGGCGCCTTCGCTTTGCTTGTGCCCGGACGGGGGTCCGGGGCGTCCCGCGAACCTCCAGTTTGGCCTTGCCCCAGCAAGCGGATACCACCCCCCGTGGTATGGCGCTGCGGGGTCGTCGTGTGCTGTGATGGACGCGGCGCGTCCACGGAGACCGAGGTCCGGTCGTCCGTCCTGTTCTTAGATCTGGTGGCGCCGTGAGTGTCCTCGCCGGCAACCACCCTTCCGACGGTATCTCCCCCGCCCACCATTGGCTCCGGTGGCGGCGGGTGAGACACAGACGGGCCTCCGACCTCCGAAGGCTTCTTCTTCGGGGCCATGGAGTTGTCGCTGATGAAGTTGCTGATGAAGCTGGAGAGGTTGATGAGGAATGCGCCCGCGCGAACGCCGGATCAGGTTCGCACAACCTCGACGCCCCCCACCCTGGCGCGCCAAAGATGTCGGGGGAAACTGTCCGCCACGAACACCTATGGGACCGGAGCCCCTTGTCTGTGCGGTACGAGGGCGGAGGGAGCACAAAGAGCAGATCGAAGCAGACGCGCGGGCAGTTTTACCCAGGTTCGGGCCGCACGGATGCGTAAAACCCTACTCCTGCTTGGTTGTGTATTGAGTTGAGTGCTCGGGAGCTTGAAGAAGCAGCTACACCGTGCGTGAGAGTAATCTAGGTTTCGAACCCCTTCCACGTTGTGCATGGGCCTCCTTTTATAGTGCAAGGGGTCACCGACAGGTGTCAACGTAGGAGAAAGAGGGTAAAAATGTAAAAGAGGTGGTAGTTGTAACAGTGCGGGAACAGTGGAGCTACAGTACAGAACAGTGGTCTATACCTACTTTAACAGTGGGGGACAAGGGCATTTAATGCCCGTCGCCGTCGACCCCAAAAGCTCCCGCCTTAGCGTCTCCGTCCGCCACGGCGACGGATTTATCGCCGTGGAGTGCCACCGTGTACCCCAGGCTGCACAGCCATCTGCCACGCGTCCCTGGATAGGCCCCAGGGTGACGCGTGGGCCGATGAGCTGGAGCGCGGGCACACAGCGCAGCCTTCCCGGCAAGCACCTTGCCGGGGCCTTGATCTTGCCGGGCCCGGGAACTTGTCGCTCCCCGGGCCCCTTGCCGGGGCGCGCATAGCGCCGAGGCGATGTCTTCTAGTCTTCCTGGCAAGCTCCTCTTGCCAGGGTCTTGTGTTAGTGGAACAGTTTTGAGCCTGGTACGGCCTTCCCGGCAAGCTCCTCTTGCCGGGGTCTCGGTCTTATGTTTTGCATACTTTGTTTTTGAATGGTTTAATAAGGAGCAGGAAGGTCTCCGGCGAGCCCGCAGTAAACCTTGCCGCGGGAAGCTGCAACTGCCCGTGCACAAGTTGGGGTACTGAGGCACCCCTACCTTAGTACACCGACAGGAGCCCCCGGGCCTGGGCCACACACGGTGCCGAGCGCTGTTGGGCCAGGCCCAAAACAGTGCACGGGCACCCGCGGCCCGCGGCGCACCGAATCCACTTCCATATCCGCCGCACCCCACGGTAACGGCACGCGTCGATTGCGGCGCCGTGGGATGGGACGTGCCCACGATCTCTTAATGGAAAGGGCGAAACGCTCCCCACTCCCCCATAAAAGCAGAGGTAGCGGGCGCGGTTCCCCTCCCTGCGCTCTCATTACGTCGTCTTCCACCTGCAAAAGATTCCTTCTTGCGCTCTGCCTCCACACCTCCGCCGCCGCCGAGCTCTTCGTCCCCTTCCTCCCGCCGCGTCCGCCATGGCCCCAAAGACCGACAAGGCGAAGGCGGAGAAATCCAAGAAGGAGAAATCCGAGCAAGCGGCCAAGCTCATCGCTTACCGGAAGCGGCACGTCGTCTTCCCGCCGAAGCTCGGCGTGCAGGAACTCTGGAACAAGTACTACTTGTTCTGGTCCAAAGGAACCGATGCGCATCCCCGCACGCGAGCATACCCGGCCGTCGCCAAGGACAACTATCCCGGCGGGTATCACTTCTTCGCTGCCTTTTTCCATTGTGGTCTCTGTCCTCCTTTTTCGAACTTCTTCTGTGATATCATGAACACATACGGCTTCCATCTGCTTGATTTCACCCCCAACGCCATTCTCACCATGGCCGTTTTCGCACATATGTGCGAAAACTTCATAGGAGTCCACCCCAACGTAGCCCTCTTTAGACACTTCTTCACTCCTAGAGCTGAGGCCGATGCCCCCCTCTCCGGAGGAATTTCTTGGGTCTTCCGTCTCAATAAGAAAGGGGCGTACTTGCCGGGGGAGCTCCGCGGCAAGTGGGAGGAATGGCGAGCGGAGTGGTGCTGGATTGTAGAAGACCAGCCGCAAGCCTTCACTGCGCCGCGCACGACGCCTATTGTGCGCGGCAGAGATTGGAGTGATCTAGACTCCGACGACGTCAAGCTCGACATCGCCCTCGTCCGGATTCTCCGTCTTCGGATGGCCCGGCTGTCGGTTGCCGAGGTGGGCGCAGATTTCCTCCGCCGGCGCATCGCCCCTCTCCAAGACCGGAAGAGGCCGGCATGGGAGTACGGCGGCCCGGCAGATATCATGAGGCTGCGCCCCGGGCTTAATTTCAACTTCACCACTCTGGAGCTGCGCGGGATGGTACGGGAACTTTTTAAGTATGACCCGACGCACCCTGAGTGGTTCAGGACTCCCCGGGAAGTGGTGCCGCTCTGCAACAACGCCGCGAGGGACCGGATCCTTGCCATGATGCCCATGTGCGACTCGCATGGCTTGGACCGCTCGTGGATCACCCCGAAGCCCATCGACGTCCTCAACTTCTACGACAACCTCACCGAGGTGGCGAGTAATAAGGAGGACCTCAAGCTGCATACGCGGGACACCACCGACCAGGAAATCGCCTACATAGCTTCTCGGGCTGAGGAGGCCGCCGCAGCCGCGGCGGCAGGAGTCTTCGGGTTCTCGCCGGAGGAGGCGGAGGCCGAGGAGGCGTCCACCCAGGCGGAGGAGGCGGAGATCCGCCGGTTGCTGAACCTCCCACCCGACGCGCTCGCCGGGGTCCCCTCGTTGAGGCACTCCGGGATCCATGGGATCGCGACGGAGGCCGCGGCAATGGAGGGCACCGCCGGAGGGAGCAGAGGCGCCGCGAGGGGCGGAGGCGCCAAGGGAAAGAGGGCCGCAGTGCTGGACGCTGGGCCCAGCGAGCCGGCCGGGGCAGAGGAGGAGGAGGAGGAGGAGGCCGAAGACTCCGGCGGATCCACGGAGTTATACGCCGACGACCTCTCCTCGTCGGAGAGCTCCCCGCCCCCGGCAAGCCCGAAGCAGTCCCCGGCAAAGCGCCTCCGCAAGGCGGCGACGGGGGAGAGGGCGCAGGCGCCCCGGCAACAGCCACCTCGGCGGGCGGCTCCTCGGGGGAGTCAAGCCGCGCCAAGGCCGTCCGGCGCACCAGCCGCAGCGGAGGCGGCCCGTGCGCGGACCACGACGGAGGCGCCCCGCAGGCCGGCAGCGAGCCGGCAGGGGTCTTCTCGGAGCGGAGCAACGGCTCCGCCCGCTCCTCGGGCGCCGGCGGCCACAGGGGCTGGGTCTTCGCAGCCCCCAGCCCCGGTGAACACCAAGCGCGCGAGGGAGTCTTCACCTCCCGCTCCTCGCGTCGACGCGCCCACGGTGGAGTATGACTTCTCCGCCCTGAGCGAGGACGACGAGGAGGACCAGGAGTAAGGATCCGAGATTCTACATCTTCTTGATTTTTGTCTTGAACTTCTGTTGATGCTGACTCTGTTTACTGTTTTGATTTCAGGACCCTGGCCCACCGCGCAGCGAAGAAGGCCAAGGCGCCCGAGGCTGAGGTCGCGGAAGGCTCAGCGGCAGCGGCAACAGAGGGCGTGCCGGAGCCAAGCCTGCCGGACTCGAGCACTGCTCCGTTGAGCAGCCCCCAGCGCAGCCCGCAGCGCAGCCCCCAGCGTAAGTCTGGGGTTCCCTTTTCGCTTGTCGGGGTACGCCTGAGGCTTTGATTTTGTCTTCACGTATTGACGTCTCTTGTCTTGTTATGTGCAGAGGAGGAGTCCCAGCGGGAAGAGCGCCCGGAGGTCACAGCTGAGGAGCCGCAGGCCCCGCCATCCCCGCCAAGGCAGGACTCTCCAGCAAGGGAGAGTGCTCCGTCAAGGGCGGGTACTCCGCCAAGGCAGAGTACCCTGCCAAGGACGAGCAGCCCGGCAAGGGCGGCCACCCCGCCAAGGCCAAGTTCCCCGGCGAGGGCGACTACTCCGACGAGGCCGAGCTCCCCGGCGAGGGAGCCCGCCGCTGAGGACGTCCGCCAAGGTAATCTTTGTAACTTGTCTTCTTGGCTTGTCTCTTTTTTGGATATTTGCTTGAGTCTTGAATTTCTTTCTCTTCTTCTTCTTCTTTCTAGATCTTCCTCCTCCTGCGCCCATGGAGACGGAGGTGATTATCCTCGAGGAGGAGGACGCGCAGGGCGGCGGCGGCGACGCTCCAGTCGTCGAGGAGGTAACTGAGGCCGCCGAGCCGGCCGCGCAAGAGACTGCTCCGGCTGCGGACGCAGCGGCCGGGGAGGGGGACGGTGGCCGCACCGCCGACCCGGAGGCGGCGGGAGCATCTGATGCTGCACCGGCCACCGGTCCCTCCGCCGGCGAAGAGCAGAGGTTCTATCTCGAGGCCCCCAATGGCGTCTTCATTCAGATGCCGTGGGGGTCTTCGTCGCGAGCTCCTGCGGAGGGCGAGGCGTTCGACGGAGAAGTCCTCGCCTCCGCAGGCCTGAAGATCGTCCAGGCGCCCGATGGAGGTGAGGGGCCCGAGGAGGAGCGATTGCTTCATCAGCTCCTGGCCCTTTACCGGGCCAGGCAAGCAAAGCTCGCTTCCCGGGAGGCTCTTGCCGCCAAGGCCGCGGCAGAGATGGAGAAGCGTGCGGCGGAGCTCAGCGCCGCCAATCAGGCTGCCCTCCGCCAGGTGGCGGAGGAGCGTGAGCGTCTCGCCGGCGAGTACCAGGAGTGGGTGCTCGAGAAGGCTGAAGCCGATGAACAGCAGCGTCTCGCCGGGGTGGAGATGTCCCGGCGAGAGGGGGAGCTCGCGCAGCGGAAGGTTGAGCTGGACTCCCATGAAGAAGACCTTGCCGCTCGCGAGGCTGTCCTTGGCGGGGAGCTGAAGGAGGCGAAGGCCGCCGCGGTTGCCGCGGAGGACGCCAAGAAAGAGCTCGCCGCCAAGGTCGAACAACTGGAGAAGGCGATGAAGGTGAGCGCCGAGAAGGTTGCCGCGCTCATCTTGGAGCGCGAGAAGGATGCTCACACAAACTCAGAGCTCCAGGTGAGTTTATCCAAGAGGGGCGACGAGCTGAAGGCCGCCAAGGACTCCATTGAGGACTTGGAGCTGAAGGTCACCACCCTGAAGGAATCGCTCGATGCTGCCCGGGCCCAGGAGACCAAGTTGAAGGATGAGCTCCGCAAGGAGCGAACCTTGATGGAGAGCGTCAACAAGGCATCCGAGCTCTTCCGGCAGACTATCGAAGTGTGGACCGAAGAGCTGGTTTCTTCTGCGTCTAATATTGACCAGGAGTTGCTGGCGTTGAAGGTCGAACATCTTATCTACTCGCCGGATCCAGATCTCCCGCACAGCGCCAAGCTCAGCCTCTTCTTCAGAGGCGTCGCTCCGGCTCTTGCAGGTCTCCGGAACCGCATCCCCGCGCAGCTGGCCGAGGAGTCGCGCCGGCTCTGCGCGGGAACTCTAGAGCGGGTGTTGACGAAGATCGTGTACCGCAACCCGGGAATCAACCTCACGAACGTTCTTCGCACCCTGCCGGCAGATGCAGACACGGAGGCCCTGAAGGAGCAGGTCGGCCACATCATCGCCAAGGTGGCAAAGCTTGGCAGGAAGGAAGGCGACCGCGTAGACTAGGGCTCCGTTTATCTTTATCTTTTTATTGCTGCACATTATGTTATGAACTCATTAGTCCATTGCGACAAGTTATCCTTGTAAGATATTTGCTTTACTTCAATCAATCAGTGCAATGTTATCTTCCTTGTTCCAATCTTTGACTTTGTATGTTTTTCACCCTACGCTCCCGGGGAGCTCGCCGGCAAGGGGCCCTTGTCGCGAGCGCTGAGTGCTGGACTCTAAGCAGCCTGCTGGCCAAGGTCCTCGCCGGTAAGCAACCTTGCCGCAGCTAGTCGCAACGCACTTAACTTGCTGAGCGTACTCGGAAACGAGGCAAGGGCGCGACACTTGTCGCAGCTCACTTGAATCATTGAGTGAACTCGAAAACAAGATAAGGGTGCGGCAAGCTACGGGTAGGTTCCTCCGCGCACAGGTTTCCCATACAAAGTGCGATCGTTCAAGGAAGACAACCAAAATTTAAAATTTGAACTGGTCAAATTCTAACAACTTATCTTTCATATGCTGCTTGCTCATATTGCTTGCTTCCCGGTAAGGCTTCTCTTTCTTGAACAGTACTTGGTTCTTCCTCCACCTCCTTCCCCCCCGGCAAACTTGTGCGCGAGGACCGTTCCTTCTGTTTAAGAGGAAAGAGAAAGGGAGAGGGAAACAAGTATCTGGCCTTTCGGCATGATAGTGCTTACCGTATATCTGAGTGTTGCATCAAATGCCAAACAGAACATGCAAATAGCAAAGAGAAGCATGCAAAAGGCAATCGATGCGAAAAACACGAAAGCTTTACTGATGCACGGGGTCTGCGCCCGGCTTTGTACAAAGGGTTACATGCAACAGCGGCAAAGCTTGTACAAAAGGTGGTTGCCGGAGCGGATCACGGCAACCGCGCCTTAGGGGTGAAACTTGCGAAGATGCTCTATGTTCCAGGAGTTGCTCACCGGTAAGCCTTCTTCGGTCTCGAGGCGGACAGCGCCGGGCCTCGTAACTTGTCTCACCCGATAAGGGCCTTCCCACTTCGGCGTCAACTTGTTGGAATTCTTGGTGGACTGAACACGCCGAAGAACAAGGTCGCCTTCCTCGAGACTCCTGGCCTTGACTTTGCGGCTATGGTAGCGGCGCAAAGCTTGCTGGTATCGAGCAGCTCGTACAGCAGCCTGGAGACGTCCCTCCTCAAGGAGCAATGCGTCATCTTGCCGCAGTTGCTCTTGCTCGAGCTCATCATAAGCGAGTACTCGAGGAGATCCGTAAACGAGTTCCGTGGGGAGAACTGCCTCTGCTCCATAAACTAGAGCAAAAGGTGTCTGTCCGGTGGCTCGACTTGGTGTCGTTCTGATTGACCAAAGAGCCGCCGGGAGCTCCTCTATCCAATTCTTTCCGCACTTGCGCAGCCTGTCAAAGGTCCTTGTCTTGAGTCCGCGCAGCACTTCAGCATTTGCCCTCTCCGCTTGACCGTTGCTCCTCGGGTGAGCAACAGAAGCGAAACAGACCTTGGAGCCAAGGTCTTGGACGTACTGCATGAAGGTGCGACTAGTGAATTGCGTACCGTTGTCGGTGATGATCCTGTTAGGGATCCCGAAACGGCAAACAATCGACCTGAAGAACCTGACTGCTGACTGTGCTGTCACCTTCCTCACTGGCTCCACTTCTGGCCACTTTGTGAACTTGTCGATTGCGACGTACAAGTACTCAAAGCCCCCGACGGCGCGAGGGAAAGGGCCGAGGATATCGAGCCCCCAGACCGAGAAGGGCCATGACAAAGGGATTGTTTGGAGAGCTTGAGCTGGCTGATGAATTTGCTTTGCATGGAACTGGCACGCTTCACACTTGGTTACTAGTGCAGTTGCATCTTGGAGGGCTTCTTGCCAAAAGAACCCTTGCCGGAAAGCTTTCCCGGCAAGTGCCCTTGTGCCAATGTGGTGGCCGCATATGCCTCCGTGTATTTCCGCCAACAGCTTCTGTCCATCTTCTCTGGAGATGCATTTCAACCTGACACCGTTGAGTCTTCTTCTGTATAGCTCGTTATTCACGAACTGATACATACTTGACTGCCTGGTTATCTTCTCTATCTCTTGAGGGTCGTCGGGAAGTTCTCCAGTTTGCAGAAAACGGACGATCTGCTGTGCCCATGCTGGAGCCCGAGGCTCGACTGCAAGGACTAAAGGCTCGAGGGCCGCTGCGGGAACCTCAGCTTCTACGGCAAAGACCTCTGATCCTGCCGGAGCTGACGGTCCCTCGACAAGCTCGCCGGGGCGAGGCTTGTCGGGAACACTTGCTTCAACTGCACAAACCCGAGGGCTTGCAGGAGCAAACTGCTCCTCAGCGTTGTTGTTGATCTTGGGAACTTTGGCGGCGGGTTCAGGAAGATCCGCCGGCAAGTAGTCGCCGGAGACCAACTTTCTCTTCTTGGACTGCCCAATTGATGGTGTAACTGATGGCTGAGTCAGCTTGAGCAAAAAGGTCCCTGGTTCCACAGGTAACTTCATCGCGGCGCACTTTGAAAGGCCATCTGCAATCTCATTTTGAGCTCTCGGGACGTGCTCCATCTGCAAACCTTCAAAGTGCTCTTCAAGCTTTCTCACTTCATCGACATATGCTTCCATCAAAGGGCTCTGATAGCTCTTGTTAACTTGTCAGACCACCAACTGAGAATCTCCCCGCACAATCAGCTTTCTGATCCCAAGTTCGGCCGCAATCCTGAGGCCGGCAAGCAAGCCTTCATATTCTGCGGTGTTGTTTGTCGCTTGCTCCCTGGGAAAGTGCATCTGGATAACATATTTGAGGTGCTCTCCGGTGGGCGCGATGAGTACCACGCCGGCACCGGCGCCTTGCAGCGAGAAGGCACCGTCAAAATACATTACCCATTCACTTGTCGCTTCTTGCACGGGTGCGCTTGTTTCTTGAACTTCATCTTCTGGTGTTGGGGTCCATTCGGCAATGAATTCTGCCAAGGCTCGGCTCTGTATGGTTGAAGTACTTTCAAACTTGAGTCCAAAGCTTGACAGCTCCAGTGCCCACTCGACGATCCTGCCTGTTGCCTCTGGATTGTGCAATATCCTCTTCAACGGAAAGCGAGTGACCACTGTTATCTCATGGGCTTGGAAGTAGTGGCGCAGCTTTCTTGAGGCCATGAGGAGGCCGAAAAGCAACTTTTGCACACCAGAGTATCTTGATCTAGCCCCCTGGAGAAGGGAACTCACAAAATACACTGGGCGCTGCACCATCTTCTTCCGCACCTCTCCTTGTTCCTGCGCAGAGTCTTCCTTATCGGGGCCAGAGCTCGTCGGGACGGCCCCCTGCTTGTCGCTAGATTCGCTCGCCGGTGATGCTGACTCCTCGTCGGACTCCCTCTCCGCCACTAACGCAGCACTAACCACCTGGTTGGTTGCCGCTAAGTATAGCAACAACTTTTCCTGTGGTCTAGGTGCGACAAGTGTAGGAGTGGAGGACAGGTACCGTTTCAAATCCTGCAACGCTGCCTCCGCTTCCGGAGTCCACTTCATGGGACCTGCCTTCTTCAAGATTTTGAAGAAAGGTAGGGCGCGTTCTGCGGATTTTGAAATGAACCTACTGAGGGCAGCAACACAACCTGCAAGCCTTCTGACATCCTTGACGCGCTTCGGGGCCTCTATCTGCTCAATGGCTTTGATCTTGTCGGGGTTGGCTTCAATCCCCCTCTGTGATACAAAGAACCCGAGAAGCTTGCCGGAGGGGACTCCAAAGACGCACTTCTCGGGGTTCAACTTGAGCTGTATCTTGCGCAGGTTCTGAAACGTTTCTTCCAAGTCTTGAATCAGGGTTTCCTTGCTTTTGCTCTTCACCACGATGTCATCCATGTAAGCTTCTACGTTTCTGTGGATCTGTGGCTCAAAAGCAGTGTACACTACCCTTGCAAAGGTTGAGCCTGCATTCTTCAATCCAAATGGCATGCGGATAAAGCAATAAGTGCCACATGGAGTGATAAACGCAGTCTTCTCTTCATCTTCCTTGGCCATGAAAATCTGATGATAGCCTGAGTATGCATCGAGAAAACAGAGTAGCTCACATCCGGCGGTGGAGTCAACGATCTGGTCAATGCGCGGCAAAGGGAAGGGATCCTTGGGACATGCTTTATTGACATCGGTGAAGTCTATACACAGTCTCCACTTCCCGTTGGCTTTGCGCACGACGACTGGGTTTGCCAACCATGTCGGATGGATCACACCTCTAACTAGACCTGCTGCCTCTAGTTTCTTGATCTCCTCATTGATGAACTCTTGGCGCTCCACGGCTTGCTTCCTCACTTTCTGCTTGATTGGCCGCGCATGAGGACAGACAGCAAGCTTGTGCTCAATCACCTTCCTGGGAACACCGGGGATGTCAGATGGTTGCCAAGCAAACACATCGACATTCGCCCGCAGGAAGGCGACGAGCGCGCTTTCCTATTTGCTGTCAAGGGTGGCACTGATGGTGAAGGTACCACCAGTGCCATCCTCCTTTGCGGACACCTTCTTGGTTGCCGGAGGAGCAGCCATTCCTTTCTTGCTCTTGCCGGTGGAGCTCGATGGAACGTCCTCGACGGCAGCGCAGCACTCCGAAGAGGTGCGGTTGCCGGAGTGGGTCCCAGAGCACTTGCCGGACTTGGTCTTCGTCTTCTTCCCCCCGGGAGCTTCAGCGGCAAGAGTATCCTTCTCGGCCGCAGCTGCCGCATCCCGGTAAATCTTGTCGGCGCAGATAAGCGCATCCTTCTTGTCGCTGTGGACAGTGATGACGCTTATCGGCCCCGGCATCTTCAGCACGTTGTAGGCATAGTGGGAAGCTGCCATGAACTTGGCGAGGGCAGGACGGCCGAGTATTCCATTGTAGGGTAATGGAATATCAGCGACGTCAAAGGTGATGCGCTCAGTCCTGAAGTTGAGCTCCCCGCCAAAGGTCACCGGCAGAGTGATCTTTCCCTTGGGCTTGCTCCTTCCCGGGTTGATTCCTTGGAATGAACCGGTCTCTTCGAGCTCGCCATCTTGAATTTGGAGCTTCTTGATCACAGCAGAGGAGATCAAGTTCAGCCCGGCCCCGCCGTCAACCAACATTTTGGTGACCTTGAGGTTGCGGATGGTGGGAGAAACCAGCATCGGCAAGCACCCGACCGCCGTGGTGCGGTCAGGGTGATCCTCAAGGTCAAAAACGATGGGCGTGCTGGACCATTTGAGGAGCCTGCGCGACTCCACGGGCGGCTCCGCTGCATTCACCTCACGCACCCACTGTTTCAGCTGGCGGTGGGAGGTGTGCAGGGAGGCGCCACCGTCGACGCACAGGACCTCCGTGGCCTTCTGGAACTCCTGCTCGCTGTTCTCGTCGTCCTCCATGTCTTCATCGTCGTCTTCGTCGTTGTCGCGGCCCCGGGGAGGTCGATCTCCTTGCCGCTGCTTGGCCTTGCCGCGGCGTCCTCCTCGGCCGTTGAACGGCCGCTTCTTGCTGGGCTCTTCCCCGCCACCTTGGGCCTTCTCCTTGTCGCGCCTCTCGTACTCAGCTTTTTGCTGCTCGACGAGGTACTCGACGCGCTTGCAGTTGGAGAGATCGTGACCCTTGGTGCGGTGAATCTTACAGTATTGCTTGTCGGAGCTACCCGGCTTGTCGGCCGCCGCCGCAGGGGCAGGCTCCTTGCCGGAGCCGCCAGCCTGCGCTTGCTTGGCGGGGGCCTCCTTGCCGGACTTCTCGACGGCAAGCACTTCCTTCTTGCCCTTCCTTCTGTTGTTCCGCCGCCGGCTCTTCTTTGCCGGGGCGGCGTCGTCGCTGTCGCTTCCCCCTGCGCCAGCATCCTCCCCGGGGAGCTTCCTCCCCTCTTCCGCGCGGGCGCACTTGTCAGCAAGAGTGTAGAGCTCGCTGACGTCCCTGATCTTGGTCATCGCCATCTCCTCACGCATGCGGCGGTTACGCACGTTCTGATGGAACGCGCTGATAACCGCGGCAGGGTGAACGTCGGGGATGTTGTGCTGCACCCGGCTGAAGCGTTGGATATACTTGCGCAGGGGTTCGCCTTCCTTCTGGGCCAAGATGTGGAGATCGCTCTCCTGGCCATGGGGTTTGTGGCCGCCGGTGAAGGCGCCAACAAACTGATGGCAGAGGTCGGCCCAAGAAGAGATAGAGCCTTCCGGCAAGTGCATGAGCCACGAACGGACGTTCGGCTTCAGCACGAGCGGGAAGTAGTTGGCTAGGATCTTCTCGTCGCGCCCCCCGGCAGCTTGCACTGCGATAGTGTAGACGCTGAGAAACTCCGAGGGGTGCGTCTTGCCGTCGTACTTCTCCGGTACGTCGGGCTTAAAGTTCTTCATGCTGGGCCACTGGACGCGCCGCAGCTCGCGGGTGAACGCAGGGCAGCCTGCCGCGTACGGCAAGTCGCCTGGTTCACCGGGCGCGCGCGCGTCGACAGTGTCTCCAGCTCTCTTGTCGGATTGTCGCCGAGCTTCTCGGCGGCGCTCGATCGTGGTCCGAGCGTCTTCATCTCGCCGGTCGTCGAGGACCTGGCGCTGGTCCCGACGGGCCCGCGGGTCCGACGAGGCTGTAGAGCCGTCGTCGGGGTTGTTCCGACGGGGCGGCGTCTTCTGCTTCTGCGGCGGGGAGTGCACGCTTGTCGCACCCCCAGCAGTCTTGTCGCCGATAGCCTTCGTCTTCTCAGCTTGCCGCGGCCGTGAGGCCGACGGCTGCGGTGGAGAATCATTGTTGGCGAAGTCTATCAGGCTCCGGATGGTGGCCCTCCATTCTTCGGCCTTGTCGGCCGCCGGAGGAAAATCGAGGAGCAGCTGCGCCCTTGCGAGCGCTTCTGCCGGAGTAGTGGGGAACGCGGGTGAGCGGTGCGAGGAGCGGGATACGCTCGGACTTCTAACGACGTTAGAAGGAGCGGGGTCCCGCGCCGGCGCTTTCGCTTTGCTTGTGCCCGGACGGGGGTCCGGGGCGTCCCGCGAACCTCCAGTTTGGCCTTGCCCCAGCAAGCGGATACCACCTCCCGTGGTATGGCGCTGCGGGGTCGTCGTGTGCTGTGATGGACGCGGCGCGTCCACGGAGACCGAGGTCCGGTCGTCCGTCCTGTTCTTGGATCTGGTGGCACCGTGAGTGTCCTCGCCGGCAACCACCCTTCCGACGGCGTCTCCCCCACCCACCGTTGGCTCTGGTGGCGGCGGGTGAGACGCAGACGGGCCTCCGACCTCCGAAGGCTTCTTCTTCGGGGCCATGGAGTTGTCGCTGATGAAGTTGCTGAGGCGCTTTGTCGGGGACTGCTTCGGGCTTGCCGGGGGCGGGGAGCTCTCCGACGAGGAGAGGTCGTCGGCGTATAACTCCGTGGATCCGCCGGAGTCTTCGGCCTCCTCCTCCTCCTCCTCCTCTGCCCCGGCCGGCTCGCTGGGCCCAGCATCCAGCACTGCGGCCCTCTTTCCCTTGGCGCCTCCGCCCCTTGCGGCGCCTCTGCTCCCTCCGGCGGTGCCCTCCATTGCCGCGGCCTCCGTCGCGATCCCATGGATCCCGGAGTGCCTCAGTGAGGGGACCCCGACGAGCGCGTCGGGTGGGAGGTTCAACAAACGGCGGATCTCCGCCTCTTCCGCCTGGGTGGACGCCTCCTCGGCCTCCGCCTCCTCCGGCGAGAACCCGAAGACTCCTGCCGCCGCGGCTGCGGCGGCCTCCTCAGCCCGAGAAGCAATATAGGCGATTTCCTGGTCGGTGGTGTCCCGCGTGTGCAGCTTGAGGTCCTCCTTGTTACTCGCCACCTCGGTGAGGTTGTCGTAGAAGTTGAGGACGTCGATGGGCTTCGGGGCGATCCACGAGCGGTCCAAGCCATGCGAGTCGCACATCGGCATCATGGCAAGGATCCGGTCCCTCGCGGCGTTGTTGCAGAGCGGCACCACGTTGTGCATGGGCCTCCTTTTATAGTGCAAGGGGTCACCGACAGGTGTCAACGTAGGAGAAAGGGGTAAAAATGTAAAAGAGGTGGTAGTTGCAACAGTGCGGGAACAGTGGAGCTACAGTACAGAACAGTGGTCTATACCTACTTTAACAGTGGGGGACAAGGGCATTTAATGCCCGTCGCCGTCGACCCCAAAAGCTCCCGCCTTAGCGTCTCCGTCCGCCACGGCGACGGATTTATCGCCGTGGAGTGCCACCGTGTACCCCAGGCTGCACAGCCATCCGCCACGCGTCCCTGGATAGGCCCCAGAGCGACGCGTGGGCCGATGAGCTGGAGCGCGGGCACACAGCGCAACCTTCCCGGCAAGCACCTTGCCGGGGCCTTGATCTTGCCGGGCCCGGGAACTTGCCGCTCCCCGGGCCCCTTGCCGGGGCGCGCATAGCGCCGAGGCGATGTCTTCTAGTCTTCCTGGCAAGCTCCTCTTGCCAGGGTCTTGTGTTAGTGGAACAGTCTTGAGCCTGGAACGGCCTTCCCGGCAAGCTCCTCTTGCCGGGGTCTCGGTCTTATGTCTTGTATACTTTGTTTTTGAATGGTTTAATAAGGAGCAGGAAGGTCTCCGGCGAGCCCGCAGTAAACCTTGCCGCGGGAAGCTGCAACTGCCCGTGCACAAGTTGGGGTACTGAGGCACCCCTACCTTAGTACACCGACAGGAGCCCCCGGGCCTGGGCCACACACGGTGCCGAGCGCTGTTGGGCCAGGCCCAAAACAGTGCACGGGCACCCGCGGCCCGCGGCGCGCCGAATCCACTTCCATATCCGCCGCGCCCCACGGTAACGGCACGCGTCGATTGCGGCGCCGTGGGATGGGACGTGCCCACGATCTCTTAATGGAAAGGGCGAAACGCCCCCCACTCCCCCATAAAAGCAGAGGTAGTAGGCGCGGTTCCCCTCCCTGCGCTCTCATTACGTCGTCTTCCACCTGCAAAAGATTCCTTCTTGCGCTCTGCCTCCACACCTTCGCCGCCGCCGAGCTCTTCGTCCCCTTCCTCCCGCCGCGTCCGCCATGGCCCCAAAGACCGACAAGGCGAAGGCGGAGAAATCCAAGAAGGAGAAATCCGAGCAAGCGGCCAAGCTCATCGCTTACCGGAAGCGGCACGTCGTCTTCCCGCCGAAGCTCGGCGTGCAGGAACTCTGGAACAAGTACTACTTGTTCTGGTCCAAAGGAACCGATGCGCATCCCCGCACACGAGCATACCCGGCCGTCGCCAAGGACAACTATCCCGGCGGGTATCACTTCTTTGCTGCCTTTTTCCATTGTGGTCTCTGTCCTCCTTTTTCGAACTTCTTCTGTGATATCATGAACACATACGGCTTCCATCTGCTTGATTTCACCCCCAACGCCATTCTCACCATGGCTGTTTTCGCACATATGTGCGAAAACTTCATAGGAGTCCACCCCAACGTAGCCCTCTTTAGACACTTTTTCACTCCTAGAGCCGAGGCCGATGCCCCCCTCTCCGGAGGAATTTCTTGGGTCTTCCGTCTTAATAAGAAAGGGGCGTACTTGCCGGGGGAGCTCCGCGGCAAGTGGGAGGAATGGCGAGCGGAGTGGTGCTGGATTGTAGAAGACCAGCCGCAAGCCTTCACTGCGCCGCGCACGACGCCCATTGTGCGCGGCAGGGATTGGAGTGATCTAGACTCCGACGACGTCAAGCTCGACATCGCCCTCGTCCGGATTCTTCGTCTTCGGATGGCCCGGCTGTCAGTTGCCGAGGTGGGCGCAGATTTCCTCCGCCGGCGCATCGCCCCTCTCCAAGACCGGAAGAGGCCGGCCTGGGAGTACGGCGGCCCGGCAGACATCATGAGGCTGCGCCCCGGGCTTAATTTCAACTTCACCACTCTGGAGCTGCGCGGAATGGTACGGGAACTCTTCAAGTACGACCCGACGCACCCCGAGTGGTTCAGGACTCCCCGGGAAGTGGTGCCGCTCTGCAACAACGCCGCGAGGGACCGGATCCTTGCCATGATGCCGATGTGCGACTCGCATGGCTTGGACCGCTCGTGGATCGCCCCGAAGCCCATCGACGTCCTCAACTTCTACGACAACCTCGCCGAGGTGGCGAGTAACAAGGAGGACCTCAAGCTGCACACGCGGGACACCACCGACCAGGAAATCGCCTACATAGCTTCTCGGGCTGAGGAGGCCGCCGCAGCCGCGGCGGCAGGAGTCTTCGGGTTCTCGCCGGAGGAGGCGGAGGCCGAGGAGGCGTCCACCCAGGCGGAGGAGGCGGAGATCCGCCGGTTGTTGAACCTCCCACCCGACGCGCTCGCCGGGGTCCCCTCGTTGAGGCACTCCGGGATCCATGGGATCGCGACGGAGGCTGCGGCAATGGAGGGCACCGCCGGAGGGAGCAGAGGCGCCGCGAGGGGCGGAGGCGCCAAGGGAAAGAGGGCCGTAGTGCTGGACGCTGGGCCCAGCGAGCCGGCCGGGGCAGAGGAGGAGGAGGAGGAGGAGGCCGAAGACTCCGGCGGATCCACGGAGTTATACGCCGACGACCTCTCCTCGTCGGAGAGCTCCCCGCCCCCGGCAAGCCCGAAGCAGTCCCCGGCAAAGCGCCTCCGCAAGGCGGCGACGGGGGAGAGGGCGCAGGCGCCCCGGCAACAGCCACCTCGGCGGGCGGCTCCACGGGGGAGTCAAGCCGCGCCAAGGCCGTCCGGCGCACCAGCCGCAGCGGAGGCGGCCCGTGCGCGGACCACGACGGAGGCGCCCCGCAGGCCGGCAGCGAGCCGGCAGGGGTCTTCTCGGAGCGGAGCAACGGCTCCGCCCGCTCCTCGGGCGCCGGCGGCCACAGGGGCTGGGTCTTCGCAGCCCCCAGCCCCGGTGAACACCAAGCGCGCGAGGGAGTCTTCACCTCCCGCTCCTCGCGTCGACGCGCCCACGGTGGAGTATGACTTCTCTGCCCTGAGCGAGGACGACGAGGAGGACCAGGAGTAAGGATCCGAGATTCTACATCTTCTTGATTTTTGTCTTGAACTTCTGTTGATGCTGACTCTATTCACTGTTTTGATTTCAGGACCCTGGCCCACCGCGCAGCGAAGAAGGCCAAGGCGCCCGAGGCCGAGGTCGCGGAAGGCTCAGCGGCAGCGGCAACAGAGGGTGTGCCGGAGCCGAGCCTGCCGGACTCGAGCACTGCTCCGATGAGCAGCCCCCAGCGCAGCCCGCAGCGCAGCCCCCAGCGTAAGTCTGGGGTTCTCTTTTCGCTTGTCGGGGTACGCCTGAGGCTTTGATTTTGTCTTCACGTATTGACATCTCTTGTCTTGTTCTGTGCAGAGGAGGAGCCCCAGCGGAAAGAGCGCCCGGAGGTCACAGCTGAGGAGCCGCAGGCTCCGCCATCCCCGCCAAGGCAGGACTCTCCAGCAAGGGAGAGCGCTCCGTCAAGGGCGGGCGCCAAGGCAGAGTACCCCGCCAAGGACGAGCAGCCCGGCAAGGGCGGCCACCCCGCCAAGGCCAAGTTCCCCGGCGAGGGCGACTACTCCGACGAGGCCGAGCTCCCCGGCGAGGGAGCCCGCCGCTGAGGACGTCCGCCAAGGTAATCTTTGTAACTTGTCTTCTTGGCTTGTCTCTTTTTTGGATATTTGCTTGAGTCTTGAATTTCTTTCTCTTCTTCTTTCTAGATCTTCCTCCTCCTGCGCCCATGGAGACGGAGGTGATTATCCTCGAGGAGGAGGACGCGCAGGGCGGCGGCGGCGACGCTCCAGTTGTCGAGGAGATGGCTGAGGCCGCCGAGCCGGCCGCGCAAGAGACTGCTCCGGCTGCAGATGCAGCGGCCGGGGAGGGGGACGGTGGCCGCACCGCCGACCCGGAGGCGGCGGGAGCATCTGATGCTGCACCGGCCACCGGTCCCTCCGCCGGCGAAGAGCAGAGGTTCTATCTCGAGGCCCCCAATGGCGTCTTCATTCAGATGCCGTGGGGGTCTTCGTCGCGAGCTCCTGCGGAGGGCGAGGCGTTCGACGGAGAAGTCCTCGCCTCCGCAGGCCTGAAGATCGTCCAGGCGCCCGGTGGAGGTGAGGGGCCCGAGGAGGAGCGATTGCTTCATCAGCTCCTGGCCCTTTACCGGGCCAGGCAAGCAAAGCTCGCTTCCCGGGAGGCTCTTGCCGCCAAGGCCGCGGCAGAGATGGAGAAGCGTGCGGCGGAGCTCAGCGCCGCCAACCAGGCTGCCCTCCGCCAGGTGGCGGAGGAGCGTGAGCGTCTCGCCGGCGAGTACCAAGAATGGGTGCTCGAGAAGGCTGAAGCGGAAGAACAGCAGCGCCTCGCCGGAGTGGATATGTCCCGGCGAGAGGGAGAGCTCGCGCAGCGGAAGGTTGAGCTGGACTCCCATGAAGAAGACCTTGCCGCTCGCGAGGCTGTCCTTGGCGGGGAGCTGAAGGAGGCGAAAGCCGCCGCGGTTGCCGCGGAGGACGCCAAGAAAGAGCTCGCCGCCAAGGTCGAACAACTGGAGAAGGCGATGAAGGTGAGCGCCGAGAAGGTTGCCGCGCTCATCTTGGAGCGCGAGAAGGATGCTCACACAAACTCAGAGCTCCAGGTGAGTTTATCCAAGAGGGGCGACGAGCTGAAGGCCGCCAAGGACTCCATTGAGGACTTGGAGCTGAAGGTCACCACCCTGAAGGAATCGCTCGATGCTGCCCGGGCCCAGGAGACCAAGTTGAAGGATGAGCTCCGCAAGGAGCGAACCTTGATGGAGAGCGTCAACAAGGCATCCGAGCTCTTCCGGCAGACTATCGAAGTGTGGACCGAAGAGCTGGTTTCTTCTGCGTCCAATATTGATCAAGAGCTGCTGGCGTTGAAGGTCGAACATCTTATCTACTCGCCGGATCCAGATCTCCCGCACAGCGCCAAGCTCAGCCTCTTCTTCAGAGGCGTCGCTCCAGCTCTTGCAGGTCTCCGGAACCGCATCCCCGCGCAGCTGGCCGAGGAGTCGCGCCGGCTCTGCGCGGGAACTCTGGAGCGGGTCTTGACGAAGATCGTGTACCGCAACCCGGGAATCAACCTCACGAACGTTCTTCGCACCCTGCCGGCAGATGCAGACACGGAGGCCCTGAAGGAGCAGGTCGGCCACATCATCGCCAAGGTGGCAAAGCTTGGCAGGAAGGAAGGCGACCGCGTAGACTAGGGCCCCATTTATCTTTATCTTTTTGTTGCTGCACATTATACTATGAACTCATTAGTCCATCGCGACAAACTATCCTTTGTAAGATATTTGCTTTACTTCGATCAATCAGTGCAATGTTATCTTCCTTGTTCCAATCTTTGACCTTGTATGTTTTTCACCCTACGCTCCCGGGGAGCTCGCCGGCAAGGGGCCCTTGTCGCGAGCGCTGAGCGCTGGACTCTAAGCAGCCTGCTGGCCAAGGTCCTCGCCGGCAAGCAACCTTGCCGCAGCTAGTCGCAACGCACTTAGCTTGCTGAGCGTACTCGGAAACGAGGCAAGGGCGCGACACTTGTCGCAGCTCACTTAAATCGTTGAGTGAACTCGAAAACAAGATAAGGGTGCGGCAAGCTACGGGTAGGTTCCTCCGCGCACAGGTTTTCCATACAAAGCGTGATCGTTCAAGGAAGACAACCAAAAATTTAAAATTTGAACTGGTCAAATTCTAACAACTTATCTTTCATATGCTGCTTGCTCATATTGCTTGCTTCCCGGTAAGGCTTCTCTTTCTTGAACAGCACTTGGTTCTTCCTCCACCTCCTTCCCCCCCGGCAAACTTGTGCACGAGGACCGTTCCTTCTGTTTAAGAGGAAAGAGAAAGGGAGAGGGAAACAAGTATCTGGCCTTTCGGCATAATAGTGCTTACCGTATATCTGAGTGTTGCATCAAATGCCAAACAGAACATGCAAATAGCAAAGAGAAGTATGCAAAAGGCAATCGATGCGAAAAACACGAAAGCTTTACTGATGCACGGGGTCTGCGCCCGGCTTTGTACAAAGGGTTACATGCAACAGCGGCAAAGCTTGTACAAAAGGTGGTTGCCGGAGCGGATCACGGCAACCGCGCCTTAGGGGTGAAACTTGCGAAGATGCTCTATGTTCCAGGAGTTGCTCACCGGTAAGCCTTCTTCGGTCTCGAGGCGGACAGCGCCGGGCCTCGTAACTTGTCTCACCCGATAAGGGCCTTCCCACTTCGGCGTCAACTTGTTGGAATTCTTGGCGGACTGAACACGCCGAAGAACAAGGTCGCCTTCCTCGAGACTCCTGGCCTTGACTTTGTGGCTATGGTAGCGGCGCAAAGCTTGCTGGTATCGAGCAGCTCGTACAGCAGCCTGGAGACGTCCCTCCTCAAGGAGCAATGCGTCATCTTGCCGCAGTTGCTCTTGCTCGAGCTCATCATAAGCGAGTACTCGAGGAGATCCGTATACGAGTTCCGTGGGGAGAACTGCCTCTGCTCCATAGACTAGAGCAAAAGGTGTCTGTCCGGTGGCTCGACTTGGTGTCGTTCTGATTGACCAAAGAGCCGCCGGGAGCTCCTCTATCCAATTCTTTCCGCACTTGCGCAGCCTGTCAAAGGTCCTTGTCTTGAGTCCGCGCAGCACTTCAGCATTTGCCCTCTCCGCTTGACCGTTGCTCCTCGGGTGAGCAACAGAAGCGAAACAGACCTTGGCGCCAAGGTCTTGGACGTACTGCATGAAGGTGCGACTAGTGAATTGCGTACCGTTGTCGGTGATGATCCTGTTAGGGATCCCGAAACGGCAAACAATCGACCTGAAGAATCTGACTGCTGACTGTGCTGTCACCTTTCTCACTGGCTCCACTTCTGGCCACTTTGTGAACTTGTCGATTGCAACGTACAAGTACTCAAAGCCCCCGACAGCGCGAGGGAAAGGGCCGAGGATATCGAGCCCCCAGACCGAGAAGGGCCATGACAAAGGGATTGTTTGGAGAGCTTGAGCTGGCTGATGAATTTGCTTTGCATGGAACTGGCACGCTTCACACTTGGTTACTAGTGCAGTTGCATCTTGGAGGGCTTCTTGCCAAAAGAACCCTTGCCGGAAAGCTTTCCCGGCAAGCGCCCTTGCGCCAATGTGGTGGCCGCATATGCCTCCGTGTATTTCTGCCAACAGCTTCTGTCCATCTTCTCTGTAGATGCATTTCAACCTGACACCGTTGAGTCTTCTTCTGTATAGCTCGTTATCCACGAACTGATACATACTTGACTGCCTGGTTATTTTCTCTATCTCTTGAGGGTCGTCGGGAAGTTCTCCAGTTTGCAGAAAACGGACGATCTGCTGCGCCCATGCTGGAGCTTGAGGCTCGACGGCAAGGACTAAAGGCTCGAGGGCCGCTGCGGGAACCTCAGCTTCTACGGCAAAGACCTCTGATCCTGCCGGAGCTGACGGTCCCCCGGCAAGCTCGCCGGGGCGAGGCTTGTCGGGAACACTTGCTTCAACTGCACAAGCCCGAGGGCTTGCAGGAGCAAACTGTTCCTCAGCGTTGTTGTTGTTGATCTTAGGAACTTTGGCGGCGGGTTCAGGGAGATCCGCCGGCAAGTAGTCGCCGGAGACCAACTTTCTCTTCTTGGACTGCCCAATTGATGGTGTAACTGATGGCTGAGTCAGCTTGAGCAAAAAGGTCCCTGGTTCCACAGGTAACTTCATCGCGGCGCACTTTGAAAGGCCATCTGCAATCTCATTTTGAGCTCTCGGGACGTGCTCCATCTGCAAACCTTCAAAGTGCTCTTCAAGCTTCCTCACTTCATCGACATAAGCTTCCATCAAAGGGCTCTGATAGCTCTTGTTAACTTGTCGGACCACCAACTGAGAATCACCCCGCACAATCAGCTTTCTGATCCCAAGTTCGGCCGCAATCCTGAGGCCGGCAAGCAAGCCTTCATATTCTGCAGTGTTGTTAGTCGCTTGCTCCCTGGGAAAGTGCATCTGGATAACATATTTGAGGTGCTCTCCGGTGGGCGCGATGAGTACCACGCCGGCACCGGCGCCTTGCAGCGAGAAGGCACCGTCAAAATACATTACCCATTCACTTGTCGCTTCTTGCACGGGTGCGCTTGTTTCTTGAACTTCATCTTCTGGTGTTGGGGTCCATTCGGCAATGAATTCTGCCAAGGCTCGGCTCTGTATGGTTGAAGTACTTTCAAACTTGAGTCCAAAGCTTGACAGCTCCAGTGCCCACTCGACGATCCTGCCTGTTGCCTCTGGATTGTGCAATATCCTCTTCAACGGAAAGCGAGTGACCACTGTTATCTCATGGGCTTGGAAGTAGTGGCGCAGCTTTCTTGAGGCCATGAGGAGGCCGAAAAGCAACTTTTGCACACCAGAGTATCTTGATCTAGCCCCCTGGAGAAGGGAACTCACAAAATACACTGGGCGCTGCACCATCTTCTTCCGCACCTCTCCTTGTTCC
>LR738715.1:357128802-357206702 GCA_902687465.1 Secale cereale | reverse complement strand
GAGGCCGCCGAGCCGGCCGCGCAAGAGACTGCTCCGGCTGCAGATGCAGCGGCCGGGGAGGGGGACGGTGGCCGCACCGCCGACCCGGAGGCGGCGGGAGCATCTGATGCTGCACCGGCCACCGGTCCCTCCGCCGGCGAAGAGCAGAGGTTCTATCTCGAGGCCCCCAATGGCGTCTTCATTCAGATGCCGTGGGGGTCTTCGTCGCGAGCTCCTGCGGAGGGCGAGGCGTTCGACGGAGAAGTCCTCGCCTCCGCAGGCCTGAAGATCGTCCAGGCGCCCGGTGGAGGTGAGGGGCCCGAGGAGGAGCGATTGCTTCATCAGCTCCTGGCCCTTTACCGGGCCAGGCAAGCAAAGCTCGCTTCCCGGGAGGCTCTTGCCGCCAAGGCCGCGGCAGAGATGGAGAAGCGTGCGGCGGAGCTCAGCGCCGCCAACCAGGCTGCCCTCCGCCAGGTGGCGGAGGAGCGTGAGCGTCTCGCCGGCGAGTACCAAGAATGGGTGCTCAAGAAGGCTGAAGCGGAAGAACAGCAGCGCCTCGCCGGAGTGGATATGTCCCGGCGAGAGGGAGAGCTCGCGCAGCGGAAGGTTGAGCTGGACTCCCATGAAGAAGACCTTGCCGCTCGCGAGGCTGTCCTTGGCGGGGAGCTGAAGGAGGCGAAGGCCGCCGCGGTTGCCGCGGAGGACGCCAAGAAAGAGCTCGCCGCCAAGGTCGAACAACTGGAGAAGGCGATGAAGGTGAGCGCCGAGAAGGTTGCCGCGCTCATCTTGGAGCGCGAGAAGGATGCCCACACAAACTCAGAGCTCCAGGTGAGTTTATCCAAGAGGGGTGACGAGCTGAAGGCCGCCAAGGACTCCATCGAGGACTTGGAGCTGAAGGTCACCACCCTGAAGGAATCGCTCGATGCTGCCCGGGCCCAGGAGACCAAGTTGAAGGATGAGCTCCGCAAGGAGCGGACCTTGATGGAGAGCGTCAACAAGGCATCCGAGCTCTTCCGGCAGACTATTGAAGTGTGGACCGAAGAGCTGGTTTCTTCTGCGTCCAATATTGACCAGGAGTTGCTGGCGTTGAAGGTCGAACATCTTATCTACTCGCCGGATCCAGATCTCCCGCACAGCGCCAAGCTCAGCCTCTTCTTCAGAGGCGTCGCTCCGGCTCTTGCAGGTCTCCGGAACCGCATCCCCGCGCAGCTGGCCGAGGAGTCGCGCCGGCTCTGCGCGGGAACTCTGGAGCGGGTCTTGACAAAGATCGTGTACCGCAACCCGGGAATCAACCTCACGAACGTTCTTCGCACCCTGCCGGCTGATGCAGACACGGAGGTCCTGAAGGAGCAGGTCGGCCACATCATCGCCAAGGTGGCAAAGCTTGGCAGGAAGGAAGGCGACCGCGTAGACTAGGGCTCCATTTATCTTTATCTTTTTATTGCTGCACATTATGTTATGAACTCATTAGTCCATTGCGACAAGTTATCCTTGTAAGATATTTGCTTTACTTCAATCAATCAGTGCAATGTTATCTTCCTTGTTTCAATCTTTGAGTTTGTATGTTCTTCACCCTACGCTCCCGGGGAGCTTGCCGGTAAAGGGGCCCTTGTCGCGAGCGCTGAGTGCTGGATTCTAAGCAGCCTGCTGGCCAAGGTCCTCGCCGGCAAGCAACCTTGACGCAGCTAGTCGCAACGCACTTAGCTTGCTGAGCGTACTCGGAAACGAGGCAAGGGCGCGACACTTGTCGCAGCTCACTTAAATCGTTGAGTGAACTCGAAAACAAGATAAGGGTGCGGCAAGCTACGGGTAGGTTCCTCCGCGCACAGGTTTTCCATACAAAGCGTGATCGTTTAAGGAAGGCAACCAAAAATTTAAAATTTGAGCTGGTCAAATTCTAACAACTTATCTTTCATATGCGGCTTGCTCATATTGCTTGCTTTCCGGTAAGGCTTCTCTTTCTTGAACAGCACTTGGTTCTTCCTCCACCTCCTTCCCCCCTGGCAAACTTGTGCGCGAGGACCGTTCCTTCTGTTTAAGAGGAAAGAGAAAGGGAGAGGGAAACAAGTATCTGGCCTTTCGGCATAATAGTGCTTACCGTATATCTGAGTGTTGCATCAAATGCCAAACAGAACATGCAAATAGCAAAGAGAAGCATGCAAAAGGCAATCGATGCGAAAAACACGAAAGCCTTACTGATGCACGGGGTCTGCGCCCGGCTTTGTACAAAGGGTTACATGCAACAGCGGCAAAGCTTGTACAAAAGGTGGTTGCCGGAGCGGATCACGGCAACCGCGCCTTAGGGGTAAAACTTGCGAAGATGCTCTATGTTCCAGGAGTTGCTCACCGGTAAGCCTTCTTCGGTCTCGAGGCGGACAGCGCCGGGCCTCGTAACTTGTCTCACCCGATAAGGGCCTTCCCACTTCGGCGTCAACTTGTTGGAATTCTTGGCGGACTGAACACGCCGAAGAACAAGGTCGCCTTCCTCGAGACTCCTGGCCTTGACTTTGCGGCTATGGTAGCGGCGCAAAGCTTGCTGGTATCGAGCAGCTCGTACAGCAGCCTGGAGTCGTCCCTCCTCAAGGAGCAATGCGTCATCTTGCCGCAGTTGCTCTTGCTCGAGCTCATCATAAGCGAGTACTCGAGGAGATCCGTACGCGAGTTCCGTGGGGAGAACTGCCTCTGCTCCATAGACTAGAGCAAAAGGTGTCTGTCCGGTGGCTCGACTTGGTGTCGTTCTGATTGACCAAAGAGCCGCCGGGAGCTCCTCTATCCAATTCTTTCCGCACTTGCGCAGCCTGTCAAAGGTCCTTGTCTTGAGTCCGCGCAGCACTTCAGCATTTGCCCTCTCCGCTTGACCGTTGCTCCTCGGGTGAGCAACAGAAGCGAAACAGACCTTGGCGCCAAGGTCTTGGACGTACTGCATGAAGGTGCGACTAGTGAATTGCGTACCGTTGTCGGTGATGATCCTGTTAGGGATCCCGAAACGGCAAACAATCGACCTGAAGAATCTGACTGCTGACTGTGCTGTCACCTTTCTCACTTGCTCCACTTCTGGCCACTTTGTGAACTTGTCGATTGCAACGTACAAGTACTCAAAGCCCCCGACAGCGCGAGGGAAAGGGCCGAGGATATCGAGCCCCCAGACCGAGAAGGGCCATGACAAAGGGATTGTTTGGAGAGCTTGAGCTGGCTGATGAATTTGCTTTGCATGGAACTGGCACGCTTCACACTTGGTTACTAGTGCAGTTGCATCTTGGAGGGCTTCTTGCCAAAAGAACCCTTGCCGGAAAGCTTTCCCGGCAAGCGCCCTTGCGCCAATGTGGTGGCCGCATATGCCTCCGTGTATTTCTGCCAACAGCTTCTGTCCATCTTCTCTGGAGATGCATTTCAACCTGACACCGTTGAGTCTTCTTCTGTATAGCTCGTTATCCACGAACTGATACATACTTGACTGCCTGGTTATTTTCTCTATCTCTTGAGGGTCGTCGGGAAGTTCTCCAGTTTGCAGAAAACGGACGATCTGCTGCGCCCATGCTGGAGCTTGAGGCTCGACGGCAAGGACTAAAGGCTCGAGGGCCGCTGCGGGAACCTCAGCTTCTACGGCAAAGACCTCTGATCCTGCCGGAGCTGACGGTCCCCCGGCAAGCTCGCCGGGGCGAGGCTTGTCGGGAACACTTGCTTCAACTGCACAAGCCCGAGGGCTTGCAGGAGCAAACTGTTCCTCAGCGTTGTTGTTGTTGATCTTGGGAACTTTGGCGGCGGGTTCAGGGAGATCCGCCGGCAAGTAGTCGCCGGAGACCAACTTTCTCTTCTTGGACTGCCCAATTGATGGTGTAACTGATGGCTGAGTCAGCTTGAGCAAAAAGGTCCCTGGTTCCACAGGTAACTTCATCGCGGCGCACTTTGAAAGGCCATCTGCAATCTCATTTTGAGCTCTCGGGACGTGCTCCATCTGCAAACCTTCAAAGTGCTCTTCAAGCTTCCTCACTTCATCGACATAAGCTTCCATCAAAGGGCTCTGATAGCTCTTGTTAACTTGTCGGACCACCAACTGAGAATCACCCCGCACAATCAGCTTTCTGATCCCAAGTTCGGCCGCAATCCTGAGGCCGGCAAGCAAGCCTTCATATTCTGCAGTGTTGTTAGTCGCTTGCTCCCTGGGAAAGTGCATCTGGATAACATATTTGAGGTGCTCTCCGGTGGGCGCGATGAGTACCACGCCGGCACCGGCGCCTTGCAGCGAGAAGGCACCGTCAAAATACATTACCCATTCACTTGTCGCTTCTTGCACGGGTGCGCTTGTTTCTTGAACTTCATCTTCTGGTGTTGGGGTCCATTCGGCAATGAATTCTGCCAAGGCTCGGCTCTGTATGGTTGAAGTACTTTCAAACTTGAGTCCAAAGCTTGACAGCTCCAGTGCCCACTCGACGATCCTGCCTGTTGCCTCTGGATTGTGCAATATCCTCTTCAACGGAAAGCGAGTGACCACTGTTATCTCATGGGCTTGGAAGTAGTGGCGCAGCTTTCTTGAGGCCATGAGGAGGCCGAAAAGCAACTTTTGCACACCAGAGTATCTTGATCTAGCCCCCTGGAGAAGGGAACTCACAAAATACACTGGGCGCTGCACCATCTTCTTCCGCACCTCTCCTTGTTCCTGCGCAGAGTCTTCCTTGTCGGGGCCAGAGCTCGTCGGGACAGCCCCCTGCTTGTCGCTAGATTCGCTCGCCGGTGATGCTGACTCCTCGTCGGACTCCCTCTCCGCCACTAACGCAGCACTAACCACCTGGTTGGTTGCCGCTAAGTATAGCAACAACTTTTCCTGTGGTCTAGGTGCGACAAGTGTAGGAGTGGAGGACAGGTACCGTTTCAAATCCTGCAACGCCGCCTCCGCTTCCGGAGTCCACTTCATGGGACCTGCCTTCTTCAAGATTTTGAAGAAAGGTAGGGCGCGTTCTGCGGATTTTGAAATGAACCTGCTGAGGGCAGCAACACAACCTGCAAGCCTTCTGACATCCTTGACGCGCTTCGGGGCCTCTATCTGCTCAATGGCTTTGATCTTGTCGGGGTTGGCTTCAATCCCCCTCTGTGATACAAAGAACCCGAGAAGCTTGCCGGAGGGGACTCCAAAGACGCACTTCTCGGGGTTCAACTTGAGCTGTATCCTGCGCAGGTTCTGAAACGTTTCTTCCAAGTCTTGAATCAGGGTTTCCTTGCTTTTGCTCTTCACCACGATGTCATCCATGTAAGCTTCTACATTTCTGTGGATCTGTGGCTCAAAAGCAGTGTATACTACCCTTGCAAAGGTTGAGCCTGCATTCTTCAGTCCAAATGGCATGCGGATAAAGCAATAAGTGCCACATGGAGTGATAAATGCAGTCTTCTCTTCATCCTCCTTGGCCATGAAAATCTGATGATAGCCTGAGTATGCATCAAGAAAACAGAGTAGCTCACATCCGGCAGTGGAGTCAACGATCTGGTCAATGCGCGGCAAAGGGAAGGGATCCTTGGGACATGCTTTATTCACATCGGTGAAGTCTATACACAGTCTCCACTTCCCGTTGGCTTTGCGCACGACGACTGGGTTTGCCAACCACGTCGGATGGATCACACCTCTAACTAGACCTGCTGCCTCTAGTTTCTTGATCTCCTCATTGACGAACTCTTGGCGCTCCACGGCTTGCTTCCTCACTTTCTGCTTGATGGGCCGCGCATGAGGACAGACAGCAAGCTTGTGCTCAATCACCTTCCTGGGAACACCGGGGATGTCAGATGGTTGCCAAGCAAACACATCGACATTCGCCCGCAGGAAGGCGACGAGCGCGCTTTCCTATTTGCTGTCAAGGGTGGCACTGATGGTGAAGGTACCACCAGTGCCATCCTCCTTCGCGGACACTTTCATGGTTGCCGGAGGAGCAGCCATTCCTTTCTTGCTCTTGCCGGTGGAGCTCGATGGAACGTCCTCGACGGCAGCGCAGCACTCCGAAGAGGTGCGGTTGCCGGAGTGGGCCCCAGAGCACTTGCCGGGCTTGGTCTTCGTCTTCTTCCCCCCGGGAGCTTCAGCGGCAAGAGTATCCTTCTCGGCCGCAGCTGCCGCATCCCGGTAAATCTTGTCGGCGCAGATAAGCGCATCCTTCTTGTCGCTGTGGACAGTGATGACGCTTATCGGCCCCGGCATCTTCAGCACGTTGTAAGCATAGTGGGAAGCTGCCATGAACTTGGCGAGGGCAGGACGGCCAAGTATTCCATTGTAGGGCAATGGAATATCGGCAACGTCGAAGGTGATGCGCTCAGTCCTGAAGTTGAGCTCCCCGCCAAAGGTCACCGGCAGAGTGATCTTTCCCTTGGGCTTGCTCCTTCCCGGGTTGATTCCTTGGAATGAACCGGTCTCTTCGAGCTCGCCATCTTGAATCTGGAGTTTCTTGATCACAGCGGAGGAGATCAAGTTCAGCCCGGCCCCGCCGTCAACCAACATTTTGGTGACCTTGAGGTTGCGGATGGTGGGAGAAACCAGCATCGGCAAGCACCCGACCGCCGTGGTGCGGTCAGGGTGATCCTCAAGGTCAAAAACGATGGGCGTGCTGGACCATTTGAGGAGCCTGCGCGACTCCACGGGCGGCTCCGCTGCATTCACCTCACGCACCCACTGTTTCAGCTGGCGGTGGGAGGTATGCAGGGAGGCGCCACCGTCGACGCACAGGACCTTCGTGGCCTTCTGGAACTCCTGCTCGCTGTTCTCGTCATCCTCCATGTCTTCATCGTCGTCTTCGTCGTTGTCGCGGCCCCGGGGAGGTCGATCTCCTTGCCGCTGCTTGGCCTTGCCGCGGCGTCCTCCCCGGCCGTTAAACGGCCGCTTCTTGCTGGGCTCTTCCCCGCCACCCTGGGCCTTCTCCTTGTCGCGCCTCTCGTACTCAGCTTTTTGCTGCTCGACGAGGTACTCGACGCGCTTGCAGTTGGAGAGATCGTGACCCTTGGTGCGGTGAATCTTACAGTATTGCTTGTCGGAGCTACCCGGCTTGTCGGCCGCCGCCGCAGGGGCAGGCTCCTTGCCGGAGCCGCCAGCCTGCGCTTGCTTGGCGGGGGCCTCCTTGCCGGACTTCTCGACGGCAAGCACTTCCTTCTTGCCCTTCTTTCTGTTGTTCCGCCGCCGGCTCTTCTTTGCCGGGGTGGTGTCGTCGCTGTCGCTTCTCCCTGCGCCAGCATCCTCCCCGGGGAGTTTCCTCCCCTCTTCCGCGCGGGCGCACTTGTCAGCAAGAGCGTAGAGCTCGCTGACGTCCCGAATCTTCGTCATCGCCATCTCTTCACGCATGCGGCGGTTACGCACGTTCTGATGGAACGCGCTGATAACCGCGGCAGGGTGAACGTCAGGGATGTTGTGCTGCACCCGGCTGAAGCGTTGGATATATTTGCGCAGGGGTTCGCCTTCCTTCTGGGCCAAGATGTGGAGATCGCTCTCCTGGCCATGGGGTTTGTGGCCGCCAGTGAAGGCGCCAACAAACTGATGGCAGAGGTCGGCCCAAGAAGAGATAGAGCCTTCTGGCAAGTGCATGAGCCACGAACGGACGTTCGGCTTCAGCACGAGCGGGAAGTAGTTGGCTAGGATCTTCTCGTCGCGCCCTCCGGCAGCTTGCACTGCGATAGTGTAGACGCTGAGAAACTCCGAGGGGTGCGTCTTGCCGTCGTACTTCTCCGGTACGTCGGGCTTAAAGTTCTTCATGCTGGGCCACTGGACGCGCCGCAGCTCGCGGGTGAACGCAGGGCAGCCTGCCGCGTACGGCAAGTCGCCTGGTTCACCGGGCGCGCGCGCGTCGACAGTGTCTCCAGCTCTCTTGTCGGATTGTCGCCGAGCTTCTCGACGGCGCTCGATCGTGGTTCGAGCGTCTTCATCTCGCCGGTCGTCGAGGACCTGGCGCTGGTCCCGACGGGCCCGCGGGTCCGACGAGGCTGTGGAGCCGTCGTCGGGGTTGTTCCGACGGGGCGGCGTCTTCTGCTTCTGCGGCGGGGAGTGCACGCTTGTCGCACCCCCAGCAGTCTTGTCGCCGATAGCCTTCGTCTTCTCAGCTTGCCGCGGCCGTGAGGCCGACGGCTGCGGTGGAGAATCATTGTTGCTGAAGTCTATCAGGCTCCGGATGGTGGCCCTCCATTCTTCGGCCTTGTCGGCCGCCGGAGGAAAATCGAGGAGCAGCTGCGCCCTTGCGAGCGCTTCTGCCGGAGTAGTGGGGAACGCGGGCGAGCGGTGCGAGGAGCGGGATACGCTCGGACTTCTAACGACGTTAGAAGGAGCGGGGTCCCGCGCCGGCGCTTTCGCTTTGCTTGTGCCCGGACGGGGGTCCGGGGCGTCCCGCGAACCTCCAGTTTGGCCTTGCCCCAGCAAGCGGATACCACCTCCCGTGGTATGGCGCTGCGGGGTCTTCGTGTGCTGTGATGGACGCGGCGCGTCCACGGAGACCGAGGTCCGGTCGTCCGTCCTGTTCTTGGATCTGGTGGCGCCGTGAGTGTCCTCACCGGCAACCACCCTTCCGACGGCGTCTCCCCCGCCCACCGTTGGCTCCGGTGGTGGCGGGTGGGACGCAGACGGGCCTCCGACCTCCGAAGGCTTCTTCTTCGGGGCCATGGGGTTGTCGCTGATGAAGTTGCTGATGAAGCTGGAGAGGTTGATGAAGAATGCGCCCGCGCGAACGCCAGATCAGGTTCGCACAACCTCGACGCCCCCTACCTGGCGCGCCAAAGATGTCGGGGGAAACTGTCCGCCACGAACACCTATGGGACCGGAGCCCCTTGTCTGTGCGGTACGAGGGCGGAGGGAGCACAAAGAGCAGATCGAAGCAGACGCGCGGGCAGTTTTACCCAGGTTCGGGCCGCACGGATGCGTAAAACCCTACTCCTGCTTGGTTGTGTATTGAGTTGAGTGCTCGGGAGCTTGAAGAAGCAGCTACACCGTGCGTGAGAGTAGTCTAGGTTTCGAACCCCTTCCACGTTGTGCATGGGCCTCCTTTTATAGTGCAAGGGGTCACCGACAGGTGTCAACGTAGGAGAAAGAGGGTAAAAATGTAAAAGAGGTGGTAGTTGTAACAGTGCGGGAACAGTGGAGCTACAGTACAGAACAGTGGTCTATACCTACTTTAACAGTGGGGGACAAGGGCATTTAATGCCCGTCGCCGTCGACCCCAAAAGCTCCCGCCTTAGCGTCTCCGTCCGCCACGGCGACGGATTTATCGCCGTGGAGTGCCACCGTGTACCCCAGGCTGCACAGCCATCCGCCACGCGTCCCTGGATAGGCCCCAGGGTGACGCGTGGGCCGATGAGCTGGAGCGCGGGCACACAGCGCAGCCTTCCCGGCAAGCACCTTGCCGGGGCCTTGATCTTGCCGGGCCCGGGAACTTGTCGCTCCCCGGGCCCCTTGCCGGGGCGCGCATAGCGCCGAGGCGATGTCTTCTAGTCTTCCTGGCAAGCTCCTCTTGCCAGGGTCTTGTGTTAGTGGAACAGTTTTGAGCCTGGTACGGCCTTCCCGGCAAGCTCCTCTTGCCGGGGTCTCGGTCTTATGTTTTGCATACTTTGTTTTTGAATGGTTTAATAAGGAGCAGGAAGGTCTCCGGCGAGCCCGCAGTAAACCTTGCCGCGGGAAGCTGCAACTGCCCGTGCACAAGTTGGGGTACTGAGGCACCCCTACCTTAGTACACCGACAGATGACGAACGGGAGAGAGCTTCCTCTTACGGCCTTCAATTTTTTTCTACATTTAACGTGCACTAATACACCTGTCAGGTGAAAATTTGGAAAATTTCAAGGGTCATTTGACCTTTTAAAGACATTTAAGTGATTTTCTAGCCATTTAATGACCGTGATTCAAATTTGAACTACATCTACATGCAACGGCTCACCGTAACGGTTCGAAAAATCATATTTGCATACTTGTGTGTGAGTTAATTCCATGTGTAGTCAATTAGAAGGAATTTTCAAACATATTGGTCTCATGGCATGGACACATGCATGGAGTGCCATGGAATTTTAATTCCAAAAAATTAAGAAATGATCAGAAAAACATGAAACCTTGCTTGATGTAATATCATGCCACCAAAATCATGTGGTTAAAAAATGGCCTATTTGAAGGAAGTTTGGACACACACCCCTCACAAACCAGAGCAAATCACTAGAAGGCTCGTGGTTCCAGGAGGTAACAATGCATGTTTGATGACGAACGGGAGATTGCTTTCTCTTATGGCCTTTAAAAAATTTCTATGTCTAAAGTGCACTAATACAACTGTTATGTGAAAATCTGGAAAAATTTAGGGGTCATTTGACCTTTTAAAGATATTTAAGTGATTTTTAGCGATTTAATGACCGTAATTCCAATTTTGAACTACATCAACATGCAATGTCTAACCAAAACGGTTCGAAAAATCATATTTGTCTACTTTTGTGCGAGTTAATTCCATGTGCAGTAAATTAAAAGGAATTTTGAAGCATATTGGTCTCACGGCATGGATACATGCATGTAGTGCCGTGGCATTTTAAATCGATTTTTCTTTAAAAATGATCAAAAAAACATGAAACCTTGCTTGATGTAATGTCGTGCCACAAAGATGACGTGGTAAAAAAATTGGCCTGTTTGAAGAAAGTTTGGACACACACCCCTCACAAACCGGAGAAACTCACTAGAAGGCTCGTGGTTCTGACAGGGAACCATGCATGTTTGGTGACGAACGGGAGAGAGCTTCCTCTTACCGCCTTCAATTTTTTTCTACGTTTCACGTGCACTAATACAGCTGTCAGGTGAAAATTTGGAAAATTTCATGGGTCATTTGACCTTTTAAAGACATTTAAGTGATTTTCTAGCCATTTAATGACCGTGATTCAAATTTGAACTACATCTACATGCAACGACTAACCGTAACGGTTCGAAAAATCATATTTGCGTACTTGTGTGTGAGTTAATTCCATGTGTAGTCAATTAGAAGGAATTTTCAAACATATTGGTCTCATGGCATGGACACATGCATGGAGTGCCATGGAATTTTAATTCCCAAAAATTAAAAAATGATTAAAAAACATGAAACCTTGCTTGATGTAATATCATGCCACCAAAATCATGTGGTAAAAAAATTGGCCTATTTGACGGAAGTTTGGACATACACCCCTCACAAACCGGAGCAACTCACTAGAAGGCTCGTGGTTCCAGAAGGTAACAATGCATGTTTGATGACGAACGGGAGATTGCTTCCTCTTATGGCCTTTAAAAATTTTCTATGTTTAAAGTGCAGCAATACAACTGTTATGTGAAAATCTGGAAAATTTTAGGGGTCATTTGACCTTTTGAAGATATTTAAGTCATTTTCTAGAGATTTAATGACCGTAATTCAAATTTTGAACTACATCTACATGCAATGTCTAACCAAAACGGTTTGAAAAATCATATTTGTGTAATTTTGTGCGAGTTAATTCCATGTGCAGTAAATTAGAAGGAATTTTGAAACATATTGGTCTCACGGCATGGATACATGCATGTAGTGCCATGGCATTTTAAATCGAAAAAAATTTTAAAAATGATCAAAAAAACATGAAACCTTGCTTGATGTAATGTCGTGCCACAAAGATGATGTGGTAAAAAAATTGGCCTGTTTGAAGAAAGTTTGGACAAACACCCCTCACAAACCGGAGAAACTCACTAGAAGGCTCGTGGTTCCGACAGGGAACCATGCATGTTTGATGACGAACGGGAGAGAGCTTCCTCTTACGGCCTTCAATTTTTTTCTACGTTTAACATGCACTAATACAGCTGTCAGGTGAAAATTTGGAAAATTTCAGGGGTCATTTGACCTTTTAAAGACATTTAAGTGATTTTCTAGCCATTTAATGACCGTGATTCAAATTTGAACTACATCTACATGCAACGGCTAACCATAACGGTTCGAAAAATCATATTTGCGTACTTGTGTGTGAGTTAATTCCATCTGCAGTAAATTAGAAGGAATTTTCGAACATATTGGTCTCACGGCATGGACACATGCATGGAGTGCCATGGAATTTTTAATTCCAAAAAATTAAAAAATGAACAGAAAAACATGAAACCTTGCTTGATGTAACATCATGCCACCAAAGTCAAGTGGTACAAAAATTGGCATATTTGACGGATGTTTGGACACACCCCTCACAAACCGGAGCAACTCACTAGAAGGCTCGTGGTTCCGAGAGGGAACCATGCATGTTTGATGACGAACGGGAGAGAGCTTCCTCTTACGGCCTTCAATTTTTTTCTACGTTTAACGTGCACTAATACAGCTGTCAGGTGAAAATTTGGAAAATTTCATGGGTCATTTGACCTTTTAAAGACATTTGAGTGATTTTCTAGCCATTTAATGATCGTGATTCAAATTTGAACTACATCTACATGCAACGGCTAACCGTAACAGTTCGAAAAATCATATTTGCGTACTTGTTTGTGAGTTAATTTCATGTGTAGTCAATTAGAAGGAATTTTCGAACATATTGGTCTCACGGCATGGAGACATGCATGGAGTGCCATGGAATTTTAATTAAAAAAATTAAAAAATGATCAGAAAAACATCAAACCTTGCTTGATGTAATATCATGCCACCAAAAATATGTGGTAAAAAAATTGGCCTATTTGACGGAAGTTTGGACACACACCCCTCACAAACCGGAGCAACTCACTAGAAGGCTCGTGGTTCCAGGAGGTAACAACGCATGTTTGATGACGAATGGGAGATAGCTTCCTCTTATGGCCTTTAAAAAATTTCTACGTTTAACGTGCACTAATACAACTGTTATGTGAAAATCTGGAAATATTTAGGGGTCATTTGACCTTTTAAAGATATTTAAGTGATTTTCTAGCGATTTAATGACCATAATTCAAATTTTGAACTACATCTACATGCAATGTCTAACCAAAACGGTTTGAAAAATCATATTTGTGTACTTTTGTGCGAGTTAATTCCATGTGCAGTAAATTAGAAGGAATTTTCAAACATATTGGTCTCACGGCATGGATACATGCATGTAGTGCCATGGCATTTTAAATCGATTTTTTTTAAAATGATCAAAAAAACATGAAACCTTGCTTGAAGTAATGTCGTGCCACAAAGATAATGTGGTAAAAAAATTGGTCTGTTTGAAGAAAGTTTGGACACACACCCCTCACAAACCGGAGCAACTCACTAGAAGGCTCGTGATTCCGAGAGGGAACCATGCATGTTTGATGACGAACGGGAGAGAGCTTCCTCTTACGGCCTTCAATTTTTTTCTATATTTAACGTGCACTAATACAGCTGTCACGTGAAAATTTGGAAAATTTCAGGGGTCATTTGACCTTTTAAAGACATTTAAGTGATTTTCTAGCCATTTAATGACCGGGATTCAAATTTGAACTACATCTACATGCAACGGCTAACCGTAACGGTTCGAAAAATCATATTTGCGTACTTGTGTGTGAGTTAATTCCATGTGCAGTAAATTAGAAGGAATTTTCGAACATATTGGTCTCACGGCATGGACACATGCATGGAGTGCCATGGAATTTTAATTCCAAAAAATTAAAAAATGATCAGAAAAACATGAAACCTTGCTTGATGTAATATCATGCCACCAAAATCATGTGGTAAAAAATTGGCCTATTTGACCGAAGTTTGGACACACATCCCTCACAAACCGGAGCAACTCACTAGAAGGCTCGTGGTTCCAGGAGGTAACAATGCAAGTTTGATGACGAACGGGAGATAGCTTCCTCTTATGGCCTTTAAAAAATTTCTACGTTTAACGTGCACTAATACAACTGTTATGTGAAAATCTGGAAAAATTTAGGGGTCATTTGACCTTTTAAAGATATTTTAAGTGATTTTCTAGCGATTTAATGACCGTAATTCAAATTTTGAACTACATCTACATGCAATGTCTAACCAAAACGGTTTGAAAAATCATATTTGTGTACTTTTATGCAAGTTAATTCCATGTGCAGTAAATTAGAAGGAATTTTCAAACATATTGGTCTCACGACATGGATACATGCATGTAGTGCCGTGGCATTTTAAATCGAATTTTTTTTAAAAATGATCGAAAAAACATGAAAACTTGCTTGAAGTAATGTTGTGCCACAAAGATGATGTGGTAAAAAAATTGGCCTGTTTGAAGAAAGTTTGGACACACACCCATCACAAACCGGAGCAACTCACTAGAAGGCTCGTGGTTCCGAGAGGGAACCATGCATGTTTGATGACGAACGGGAGAGAGCTTCCTCTTACGGCCTTCAATTTTTTTCTACATTTAACGTGCACTAATACACCTGTCAGGTGAAAATTTGGAAAATTTCAAGGGTCATTTGACCTTTTAAAGACATTTAAGTGATTTTCTAGCCATTTAATGACCGTGATTCAAATTTGAACTACATCTACATGCAACGGCTCACCGTAACGGTTCGAAAAATCATATTTGCGTACTTGTGTGTGAGTTAATTCCATGTGTAGTCAATTAGAAGGAATTTTTAAACATATTGGTCTCATGGCATGGACACATGCATGGAGTGCCATGGAATTTTAATTCCAAAAAATTAAGAAATGATCAGAAAAACATGAAACCTTGCTTGATGTAATATCATGCCACCAAAATCATGTGGTTAAAAAATGGCCTATTTGAAGGAAGTTTGGACACACACCCCTCACAAACCGGAGCAAATCACTAGAAGGCTCGTGGTTCCAGGAGGTAACAATGCATGTTTGATGACGAACGGGAGATTGCTTTCTCTTATGGCCTTTAAAAAATTTCTATGTCTAAAGTGCACTAATACAACTGTTATGTGAAAATCTGGAAAAATTTAGGGGTCATTTGACCTTTTAAAGATATTTAAGTGATTTTTAGCGATTTAATGACCGTAATTCCAATTTTGAACTACATCAACATGCAATGTCTAACCAAAACGGTTCGAAAAATCATATTTGTCTACTTTTGTGCGAGTTAATTCCATGTGCAGTAAATTAAAAGGAATTTTGAAACATATTGGTCTCACGGCATGGATACATGTATGTAGTGCCGTGGCATTTTAAATCGATTTTTCTTTAAAAATGATCAAAAAAACATGAAACCTTGCTTGATGTAATGTCGTGCCACAAAGATGACGTGGTAAAAAAATTGGCCTGTTTGAAGAAAGTTTGGACACACACCCCTCACAAACCGGAGAAACTCACTAGAAGGCTCGTGGTTCCGACAGGGAACCATGCATGTTTGGTGACGAACGGGAGAGAGCTTCCTCTTACGGCCTTCAATTTTTTTCTACGTTTAACGTGCACTAATACAGCTGTCAGGTGAAAATTTGGAAAATTTCATGGGTCATTTGACCTTTTAAAGACATTTAAGTGATTTTCTAGCCATTTAATGACCGTGATTCAAATTTGAACTACATCTACATGCAACGACTAACCGTAACGGTTCGAAAAATCATATTTGCGTACTTGTGTGTGAGTTAAGTCCATGTGTAGTCAATTAGAAGGAATTTTCAAACATATTGGTCTCATGGCATGGACACATGCATGGAGTGCCATGGAATTTTAATTCCCAAAAATTAAAAAATGATTAAAAAACATGAAACCTTGCTTGATGTAATATCATGCCACCAAAATCATGTGGTAAAAAAATTGGCCTATTTGACGGAAGTTTGGACACACACCCCTCACAAACCGGAGCAACTCACTAGAAGGCTCGTGGTTCCAGAAGGTAACAATGCATGTTTGATGACGAACGGGAGATTGCTTCCTCTTATGGCCTTTAAAAATTTTCTATGTTTAAAGTGCAGCAATACAACTGTTATGTGAAAATCTAGAAAATTTTAGGGGTCATTTGACCTTTTGAAGATATTTAAGTCATTTTCTAGAGATTTAATGACCGTAATTCAAATTTTGAACTACATCTACATGCAATGTCTAACCAAAACGGTTTGAAAAATCATATTTGTGTAATTTTGTGCGAGTTAATTCCATGTGCAGTAAATTAGAAGGAATTTTGAAACATATTGGTCTCACGGCATGGATACATGCATGTAGTGCCATGGCATTTTAAATCGAAAAAAAATTTAAAAATGATCAAAAAAACATGAAACCTTGCTTGATGTAATGTCGTGCCACAAAGATGATGTGGTAAAAAAATTGGCCTGTTTGAAGAAAGTTTGGACAAACACCCCTCACAAACCGGAGAAACTCACTAGAAGGCTCGTGGTTCCGACAGGGAACCATGCATGTTTGATGACGAACGGGAGAGAGCTTCCTCTTACGGCCTTCAATTTTTTTCTACGTTTAACATGCACTAATACAACTGTCAGGTGAAAATTTGGAAAATTTCAGGGGTCATTTGACCTTTTAAAGACATTTAAGTGATTTTCTAGCCATTTAATGACCGTGATTCAAATTTGAACTACATCTACATGCAACGGCTAACCATAACGGTTCGAAAAATCATATTTGCGTACTTGTGTGTGAGTTAATTCCATCTGCAGTAAATTAGAAGGAATTTTCGAACATATTGGTCTCACGGCATGGACACATGCATGGAGTGCCATGGAATTTTTAATTCCAAAAAATTAAAAAATGATCAGAAAAACATGAAACCTTGCTTATTGTAACATCATGCCACCAAAGTCAAGTGGTACAAAAATTGGCATATTTGACGGATGTTTGGACACACCCCTCACAAACCGGAGCAACTCACTAGAAGGCTCGTGGTTCCAGGAGGTAACAATGCATGTTTGATGACGAACGGGAGATAGCTTCCTCTAATGGCCTTTAAAAAATTTCTACGGTTAACGTGCACTAATACAACTGTTATGTGAAAATCTGGAAAAATTTAGGGGTCATTTGACCTTTTAAAGATATTTAAGTGATTTTCTAGCGATTTAATGACCGAAATTCAAATTTTGAACTACATCAACATGCAATGTCTAACCAAAACGGTTTGAAAAATCATATTTGTCTACTTTTGTGCGAGTTAATTCCATGTGCAGTAAATTAGAAGGAATTTTCAAACATATTGGTCTCACGGCATGGATACATGCATGTAGTGCCATGGCATTTTAAATTGATTTTTTTTAAATGATCAAAAAACATGAAACCTTGCTTAAAGTAATGTCGTGCCAAAAAAAGATGATGTGATAAAAAAATTGGCCTGTTTGAAGAAAGTTTGGACACACAACCCTCACAAACCGGAGCAACTCACTAGAAGGCTCGTGATTCCGAGAGGGAACCATGCATGTTTGATGACGAACGGGAGAGAGCTTCCTCTTACGGCCTTCAATTTTTTTTCTACGTTTAACGTGCACTAATACAGCTGTCAGGTGAAAATTTGGAAAATTTCAGGCTTCATTTGACCTTTAAAGACATTTAAGTGATTTTCTAGCCATTTAATGACCATGATTCAAATTTGAACTACATCTACATGCAACGGCTAACCGTAACGGTTCGAAAAATCATATTTGCGTACTTGTGAGTGAGTTAATTCCATGTGCAGTAAATTAGAAGGAATTTTCGAACATATTGGTCTCACGACATGGGCACATGCATGGAGTGCCATGGAATTTTAATTCAAAAATATTAAAAAATGATTAGAAAAACATGAAACCTTGCTTGATGTAATATCATGCCACCAAAATCATGTGGTAAAAAAATTGGCTTATCTGGCGGAAGTTTGGACACACACCCCTCACAAACCGGAGCAACTCACTAGAAGGCTCGTGGTTCCAGGAGGTAACAATGCATGTTTGATGACGAATGGGAGATAGCTTCCTCTTATGGCCTTTAAAAAATTTCTACATTTAACGTGCACTAATACAACTGTTATGTAAAAATCTGGAAATATTTAGGGGTCATTTGACCTTTTAAAGATATTTAAGTGATTTTCTAGCGATTTAATGACCATAATTCAAATTTTGAACTGCATCTACATGCAATGTCTAACCAAAACGGTTTGAAAAATCATATTTGTGTACTTTTGTGCGAGTTAATTCCATGTGCAGTAAATTAGAAGGAATTTTCAAACATATTGGTCTCACGGCATGGATACATGCATGTAGTGCCACGGCATTTTAAATCGATTTTTTTTTTTAAAAATGATCAAAAAAACATGAAACCTTGCTTGAAGTAATGTCGTGCCAAAAAGATGATGTGGTAAAAAATTGGCCTGTTTGAAGAAAGTTTGGACACACACCCCTCACAAACCGGAGCAACTTACTAGAAGGCTCGTGATTCCGAGAGGGAACCATGCATGTTTGATGACGAACGGGAGAGAGCTTCCTCTTACGGCCTTCAATTTGTTTCTACGTTTAACGTGCACTAATACAGCTGTCAGGTGAAAATTTGGAAAATTTCAGGGGTCATTTTACCTTTTAAAGACATTTAAGTGATTTTCGAGCCATTTAATGACCGTGATTCAAATTTGAACTACATCTACATGCAACGGCTAATCGTAACGGTTCGAAAAATCATATTTGCGTACTTGTGTGTGAGTTAATTCCATGTGCAGTAAATTAGAAGGAATTTTCGAACATACTGGTCTCACGGCATGGACACATGCATGGAGTGCCATGGAATTTTAATTCAAAAATATTAAAAAATGATCAGAAAAACATGAAACCTTGCTTGATGTAATATCATGCCACCAAAATCATGTGGTAAAAAAATTGGCCTATTTGACGGAAGTTTGGACACACACCCCTCACAAACCGGAGCAACTCACTAGAAGGCTCGTGGTTCCAGGAGGTAACAATGCATGTTTGATGACGAATGGGAGATAGCTTCCTCTTATGGCCTTTAAAAAATTTCTACGTTTAACGTGCACTAATACAACTGTTATGTAAAATTTCTACGTTTAACGTGCACTAATACAACTGTTATGTGAAAATTTGGAAACATTTAGGGGTCATTTGACCTTTTAAAGATATTTAAGTGATTTTCTAGCGATTTAATGACCGTAATTCAAATATTGAACTACATCTACATGCAATGTCTAACCAAAACGGTTTGAAAAATCATATTTGTGTACTTTTGTGCGAGTTAATTCCATGTGCAGTAAATTAGAAGGAATTTTCAAACATATTGGTCTCACGACATGGATACATGCATGTAGTGCCATGGCATTTTAAATCGAATTTTATTTAAAAATGATCAAAAAAACATGTAACCTTGCTTGAAGTAATGTCGTGCCACAAAGATGATGTGGTAAAAAATTGGCCTGTTTGAAGAAAGTTTGGACACACACTCCTCACAAACTGGAGCAACTCACTAGAAGGCTCGTGATTCCGAGAGGGAACCATGCATGTTTGATGACGAACGGGAGAGAGCTTCCTCTTACGGCCTTCAATTTTTTTCTACGTTTAATGTGCACTAATATAGCTGTCAGGTGAAAATTTGGAAAATTTCAGGGGTCATTTGACCTTTCAAAGACATTTAAGTGATTTTCTAGCCATTTAATGACCGTGATTCAAATTTGAACTACATCTACATGCAACGGCTAATCGTAACGGTTCGAAAAATCATATTTGCGTACTTGTGTGTGAGTTAATTCCATGTGCAGTAAATTAGAAGGAATTTTTGAACATATTGGTCTCACGGCATGGACACATGCATGGAGTGCCATGGAATTTTAATTCAAAATTTTTAAAAAATGATCAGAAAAACATGAAACCTTGCTTGATGTAATATCATGCCACCAAAATCATGTGGTAAAAAAATTGGCCTATTTGACGGAAGTTTGGACACACACCCCTCACAAACCGGAGCAACTCACTAGAAGGTTCGTAGTTCCATGAGGTAACAATGCATGTTTGATGACGAGTGGGAGATAGCTTCCTCTTATGGCCTTTAAAAAATTTCTACGTTTAACGTGCACTAATACAACTGTTATGTGAAAATCTGGAAATATTTAGGGGTCATTTGACCTTTTAAAGATATTTAAGTGATTTTCTAGCGATTTAATGACCATAATTCAAATTTTAAACAACATCAACATGCAATGTCTAACCAAAACGGTTTGAAAAATCATATTTGTGTACTTTTGTGCGAGTTAATTCCATGTGCAGTAAATTAGAAGGAATTTTCAAACATATTGGTCTCACGGCATGGATACATGCATGTAGTGCCATGGCATTTTAAATCGATTTTTTTAAAAAAATGATCAAAAAAACATGAAATCTTGCTTGAAGTAATGTCGTGCCACAAAGATGATGTGGTAAAAAAATTGGCCTGTTTGAAGAAAGTTTGGACACACACCCCTCACAAACCGGAGCAACTCACTAGAAGGCTCGTGATTCCGAGAGGGAACCATGCATGTTTGATGACGAATGGGAGAGAGCTTCCTCTTACGGCCTTCAATTTTTTTTCTACGTTTAACGTGCACTAATACAGCTGTCAGGTGAAAATTTGGAAAATTTCAGGGGTCATTTGACCTTTTAAAGACATTTAAGTGATTTTCTGGCCATTTAATGACCGTGATTAAAATTTGAACTACATATACATGCAATGGCTAACCGTAACGGTTCGAAAAATCATATTTGCGTACTTGTGAGTGAGTTAATTCCATGTGCAGTAAATTAGAAGGAATTTTCGAACATATTGGTCTCACGGCATGGACACATGCATGGAGTGCCACGGAATTTTAATTCAAAAAAATTAAAAAATGATCAGAAAAACATGAAACCTTGCTTGATGTAATATCATACCACCAAAATCATGTGGTAAAAAAATTGGCCTATTTGACGGAAGTTTGGACACACACCCCTCACAAACCGGAGCAACTCACTAGAAGGCTCGTGGTTCCAGGAGGTAGCAATGCATGTTTGATGACGAATGGGAGATAGCTTCCTCTTATGGCCTTTAAAAAATTTCTACGTTTAACGTGTATTAATACAACTGTTATGTGAAAATCTGGAAATTTTTAGGGGTCATTTGACCTTTTAAAGATATTTAAGTGATTTTCTAGCGATTTAATGACCGTAATTCATATGTCGAACTACATCTACATGCAATGTCTAACCAAAACGGTTTGAAAAATCATATTTGTGTACTTTTGTGCGAGTTAATTCCATGTGCAGTAAATTAGAAGGAATTTTCAAACATATTGGTCTCACGGCATGGATACATGCATGTAGTGCCATGTCATTTTAAATCGATTTTTTTTTAAAAATGATCAAAAAAACATGAAACCTTGCTTGAAGTAATGTCGTGACACAAAGATGATGTGGTAAAAAAATTGGCCTGTTTGAAGAAAGTTTGGACACACACCCCTCACAAACCGGAGCAACTCACTAGAAGGCTCGTGGTTCCGAGAGGGAACCATGCATGTTTGATGACGAACGGGAGAGAGCTTCCTCTTACGGCCTTCAATTTTTTCTACGTTTAACGAGCACTAATACAGCTGTCAGGTGAAAATTTGGAAAATTTTATGGGTCATTTGACCTTTTAAAGATATTTAAGTGATTTTCTAGCCATTTAATGACCGTGATCCAAATTTGAACTACATCTACATGCAACGGCTAACCGTAACGGTTCGAAAAATCATATTTGCGTACTTGTGTGTGAGTTAATTCCATGTACAGTAAATTAGAAGGAATTTTCGAACATATTGGTCTCATGGCATGGACACATCCATGGAGTGCCATGGAATTTTTAATTCCAAAAAACTAAAAAATGATCAGAAAAACATGAAACCTTGCTTGATGTAATATCATGCCACCAAAATCATGTGGTAAAAAATTGGCCTATTTGACAGAAGTTTGGACACACACCCCTCACAAACCGGAGCAACTCACTAGAAGGCTCGTGGTTCCAGGAGGTAACAATGCATGTTTGATGACGAACGGGAGATAGCTTTCTCTAATGGCCTTTAAAAAATTTCTACGGTTAGCGTGCACTAATACAACTGTTATGTGAAAATCTGAAAAAATTTAGGGGTCATTTGTCTTTTTAAAGATATTTAAGTGATTTTCTAGCGATTTAATGACCGTAATTCCAATTTTGAACTACATCAACATGCAATGTCTAACCAAAACGGTTTGAAAAATCATATTTGTCTACTTTTGTGCGAGTTAATTCCATGTGCAGTAAATTAGAAGGAATTTTCAAACATATTGGTCTCACGGCATGGATACATGCATGTAGTGCCATGGCATTTTAAATCGATTTTTTTTAAAATGATCAAAAAACATGAAACCTTGCTTGAAGTAATGTCGTGCCACAAAGATGATGTGGTAAAAAAATTGGCCTGTTTGAAGAAATTTTGGACACACACCCCTCACAAACCGGAGCAACTCACTAGAAGGCTCGTGGTTCCGAGAGGGAACCATGCATGTTTGATGACGAATGGGAGAGAGCTTCCTCTTACGGCCTTCAATTTGTTTCTACGTTTAATGTGCACTAATACAACTGTGAGGTGAAAATTTGAAAAATTTCAGGGGTCATTTGACCTTTTAAAGACATTTAAGTGTTTTTCTAGCCATTTAATGACCGTGATTCAAATTTGAACTACATCTACATGCAACGGCTAACCATAACGGTTCGAAAAATCATATTTGCGTACTTGTGTGTTAGTTAATTCCATGTGCAGTAAATTAGAAGGAATTTTCGAACATATTGGTCTCACGGCATGGACACATGCATGGAGTGCCATGGAATTTTAATTCCAAAAAATTAAAAAATGATCAAAAAAACATGAAACCTTGCTTGATGTAATATCATGCCACCAAAATCATGTGGTAAAAAATTGGCCTATTTGACGGAAGTTTGGACACACACCCCTCACAAACCGGAGCCACTCACTAGAAGGCTCGTGGTTCCAGGAGGTAACAATGCATGTTTGATGACGAACGGGAGATAGCTTCCTCTTATGGCCTTTAAAAAAATTCTACGGTTAACGTGCACTAATACAACTGTTGTGTGAAAATCTGGAAAAATTTAGGGGTCATTAGACCTTTTAAAGATATTTAAGTGATAATCTAGCGATTTAATGACCGTAATTCAAATTTTGAACTACATCTACATGCAATGTCTAACCAAAATGGTTTGAAAAATCATATTTGTGTACTTTTGTGCGAGTTAATTCCATGTGCAGTAAATTAGAAGGAACTTTCAAACATATTGGTCTCACGGCATGGATACATGCATGTAGTGCCATGACATTTTAAATCGAAAAAATTTAAAAATGATCAAAAAAACATGAAACCTTGCTTGAAGTAATGTCATGCCACAAAGATGATGTGGTAAAAAAATTGGCCTGTTTGAAGAAAGTTTGGATACACACCCCTCACAAACCGGAGCAACTCACTAGAAGGCTCGTGGTTCCGAGAGGGAACCATGCATGTTTGATGACGAACGGGAGAGAGCTTCCTCTTACGGCCTTCAATTTTTTTCTACGTTTAACGTGCACTAATACAGCTGTCAGGTGAAAATTTGGAAAATTTCATGGGTCATTTGACCTTTTAAAGACATTTGAGTGATTTTCTAGCCATTTAATGATCGTGATTCAAATTTGAACTACATCTACATGCAACGGCTAACCGTAACAGTTCGAAAAATCATATTTGCGTACTTGTTTGTGAGTTAATTTCATGTGTAGTCAATTAGAAGGAATTTTCGAACATATTGGTCTCACGGCATGGAGACATGCATGGAGTGCCATGGAATTTTAATTCAAAAAATTAAAAAATGATCAGAAAAACATCAAACCTTGCTTGATGTAATATCATGCCACCAAAAATATGTGGTAAAAAAATTGGCCTATTTGACGGAAGTTTGGACACACACCCCTCACAAACCGGAGCAACTCACTAGAAGGCTCGTGGTTCCAGGAGGTAACAACGCATGTTTGATGACGAATGGGAGATAGCTTCCTCTTATGGCCTTTAAAAAATTTCTACGTTTAACGTGCACTAATACAACTGTTATGTGAAAATCTGGAAATATTTAGGGGTCATTTGACCTTTTAAAGATATTTAAGTGATTTTCTAGCGATTTAATGACTATAATTCAAATTTTGAACTACATCTACATGCAATGTCTAACCAAAACGGTTTGAAAAATCATATTTGTGTACTTTTGTGCGAGTTAATTCCATGTGCAGTAAATTAGAAGGAATTTTCAAACATATTTGTCTCACGGCATGGATACATGCATGTAGTGCCATGGCATTTTAAATCGATTTTTTTTAAAATGATCAAAAAAACATGAAACCTTGCTTGAAGTAATGTCGTGCCACAAAGATGATGTGGTAAAAAAATTGGTCTGTTTGAAGAAAGTTTGGACACACACCCCTCACAAACCGGAGCAACTCACTAGAAGGCTCGTGATTCCGAGAGGGAACCATGCATGTTTGATGACGAACGGGAGACAGCTTCCTCTTACGGCCTTCAATTTTTTTCTATATTTAACGTGCACTAATACAGCTGTCACGTGAAAATTTGGAAAATTTCAGGGGTCATTTGACCTTTTAAAGACATTTAAGTGATTTTCTAGCCATTTAATGACCGGGATTCAAATTTGAACTACATCTACATGCAACGGCTAACCGTAACGGTTCGAAAAATCATATTTGCGTACTTGTGTGTGAGTTAATTCCATGTGCAGTAAATTAGAAAGAATTTTCGAACATATTGGTCTCACGGCATGGACACATGCATGGAGTGCCATGGAATTTTAATTCCAAAAAATTAAAAAATGATCAGAAAAACATGAAACCTTGCTTGATGTAATATCATGCCACCAAAATCATGTGGTAAAAAATTGGCCTATTTGACCGAAGTTTGGACACACACCCCTCACAAACCGGAGCAACTCACTAGAAGGCTCGTGGTTCCAGGAGGTAACAATGCATGTTTGATGACGAACGGGAGATAGCTTCCTCTTATGGCCTTTAAAAAATTTCTACGTTTAACGTGCACTAATACAACTGTTATGTGAAAATCTGGAAAAATTTAGGGGTCATTTGACCTTTTAAAGATATTTTAAGTGATTTTCTAGCGATTTAATGACCGTAATTCAAATTTTGAACTACATCTACATGCAATGTCTAACCAAAACGGTTTGAAAAATCATATTTGTGTACTTTTATGCAAGTTAATTCCATGTGCAGTAAATTAGAAGGAATTTTCAAACATATTGGTCTCACGACATGGATACATGCATGTAGTGCCGTGGCATTTTAAATCGAATTTTTTTTAAAAATGATCGAAAAAACATGAAACCTTGCTTGAAGTAATGTCGTGCCACAAAGATGATGTGGTAAAAAAATTGGCCTGTTTGAAGAAAGTTTGGACACACACCCCTCACAAACCGGAGCAACTCACTAGAAGGCTCGTGGTTCCGAGAGGGAACCATGCATGTTTGATGACGAACGGGAGAGAGCTTCCTCTTACGGCCTTCAATTTTTTTCTACATTTAACGTGCACTAATACACCTGTCAGGTGAAAATTTGGAAAATTTCAAGGGTCATTTGACCTTTTAAAGACATTTAAGTGATTTTCTAGCCATTTAATGACCGTGATTCAAATTTGAACTACATCTACATGCAACGGCTCACCGTAACGGTTCGAAAAATCATATTTGCGTACTTGTGTGTGAGTTAATTCCATGTGTAGTCAATTAGAAGGAATTTTAAAACATATTGGTCTCATGGCATGGACACATGCATGGAGTGCCATGGAATTTTAATTCCAAAAAATTAAGAAATGATCAGAAAAACATGAAACCTTGCTTGATGTAATATCATGCCACCAAAATCATGTGGTTAAAAAATGGCCTATTTGAAGGAAGTTTGGACACACACCCCTCACAAACCGGAGCAAATCACTAGAAGGCTCGTGGTTCCAGGAGGTAACAATGCATGTTTGATGACGAACGGGAGATTGCTTTCTCTTATGGCCTTTAAAAAATTTCTATGTCTAAAGTGCACTAATACAACTGTTATGTGAAAATCTGGAAAAATTTAGGGGTCATTTGACCTTTTAAAGATATTTAAGTGATTTTTAGCGATTTAATGACCGTAATTCCAATTTTGAACTACATCAACATGCAATGTCTAACCAAAACGGTTCGAAAAATCATATTTGTCTACTTTTGTGCGAGTTAATTCCATGTGCAGTAAATTAAAAGGAATTTTGAAACATATTGGTCTCACGGCATGGATACATGCACGTAGTGCCGTGGCATTTTAAATCGATTTTTCTTTAAAAATGATCAAAAAAACATGAAACCTTGCTTGATGTAATGTCGTGCCACAAAGATGACGTGGTAAAAAAATTGGCCTGTTTGAAGAAAGTTTGGACACACACCCCTCACAAACCGGAGAAACTCACTAGAAGGCTCGTGGTTCCGACAGGGAACCATGCATGTTTGGTGACGAACGGGAGAGAGCTTCCTCTTACGGCCTTCAATTTTTTTCTACGTTTAACGTGCACTAATACATCTGTCAGGTGAAAATTTGGAAAATTTCATGGGTCATTTGACCTTTTAAAGACATTTAAGTGATTTTCTAGCCATTTAATGACCGTGATTCAAATTTGAACTACATCTACATGCAACGACTAACCGTAACGGTTCGAAAAATCATATTTGCGTACTTGTGTGTGAGTTAATTCCATGTGTAGTCAATTAGAAGGAATTTTCAAACATATTGGTCTCATGGCATGGACACATGCATGGAGTGCCATGGAATTTTAATTCCCAAAAATTAAAAAATGATTAAAAAACATGAAACCTTGCTTGATGTAATATCATGCCACCAAAATCATGTGGTAAAAAAATTGGCCTATTTGACGGAAGTTTGGACACACACCCCTCACAAACCGGAGCAACTCACTAGAAGGCTCGTGGTTCGAGAAGGTAACAATGCATGTTTGATGACGAACGGGAGATTGCTTCCTCTTATGGCCTTTAAAAAATTTCTATGTTTAAAGTGCAGCAATACAACTATTATGTGAAAATCTGGAAAATTTTAGGGGTCATTTGACCTTTTGAAGATATTTAAGTCATTTTCTAGAGATTTAATGACCGTAATTCAAATTTTGAACTACATCTACATGCAATGACTAACCAAAACGGTTTGAAAAATCATATTTGTGTAATTTTGTGCGAGTTAATTCCATGTGCAGTAAATTAGAAGGAATTTTGAAACATATTGGTCTCACGGCATGGATACATGCATGTAGTGCCATGGCATTTTAAATCGATTTTTTTTTTTAAAATGATCAAAAAAACATGAAACCTTGCTTGATGTAATGTCGTGCCACAAAGATGATGTGGTAAAAAAATTGGCCTGTTTGAAGAAAGTTTGGACAAACACCCCTCACAAACCGGAGAAACTCACTAGAAGGCTCGTGGTTCCGACAGGGAACCATGCATGTTTGATGACGAACGGGAGAGAGCTTCCTCTTACGGCCTTCAATTTTTTTCTACGTTTAACATGCACTAATACAGCTGTCAGGTGAAAATTTGGAAAATTTCAGGGGTCATTTGACCTTTTAAAGACATTTAATTGATTTTCTAGCCATTTAATGACCGTGATTCAAATTTGAACTACATCTATATTCAACGGCTAACCGTAACGGTTCGAAAAATCATAATTGCGTACTTGTGTGTGAGTTAATTCCATGTGCAGTAAATTAGAAGGAATTTTCAAACATATTGTTCTCACGGCATGGACACATGCATGGAGTGCCATGGAATTTTAATTCCAAAAAATTAAAAAATGATCAGAAAAACATGAAACCTTGCTTGATGTAATATCATGCCACCAAAATCATGTGGTAAAAAAATTGGCCTATTTGACGGAAGTTTGGACACACACCCCTCACAAACCAGAGCAACTCACTAGAAGGCTCGTGGTTCCAGGAGGTAACAATGCATGTTTGATGACGAACGGGAGATAGCTTCCTCTTATGGCGTTTAAAAAATTTCTACTCTTAACGTGCACTAATACAACTGTTATGTCAAAATCTGGAAAATTTTAGGGGTCATTTGACCTTTTAAAGATATTTAAGTGATTTTCTAGCGATTTAATGACCATAATTCAAGTTTGAACTACATCTACATGCACTGTCTAACCAAAACGGTTTGAAAAATCATATTTGTGTACTTTTGTGCGAGTTAATTCCATGTGCACTAAATTAGAAGGAATTTTTAAACATATTGGTCTCACGGCATGGATACATGCATGTAGTGCCACGACATTTTAAATCGATTTTTTTTTAAAATGATCAAAAAAACATGAAACGTTGCTTGATGTAATGTCGTGCCACAAAGATGATGTGGTAAAAAAATTGGCCTGTTTGAAGAAAGTTTGGACACACACCCCTCACAAACCGGAGCAACTCACTAGAAGGCTCGTGGTTCCGAGAGGGAACCATGCATGTTTGATGACGAACGGGAGAGAGCTTCCTCTTACGGCCTTCAATTTTTTTCTATGTTTAACGTGCACTAATACAGCTGGCAGGTGAAAATTTGGAAAATTTCAGGGGTCATTTAACCTATTAAAGTCATTTAAGTGATTTTCTAGCCATTTAATGACCGTGATTCAAATTTGAACTACATCTACATGCAATGGCTAACGGTAACGGTTCGAAAAATCATATTTGCGTACTTGTGTGTGAGTTAATTCCATGTGCAGTAAATTAGAAGGAATTTTCGAACATATTGGTCTCACGGCATGGACACATGCATGGAGTGCCATGGAATTTTAAATCCAAAAAGTTTAAAAATTATCAGAAAAACATGAAACCTAGCTTGATGTAATATCATGCCACCAAAATCATGTGGTAAAAAAATTGGCCTATTTGAGGAAAGTTTGGACACACACCCCTCAGAAACCGGAGCAACTCACTAGAAGGCTCGTGGTTCCAGGAGGTAACAATGCATGTTTGATGACGAACAGGAGATATCTTCCTCTTATGGCCTTTAAAAATTTTCTACGTTTAACGTGCACTAATACAACTGTTATGTGAAAATCTGGAAAAATTTAGGGGTCATTTGACCTTTTAAAGATATTTAAGTGATTTTCTAGCGATTTAATGACCATAATTCAAATTTTGAACTACATCTACATGCAATGTCTAACCAAAACGGTTTGAAAAATCATATTTGTGTACTTTTGTGCGAGTTAATTCCATGTGCAGTAAATTAGAAGGAATTTTCAAACATATTGGTCTCACGGCATGGATACATGCATGTAGTTCCATGGCATTTTAAATCGAAAAAAATTTAAAAATGATCAAAAAAACATGAAACCTTGCTTGATGTAATGTCATGCCACAAAGATGATGTGGTAAAAAAATTGGCCTGTTTGAAGAAAGTTTGGACACACACCCCTCACAAACCGGAGCAACTCAATAGAAGGCTCGTGGTTCCGAGAGGGAACCATGCATGTTTGATGACGAACGGGAGAAAGCTTCCTCTTACGGCCTTCAATTTTTTTCTACGTTTAACATGCACTAATACAGCTGTCAGGTGAAAATTTGGAAAATTTCAGGGGTCATTTGACCTTTTAAAGACTTTTAAGTGATTTTCTAGCCATTTAATGACCGTGATTCAAATTTGAACTACATCTACATGCAACTGCTAACCATAACAGTTCGAAAAATCATATTTGCGTACTTGTGTGTGATTTAATTCCATGTGTAGTAAATTAGAAGGAATTTTCAAACATATTGATCTCACGGCATGGACACATGCATGGAGTGCCATGGCATTTTAATTCCAAAAAATTAAAAAATGATCAGAAAAACATGAAACCTTGCTTGATGTAATGTCATGACAGCAAGATGATGTGCTAAAAAAATTAGCCTGTTCGACGAAAGTTTGGAAGCACACCCTTCACAAACAAGAGCAACTCACTAGAAGGCTCGTGGTTTCGAGAGGGAACAATGCATGTTTGATGACGAATCTGAGACAGCTTCCTCTTACGACCTACAAATTTTTTTCAACGTTTAACGTGCACTAATACAACTGTCATGTGAAAATTTGGAAAATTTCAGGGGTCATTTGACCTTTTGAAGTCATTTAAGTGATTTTCTAGCCCTTTAATGACCGTGATTCAAATTTGAACTACATCTACATTAAACAGCTAATCATAACAGATTGAAAAATAATATCTGCGTACTTGTGTGTGAGTTAATTCCATGTGCAGTAAATTAGAAGGAATTTTCAAACATATTGGTCTCACATCATGGACACATGCATGGAGTGCCATGGAATTTTAATTGCAAAAAATTTGAAAATGATCAGGAAACATGAAACCTTGCTTGATGTAATATCATGCCACCAAGATCATGTGGTAAAAAAATTGGCATATTGGACGGAAGTTTGGACGCACACCCCTCACAAACCGGAGCAACTCATTAGAAGGCTCGTTGCACGTTTGATGACGAACGGGAGATAGCCTCCTCTTATGGCCTTCAATTTTTTTCTATGTTTAACGTGCACTAATACAACTGTTGTGTGAAAATTTGGAAAATGTTAGGGGCCATTTGACCTTTTAAATACATTTAAGTGATTTTCCAGCCGTTTAATGACCGTAATTCAAATTTTGAACTACATCTACATGCAACGGCTAACCATAACGGTTTGAAAATTGATATTTGTGTACGTGTGTGTGCGTTAATTCCATGTGCAGTAAATTAGAAGGAATTTTCAAACATATTGGTCTCACGACATGGACACATGCATGGAGTGCCATGGAATTTTAATTCCAAAAAATTAAAAAATGATGAGAAAAACTTGAAACCTTGCTTGATGTGAACCATACATGTTTGATGACGAACGGGAGAGAGCTTCCTCTTACAGCCTTCAATTTTTTTTATGTTTAACGTGCACTAATACAACTGCTAGGTGAAAATTTAGAAAATTTTAGGGGTCATTTGACCTTGTAAAGACATTTAAGTGATTTTCTAGCCATTTAATGGCCGTGATTCAAATTTGAACTACATCTACATGCAACGGCTAACCATAACGGTTTGAAAAATCATATTTGTGTACTTGTGTGCGAGTTAATTCCATATGCAGTGAATTAGAAGCTATTTTCAAACATATTGGTCTCACGGCATGGACACATGCATGGAGTGACATGGCATTTTATTAAAAAAAAAATTAAAATTGTTCAGAAAAACATGAAAGCTTGCTTGATGTAATGTCATGACACCAAGATGATGTGCTAAAAAAGTTTGGAAGCACACCCTTCACAAACAAGAGCAACTCACTAGAAGGCTCGTGGTTCCGAGAGGGAACAATGCATGTTTGATGACGAATGGTAGATAGCTTCCACTTATGGCCTTGAAAGTTTCTCAACGTTTAACATCCACTAATACAACTGTCGTGTGAAAATTTGGAAAATTTCAGGGGTCATTTGACCTTTTCAAGACATTTAAGTGATTTTCTAGCCCTTTAATGACCGTGATTCAAATTTGAACTACATCTACATTAAAGAGCTAACCATAACGGTTCGAAAAATCATATTTGCGTACTTGTGTGTGAGTTAATTCCAGGTGCAGTAAATTAGAAGGAATTTTCAAACATATTGGTCTCACGCCATGGACAATTGCATGGAGTGTCATGGAATTTTAATTCCAAAAAATTAAAAAATGATTAGAAAAACATGAAACCTTGCTTGATGTAATATCATGCCACCAAAATCATGTGGTAAAAAATTGGCCTATTTGACGGATGTTTGGACACACACCCCTCACAAATTGGAGCACCTCACTAGAAGGCTCGTGGTTCTAAGAGGTAACAATGCATGTTTGATGACGAACCGGAGATAGCTTCCTCTTATGGCCTTTAAACACATTTTACGTTTAACATGCACTAATACAACAGTTATGTGAAAATCTGGAAAATTTTAGGGATCATTTGACCTTTTAAAGATATTTAAGTGATTTTCTAGCGATTTAATGACCATAATTCAAATTTTGAACTATATCTACATGCAATGGCTAACCAAAACGGTTTGAAAAATCATATTTGTGTACTTGTGTGCGAGTTAATTCCACGTGCAGTAAATTAGAAGAAATTTTCAAACATATTGGTCTCACGGCATGGATACATGCATGTAGTGCTATGGCATTTTAAATCCAAATTTTTTTTTAAAATGATCAAAAAAACATGAAACTATGCTTGATGTAATGTCGTGCCATAATGATGATGTGGTAAAAAAAATTGGCAAGTTTGAAGAAAGTTTGGACACACACCCCTCACAAACTGGAGCAACTCACTAGAAGGCTCATGGTTCCGAGAGGTAACCATTCATGTTTGATGACGAACGGGAGATAGCTTCCTCTTATGTCCTTCAATTTTTTTCTTACCTTTAACGTGCACTAATACAACTGTTAGGTGAAAATTTGGAAAATTTAAGTGGTCATTTGACCTTTTAAATGTAGTTAAGTGATTTTCTAGCCATTTAATGACCGTGATTCAAATTTGGACTACATCTACATGCAATGGCTAACCATAACGGTTTGAAAAATCATATTTGTGTACTTGTGTGCGAGTTAATTCCATGTGCTGTGAATTAGAAGGTATTTTCAAACATATCGGTCTCATGGCATGGGCACATGCATGGAGTGCCATGGCATTTTAATTCCAAAAAATTAAAAAATGATCCGAAAAAGATGAAACCTTGTTTGATGTAATATCTTGCCACCAAGATGATGTGGTAAAAAAATTGTCCTGTTCGATGAAAGTTTGGTCACACACCACTCACAAACAAGCTCACTAGAAGGCTCGTGGTTCCGAGAGGGAAGAATGCATGTTTGATGACGAACGAGAGATAGTTTCGTCTTACGTCTTCAATATGTTTCTACATTTACGTGTACTAATACAACTTTCATGTGAAATTTTGGAAATTTTCATGGGTCATTTGACCTTTTAAAATCCTTTAAGTTATTTTCGAGCAATTTAATGACCGTGATTCAAATTTGAACTACATCTACATACAACGACTAACCATAACGGTTTGAAAAATCATATTTGCGTACTTGCATGCGAGTTAATTCCATGTGCAGTAAATTTGAAGGAATTTTCAAACATATTGATCTCACGACATGGACACATGCATGGAGTCCCATGGCATTTTAATTCCAAAACTTCAAAAATGATCAGAAAAACATGCAACCTTGCTTGATGTAATGTCATGCCACCAAGATGATGTGGTAAAAAAATCGGCCTGTTTGACAAAAGTTTGGACACACACCCTTCACAAACAAGAGCAACTCACTAGACGGCTCATTGTTCCAAGAGGGAACAATGCATGTTTGATGATGAACGGGAGATAGCTTCCTCTTATGGCGTTCAATTTTACGTTTAATGTGCGCTTATACAACTTTCATGTGAAAATTTTAAAAAATTTAGGGGTCATTTGAGCTTTTAAAGATATTTAAGTGATTTTCTAGCCATTTAATGACCGTGATTGAAATTTGAACTACATCTACATGCCACGGCTAACCATAACTGTTTGAAAAATCATATTTGTGTACTTGTGTGCGAGTTAATTCCATGTGTAGTAAATTAGAAGGAATTTTCAAACATATTGGTCTCACGGCATGGACACACACTACTGAAGGATGCTGCGAACATGACACTACGATTAGAGACCCTTCGACAAAACTATGTGCCATGCCATAATCGTAAACGGGGTTGTAAAAACCCCGTAAAAAAGGTGCAAAACATTTGCGATGGAGGATGCATCAAACACGGTTCAGATTTTAGTTGCGTGTGCAATGCAGGGCATACGGTTCATTTCAATTAACTGTTTCGATGAGGAGGAACAAAAGAAACAGGCAGCCAGATGAAGGTGTGTGTGATATACATCATACTGTTCGCTTGGATGAACTGTTTGTGATTAGGCAACACAATAGAAATGGTCAGCCAGATCAAGACTTGTGCGATATACGGCATGCGGTGCACTCGGATGAACTGTTTGTGATGAGGCAACACAAAAGAAATGGTTAGCCAGATCAAGGCGTGTGCGATATACGGCATGCGGTTCACTCGTCCTAGTCGTCAGTGTGTGACCTCTGTGGTAACCGTTCGCTCCCCACTAACCTCTTCTTGTATCGTGGCAACCGTCCACCGCCTCTTTGCCTTTCCCTCTCGATTTGGTACTTCTATCGCACACTCTTCCTCCCTCCATTTGCCTTCACCCTTCCTTCTGCCATTGTTTGGTCGTCTTCTCCTTGGAGGGAATTGGCCGGAAATGACCCTGTTATTCTTGCCCCGATAAGAAAGATGATGTGGTGGAGGAATTCATTGATCGGTGCGACGTCATCACCTCGGCTAGCATGGCAGGTTTGTAAGAGACCATTCTCGACTCAACAAATAGGATCATTACGAAGAACCCAAGGCTCCAGGAGCGTTTTGATCTCCCCTATCTTCTTCGCCATGACCCTGCTCGCCGTCGCGAGGACGACGGAAGCCTTGCCTTCTGCAAGTTGATGCCAGTTGATAATGATACATGCGATGTTAAGATGCCATCGCTTAAGTGTAAGGCCTGGGCAGGCGCAAATGGAGATTGGGTTGTTTATACTAGGAACAACTGTGAGTGGGAACTTGTGAATGTGTACACTCGTCACCGTGTTCCACTTCCAAAAATCTCAGAATACCATGAGGTTCAGCACACAGATAGTCTACATACGTTCAGATACGATCATCATATACGAAACCATCAGGCTTGTTGTGAGAAGCTCTGGTTTGTGAGAAGCATATACCCAAACCTGCCCCAAATGGGACAAATTTATTACCACGACATGTTGATGCCGCTCCATGACAGCATGCCAACTTTCATGAATTTCGGACGAGCTTTCTATTTACTAGAATTAAAAAACCATCAGGCTTGTTGTGAGAAGCATATTCCCAAACCTGATTTTACCACGGCGTGTTGATGCCGCTCCATGACATCATGCCAAGTTTCATGAATTTCAGACGAGCTTTGGATTTACTAGAATTAAAAAACCAGGTATCACATTGTTTGCGGCCGAGTGACCGTGGCAGGGTGTTTGACATTCATTACCATTTCTTGCATGGGACCTAAGCATGCAACCAAGGACACGGATTTGAATTTTCAACCAATTTATATGCATTAGAGCATGTGCATGTAGTTCAAATTTTAATTATGCACATAAATGCATAGAAAACTTAGTTAATGTATAAAAATGTCCAAGCAAACCCCGAAAAAGCCCAAAAATTGACACAACGCTCATGTTGTTCTATGTTGATACTAGGATAAAATTGAAATTGAGAAGAGGCAACGAATATCGTTTCATCCAGAATGGTGAAACGTTCCCTACGGAAACCATCAGGCTTGTTATGAGAAGCTCTGGTTTATGAGAAGCTTATACCCAAACCTGCCCCAAATGGGACAAAAAATTTACCATGGCATGTTGATGCTGCTCCATGACAGCTTGCCAAGTTTCATGAATTTTGGACGAGCTTTTGATTTACTAGAATTAAAAAACCATCAGGCTTGTTGTGAGAAACTCTGGTTTGTGAGAAGCATATACCCAAACCCTCCCCAAATGAGAATTTTTTTACCACGACATGTTGATGCCGCTCCATGACAGCATGCCAAGTTTCATGAATTTCAGACGACCTTTGTATTTAATAGAATTATAAAACCAGGTATCTCAATGTTTGCGGCCAAGTGACAGTGGCAGGGTGTTTGACATTCATTCCCATTTCTTGCATGGGACCTAAGCATGCAACCAAGGACACATATTTGAATTTTCAACCAATTTATATGCTTTAGAGCATGTGCATGTAGTTCAAATTTGAATTATGCACATAAATGCATAGAAAACTCAGTTAATGTATAAAAATGTCCAAGCGAACCTTGAGAAATCCCGAAAATTAACACAACGCTCCTGTTGTTCTATATTGACACTAGGAAAAAATTGAAATCGAGAAGAGGCAACATATATCGTTTTTCGTCCAAAAAGGTGAAACGTTCCCTACCGAAACCATCAGTCTTGTTGTGAGAAGCTTTGGTTTATGAGAAGCATATACCCAAACCTGCGCCAAATGGGACAAAAAAATTATCACGACATGTTGATGCCGCTCCATGATAGCATGCCAAGTTTCATGAATTTCGGACGTCTAGAATTACAAAAGCAATTATATCGACGTTTGCCGGAGAGCCACGGTGCCATGGTGTTCGAGTTTTAACCCCATTTCTTGCATGGGACATAAGCATACCATGGACACGGATTTTAGAACCCATGTTGGTGGACCGGAGCATGTGCATGTAGTTTAATTTTGAATTTTGCACCTGAAATGGCTAGAAAAGCAATTTAATGTATAAAATTTTCATATGAACCCTGAATAATTCCAATCCTTTTACGACACACATATAGTTGCATGTTCACTTCAGACAAAAGGTCTAGCAATTCATACACCGTCCATTGCGACTCCATTATGTAATTAAGAGCGCCGGTCTTTAATTTGTTAGAGTAATGTTTAGGTCAACTAGCTTTGTTTAATTGTTGAACTTGCTCGATTAAGAAGTGTGGGTGTGCTGTAGCCTCCTTTGTGTACCCAAATTATGCAATGACGTGGATGACCACTTTAACCATGGAAATTCGAGGCAAAATTTTTGACGTTCAAACTCATCACACACGGGTTAACCTATCAGAATCGTTTGTGATGTTCACATATCGTACACAGTTCTGAATAATGGACTGTGTCTAATGACACTTTGCGCGCCCGTTTTTTCGCTTAAGCGATTCCAAATTTTCGGCTTCCGCGGAAATATCTACTTGCCCGCCCCTCCCCCTTAACAAAAGCCACATTTCCCCTGTTTCCTCCTTCCTTTCCAAGTTGCAACCTTCACTCCTTGCTTGCAGCACCGCCTCCTCACCGGCAACCCTCCTTCACGCTGCTCGGCCTCGCCTATCTAGGTAGGTAATCGACACCGCACCCCCATCCTCCTCCTCCTTCCACATCCCACATGCCCTGACCGCTGGTGCGAGCACGACACCTTCCACCCAAATCACCGACCCCTCCACCAAATAAGCGCCGCCCTAAGCCATGGTGCACGCACTATAGCCAGGATCTCAAGGAGCATTTGGCAGCGGAGAAGAAAATCACGGCCACACGCGCGGATGAGGTCGCGATGGCTGCCATTCGTCCCGACCCCCACATCTTGGAGGAGCACCTCGCTGTCGAGGCCACCATCGACGCCTCGCGCACCGTCACCGTGACGCGGTTGGCTGCATTAAATGATAGTTCATGGCGTTTTCTCGAGGCCACTGTCAGTGGCTTTGACGAAGACTACGAGGTGTTCTCTCAGCGTGCATGTGCTTACCTCATCTCGAGAGCCAGCGGGCTGGTGCACGGAGCGGCTCAGGCAACTCACCACTACGACGGGGGTACCCATGAAGCGGAGGCCTCGCCATCTTCCATGTCCAAGGAGCCAATCGTCATCGATATCTCCAACAATGAGGAGTTGCTTGTCTTATTAGCTCACTATAAGGACCCATGTTCAGTTTGCTAGCTACTTCATTTCCTTAACAAATTCTAGTGAACTGTGCTATCTACTTTTACCATTCAATCTTCTGCTATAGAGTATATATTCTATATGTCGTGCAATGTGGTGTTTAGTTAGCTGTTCGGTTCAATTCTGCAAATGTGAGCAATTTTCTAGGTTGTCAAGCATGCTTGGTTTGGTTAACTGTCTGATCTTCTATTAGGAGTATGTTATATTGTGCAATGTGGTGCTTAGTTAACGATTGGTTCATTTGTTGTGGTGTTTAGTTAACTCTTAGGTTCAATTCTGCAATGCGATGTTCAATTTTTGTGGGTGCATTCTGTTATTGTATACCGTGTGAGAAATAAATCGAATTCGGCTGTACTAAATACATGATAAACAAATACGATTGCTATATTTCCAAGTTGTTAAGCATGCTTGGTTTGGTTAAATGTCTGATCTTCTATTAGGAGTATGTTATATTGTGCAATGTGGTGCTCAGTTAACGTTTAGTTCATTTGTTGTGGTGTTTAGTTAACTGCCGCATTGAGCAGAGCAATACATCCTTTAGGGGGATCATCCCCAGCAGGGAAGCAAAATGCTCACGGAAAATTAAACTGGATGTGGTATTCGGCACACCAGAAAATTATAGGTCCGAAGAGATAATCTTCCAGGTGGCCCCTTTCCACAGCGGATAACATGCCATGTTAGGGCGAGATGCATTCACAGGCTTTCAAGCTATAGCACATTGGGTATATGAAGCTCGCAATGCTCGGGCCCAGTGGTGTTATCACTATCTCTAGTGATCTGGTCATAGCACTCTGCGCCGAAAATAATACAGCATCCCTGGCCCTTGAGGCACTATCCGAAGCCCTAGCGGCCGTGGAACTCACCGCTCTGCGTTCGACAGTGGATAGGGATGATGTAATGCTTGATAAAAGGCCTAAATCCACCTCTTTCAAGCCAGCGGACGAAATAGTCAAATTTCAAGTCCACCCGGCGGATCCCAAGAAAACAGCTTCTATCAGGGCACAACTGGAACCCACGGTCAACGCCGCATTACGTGGGTTCTTGCGCGAGAACAGAGAAATCTTCGCCTGGCACCCCTCGGATATGCGAGGAATTCCACGCGCGCTGGCCCAACATAGTCTCAATGTACTGAAGGGACACAAGCCGGTCAAGCAAATGCTTCGATGATTTTCCGAACCCAAGCGACAGGCTATGGGGGAGGAGCTAGCCGAGCTACTCGAAGCCGGGTTTATCAAAGAGATCAAACATCCGGACTGGCTAGCAAACCTGGTCATGGTACCAAAGAAGGATAAATCCTGGCGCCTGTGTGTCAATTTGAAAGACCTTAACAAGGCCTGCCCTAATGACCCTTCCCACTACCTCCAATCGATCAGATTATTGATGCAACCACGGGACAGGAATCACTGTGTTTCCTGGATGCATAGTCAGGATACCATCAAATTAAGATGAAGGAATCCGACCAAGCCGCAACGTCATTTATCACCCCGTATGGGCCTTTCTGCTTCAATACTATGCCTTTTGGGCTCAAGAACGCCGGTGCCACCTACCAACACATGATTCAAACATGCCCGAAAAAGCAAATCGACAAGACCATGGAGGCATATGTGGACGACGTAGTCATCAAAACCAAGCATGTTGAATCATTGGTGGATGACTTACGCCTTACATTCGACAACCTCCGAACATATGACATAAAGCTCAATACGGAAATGTGCCTTTTCGGCATCCCCGCCGGCAAACTACTCGGGTTCATTGTTTCAATAGAGGAATTGAAGCAAACCCAGCCAAAATCCAGGCACTGTCACAATTGGCAACACCAAATCACCTCAAGCAGGTCCAAAAACTAGCCGGGTGCGTGGCAGCTTTGACCCATTTTATCTCCAGACTGGGAGAAAAAGCATTTCTATTGTATCACCTGGTCCGACGCACCGACCACTTTGTGTGGACAGATGCTGCAACCGCCGGACTAGAGGAAATAAAAACTTTGCTAGCAAGCAACCCCATACTGGCCGCACCAAACGTCGGTGAACCAATATTGCTCTACATATCGGCAACTCACCAGGTGGTGAGTGCGGTGCTGGTCGTTGAACGAGAAGAGGAGGGCCATAAATTCCTAACTCAAAAACCGGTATACTACGTATCGACGATCCTCACACCATGCAAATCCCGATACCCACATTATTAGAAGATAGCATATGTGGTCTTTATGGCACCCCGCAAGCTGCGGCACTACTTTCAAGAGTGCTTGATCACGGTGGCTTCCGAGGTACCACTCAATGATATTATAAACAACTGGGATGCCACCGGCCGAATCGCCAAATGGTCTATTGAGCTCTTACCATTTGAAATAAAGTACAAACCACGTCGAGCAATTAAATCTCAGGTGTTGGCACACTTCATCGCCGAATGGACAGAGGCTGAACTCCCTAAAGAGTATAGCACGTATTCCAACTGGGTGATGCACTTCGATGGCTCTAAAATGCTAGGCGGACTTGGGGCTGGTGTTGTCTTGACATCCCTCACGGGAGACACTGTCTATTATGTGCGCCAAATATTGTATACAGACTCTAACAATGCAGCCGAATACGAGACCCTATTGCATGGTCTCCGGATGGCCGTCTCCATGGGCATAAAACGGCATGAGGTGCGTGGGGATTCAAACCTCGTAATATCGCAAATAAACAGAGAATTTGAGGCAAAAGATCCGAAGAAGGCGTCTTATCGCAATGTTGTATTCAAAATATAAGCTCGGTTTGAGGGTCTCGAGATTCATCACGTAGCTCGAGAGTAATCAGGCCGCAGACATCCTTGCTTGCATGGGTGCTAAACGTGACCCAGTCCCACCTAACACCTTTGTGGAAAGGCAGTTCAAGACATTTGTGGCGTGGCAGGACGAGAGCAGTAACACTAGTTTGGAGCCGATCATACCCCCCGATTCCAAACACAGTTTCGATATCATCGGAGGTTCGGGTACCGAACTAACACAACCGGCCCACGAAATCATGGCTATAATTGCCAAGTGGACCAAACCTTTGCTCACCTACCTTACTAAGAATGAGCTCCCGGAGGATCGACCGAGGCCCGTCGGATCGTGCGACGGTCAAAGGCCTGCAAAGTTCATGAAGGAGAACTGTACAAGAATAGTACTACCGGAGTCCTTGAAAGATGTATCTCCAAAGAAGAAGGACGGTAGCTCTTGGCTGAAATACACGTTGGTCTTGGCGGCCACCATGCCGTGGCTCGTGCCCTTGTAAGCAAGGCCTTCCACATAGGCTTCTTTTGGCGCATGGCCCGGCCAGATGCACAGGACCTCGTACATTGCTAAGTGGGATGCCAACTTTTTGCTAATCAAAGCCATATGTCGCCCACTGCCCTAAGAACAATCCCCATCACTTGGCCCTTTGCGGTCTGGGGGCTCGATATGTTCGGACCCCTTAAAGGGGGAAGCCATAAGAAGAAATACTAATTGGTTATGGTTGATAAGTTCACTAAGTGGATAGAAGCCAAGCCAGTCAAAACAGCTGAAGCCGGACCGGTGATAGACTTCATATTCGGCATAGTACACCGTTATGGTGTCCCGCACAGTATTATTACTGAGATAGCTTCCTGTTACGGCCTTCAAAAATTTTCTACGTTTAACATGTACTAATAAAACTGTCATGTGAAAATTAGGAAACTTTCAGGAGTTATTTGACCTTTTAAAGACATTTAAGTGATTTTCTGGCCATTTAATGACCGTAATTCAAATTTGAACTACATCTATATGCAACGGCTAACCATAATGGTTTGAAAAAACATATTTGTGTACTTGTGTGCGAGTTGATTCCATGTGCAGTAAATGAGAAGGAATTTTCAAACATATTAGTCTCATGACATGGAAACATGCATTTAATGCCATGGCATTTTAATTTCAAAAAATTAAAAAATGATCAGAAAAACATGATACCTTGCTTGATGTAATGTCATGCCACAAAGATGACATGGTAAAAAATTGGCCTGTTTGACGAAATTTTGGAAACACACCCCTCACAAACAAGAGCAACTCACTAGAAGGCTCGTGGTTTCGAGAGGAAACAATGCATGTTTGATGACGAACGGGAGATAGCTTCTTGTTACGGCCTTCAATTTTTTTCTACGTTTAACATGTACTAATACAACTATCATGTGAAAATTAGGAAAATTTCATGGGTCATTTGACCTTTTAAAGACAGTTAAGTGATTTTCTGGCCATTTAATGACCGTAATTCAAATTTGAACAACATCTATATGCTACAGCTGACCATAACGGTTTGAAAAATCATATTTGTGTACTTGTGTGCGAGTTACTTCCATGTGCAGTAAATTAGAAGGAATTTTCAAACATATTGGTCTCACGGCATGGACACATGCATGGAATGCCATGGCATTTTAATTTCAAAAAATTAAAAAATGATCAGAAAAACATGAAACCTTGCTTAATGTAATGTCATGCTAGCGAGATGATGCAGTTAAAAATTGTCCTATTTGACTAAAGTTTGTACACACACCCCTCACAAACCGAAGCAACTCACTAGAAGGCTCGTATTTCCGAGAGGGAGCAATGCATGTCTATTGATGAACGACAAATAGCTTCTTCTTTCGGACTTCAATTTTTTTCTATGTTTAACGTGCACTCATACAACTGTCATGTGAAAATTTGGAAAATTTCAAGGGTCATTTGACCCTTTAAAGACATTTAAGTGACTTTCTAGAGATTTAATGACCATAATTCAATTTTGATCTACATTTACATGCCATGGCTAGCCTTACATGCTATGGCTAGCCATAACGGTTTGAAAATCATATTTGTGTACTTGTGTGCGAGTTAATTCCATGTGCAGTAAATTAGAAGGAAATTTCAAAATATTTTTCTCACGACATGGACACATGCATGGAGTGCGATGGCATTTTAATTCCAAAAAATAAAAAATTGATCAGAAAAGCATGAAACCTTGCTTGATGTAATGTCGTGCCACCAAGATGATGTGGTAAAAAAGTGGTCCGTTTGATGAAAGTTTAGACACACACCCCTCACAAACAAGAGCAACTCACTAGAAGGCTCCTGGTTTCGAGTGGGAACAATGCATGTTTGATGATGAACGTGTGTCGGGGGAAACTGTCCGCCACGAACACCTATGGGACCGGAGCCCCTTGTCTGTGCGGTACGAGGGCGGAGGGAGCACGAAGAGCAGATCGAGGCAGACGCGCGGGCAGTTTTTACCCAGGTTCGGGCCGCACGGATGCGTAAAACCCTACTCCTGCTTGGTTGTGTATTGAGTTGAGCGCTCGGGAGCTTGAAGAAGCAGCTACACCGTGCGTGAGAGTAATCTAGGTTTCGAACCGAACCCCCCCCACGTTGTGCATGGGCCTCCTTTTATAGTGCAAGGGGTCACCGACAGGTGTCAACGTAGGAGAAAGGGGTAAAAATGTAAAAGAGGTGGTAGTTGTAACAGTGCGGGAACAGTGGAGCTACAGTACAGAACAGTGGTCTATACCTACTTTAACAGTGGGGGACAAGGGCATTTAATGCCCGTCGCCGTCGACCCCAAAAGCTCCCGCCGTTGCGTCTCCGTCTGCCACGGCGATGGATCCTCTGCCGTGGAGTGCCACCGTGTCCCCCAGGCTGCACAGCCATCCGCCCCGCGTCCCTGGAGTGGCCCCAGGGCGACGCGTGGGCCGATGAGCTGGAGCGCGGGCACACAGCGCACCTCCCCCGGCAAGCACCTTGCCGGGGATCTCGACCTTGCCGGGCCCGGAAGCTTGCCGCTCCCCGAGCCCTTGCCGGGTCTTCTAAGATAAAATCTTCTATTCGTCCTGACAAGCTCCTCTTGCCAGGGCCTCGTGCTAGTTAAGCAATCTCGAGCCTGGGACGGCCTTCCCGGCAAGCTCCTCTTGCCGGGGTCTCGGTCTTCTGTCTTGTATACTTTGTTTTTGAATGGCTAGATAAGGGGCAGGAAGGTCTCCGGCAAGCGCGTGGTGAACCCTGCCGCGGGGAGCTGCCGCTGCCCGTGCACAAGTTGGGGTACTAGGGTACCCCTACCTTAGTACACCGACAGGAGCCCCCGGGCCTGGGCCACACACGGTGCCGAGCGCTGTTGGGCCAGGCCCAAAACAGTGCACGGGCACCCGCGGCCCGCGGCGCGCCGAATCCACTTCCATATCCGCCGCACCCCACGGCAACGGCACGCGTCGATTGCGGCGCCGTGGGATGGGACGTGCCCACGATTTCTTTAATGGGAAGGGCGAAACGCCCCCCACTCTCCCATAAAAGCAGAGAGAGCGGCGCGGTTCCCCTCCCTGCGCACTCATTGCCATCGTCTTCTTCCTTAGATTCCTCTGCGCTTTGCCTCTACTCCTCCGCCACCACCAAGCTCTTCGTCCCCTTCCTTCCGCCGCGTCCGCCATGGCCCCAAAGACCGACAAGGCGAAGTCGGAGAAGTCCAAGCGGGAGAAGTCAGATCAGGCGGCGAAGCTCGCCGCGTACCGGAAGGAGCACATTGTCTTCGCGCCGAAGCTCGGCGTGCGGGAGCTTTGGAACAAATATTATTTGTTCTGGGCCAAGGAGACCCCAGCGCACCCCCGCACGCGCGTCTACCCGGCCGTCGCCAAGGACCACTACCCCGGCGGGTATTACTTTTTCGCAGCCTTCTTCCACTGCGGTCTGTGCCCTCCCTTCTCAAACTTTTTCTGCGATATCATGAATACTTATGGCCTCCACCTCCTCGACTTCACTCCCAACGCCATCCTCACCATGTCCGTTTTCGCACACATGTGCGAAAACTTCGTAGGAATCCAGCCCAACGTAGCTCTCTTTAGGCACTTTTTCATCCCTAGAGTAGAGGCCGACGCCCCCCTCTCCGGAGGAATCTCTTGGGTGTTTAGGCTGAATAAGAAATTAGGCTACTTGCCGGGGGAGCTCCGCGGCAAGTGGGAAGAGTGGCGCGCGGAGTGGTGCTGGGTCGTCGAGGAGCGGCCGCAACACTTCACCGCGCCGCGCACATCGCCCATCGTGCGCGGCAGGGATTGGAGTAATTTCGATTCCGACGATTCCAAGCTGGATATCGCTCTCGTCAGAATCCTCCGTCTTCGGATGGCGCCGCTGTCTGTCGCTGAAGTGGGCGCGGACTTTCTTCGTCGCCGGATCGCCCCCCTCCAAGACCGGAAAAGGCCGGCGTGGCAATACGGCGGCCCGGCAGACATCATGAGGCTGCGCCCCGGCCTCAATTTTAACTTCACAACACTCGAGCTGCGGGGTATGGTCAGGGAACTTTTCAAGTTCGACCCGGCACACCCCGAGTACTTCCGCGCTCCCCGGGGAGTGGTGCCGCTCTGCGCCAGCAGCGCCCGGGATCGCCTTGTCGCTATGATGCCCGCATGTGACTCTCATGGATTGGAGCGCACGTGGATTGCGCCCAAGCCTATCGACGTCCTCGAGTTCTACGACAACCTTGCGGAGGTGTTGGAGAAGACGGACGATCTCAAGCTGCACACGCGGGCCACCACCGACCAAGAGATTGCTTACATGGCTTCTCGCGCTGAAGAAGTCGCCGCAGCCGCGGCGGCGGGAAACTTTGGATACACACCCGCGGAGGCGGAAGCCGCGGATGCCTCCAGCCAGGCGGATAGGGAGGAGATTCGCAAGCTGCTAGAGCTCCCTCCCGACGCGCTCGCCGGGGTCCCCTCGCTGAGGCACTCCGGGATCAATGGGATCGCGACGGAGGCCGCGGCAATGGAGGGCGCAGCCGGAGGAAGCAGGGGTGCTGCGAGGAGTGGAGGCGCCGGACGAAGCGGGGCCACCAAGGGGAAGGGGCCCGCAGTGCAAGGCGCTGGGGCCAGCGAACTGGCCGAGGGAGAGGAGGGGGAGGAGGAAGACACCGGCGGATCCACCGAGCTCTACGCCGACGACCTCTCCTCGTCGGAAAGCCCCCCGCCCCCGGCGAGCCCGAGGCAGTCCCCATTGAAGCGTCTCCGCAAGGCGGCGACGGGGGAGCAGGCGCGAGCGCCCCGGCAACAGCCAGCTCGCCGGGCAGCTCCCCGGCCGAGCCAAGACGTGCCAAGGGCGACCGGCGTGCCGGCCACGGCAGAGGCCCCGCGCGCGCGGACCACGACAGAGGCGTCCCGCAGGCCGGCACCGAGCCGGCAAGGATCTTCTCGGAGCGGAGCAGCTGCTCCGCCCACTTCTCGGGCGCCGGCCACCACAGGGGCTGGGCCTACGCAGCCCCCAGCCCCGGTGGCTCCGAAACGCGCGAGGGAATCTTCATCCTCCGCTCCTCGCGCCGACGCGCCCACCGTGGAGTTTGACTTCTCCGCGCTGAGCGAGGACGACGAGGAGGACCAAGAGTAAGGACCCGAGACCTTACTCCTTCTTGATTTTTATATCTCGATTGTTGCTGACGCTTGACTTTGCTTGTTGCTTGTGATTGCAGGACCTTGGAGCAGCGCGCGAAGAGGGTCAGGGTGCCCACAGTTGAGGTCGTAGAAGACCCATCCATCGCGGAAGCAGGGATCGCACCGGAGCCGAGCTTGCCGGACCCGAGTGCCGCTCCGGGGAGTAGCCCCCAGCGCAGCCCCCAGCGTAAGTTAGAGGTTTACTGTTTTCGCTCGTCGGGGCGCGCTTAGGGCTTTGATCTCTCTTTCCCCCCCTTTTTTTTGAATGTCTTGGTTCTTCTATCTTCTCTTGTGCAGAGGTGGAGCCGCAGCGGGAAGAGCGCCCGGAGACCGTCGCCGAGGAGCCGCAGGCCCCGCCGTCCCCGGCAAGGCAAAACTCTCCGGCAAGGGAGAGCGCTCCGCCAAGGGCGGGTACTCCGCCAAAGCAGAGTACCCCGCCAAGGGCGAGCAGCCCGGCGAGGACGGCCACTCCGCCAAGGCCGAGCTCCCCGGCAAGGGAGCCCGCCGCAGAGGACGTCCGCCAAGGTACGTTCTGTACTTGGTTTTCTTGACTTTGCTTCTTTTTGGATCTTTGCTTGATTTTGAACTTCTTTTTCTTCTTCTAGATCTTCCTCCTCCTCCTCCCGCGCCGATGGAGACCGAGGTCATCAATATCGAGGATGAGGAGGGCGCGCAGGGCGGCGGCGATGACGTTCCCGTCGTCGTGGAGATGGCCGAGGCCACCGAGGAGGCGACCGAGGCCACCGAGCCGGCCGCGCAGGAGGCCACTCCGGCCGCTGACGCCGCGACCGGGGAGGGGGACGGCGACCGCACCGCCGACCCGGAGGTGGCGGGAGCACCGGATGCTACGCCGGCCACCGGTCCCTCCACCGGCGAGAAGCAGGCGTACTATCTTCGTGCCCCCAATGGCGTCTTTATCCAAGTGCCTTGGGGGTCTTCATCAAGAGCTCCCGCGGAGGGCGAGGCGTTTGACGGAGAAGTCCTCGCCTCCGCGGGTCTGACAGTCGTCGAGGCGCCCGGCGAAGGAGATGGGCCCGAGGAGGAAAAGCTTCTCCACCAACTCCTGGCCCTTTACCGGGCCAGGCAGGCGAAGCTTGCCTCCCGGGAAGCCCTTGCTGCCCAGGCCGCCGCCGAAATGGAGAAGCGTGCGGCGGAGCTCAGCGCTGCCCACAAGGCGGGCCTCCGCGAGGTGGCGGAAGAGCGCGAGCGTCTCGCCGGTGAATATCAAGAGTGGCTTTTGGAGAAAGCCGAGGCTGAAGAACAGCAACGGCTCGCCGGGGTGGAGATGTCCCGGCGAGAAGGAGAGCTCGCGCAGCGGAAGGTGGATCTCGACTCCCATGAGGAGGACCTTGCCGCTCGCGAGGCTGCCCTTGGCGGGGAGCTGAAGGAGGCGAAAGCCGCTGCTGCTGCCGCGGAAGACGCCAAGAAGGAGCTTGCCGCCAAGGTTGAACGACTAGAAGCGGCGATGAAGGTGAGCACCGAGAAGGTTGCCGCGCTCATTACTGAGCGCGAGAAGGACGCCCACACCAACGCGGAGCTCCAAGTGAATCTGTCCAAGAGGGGCGATGAGCTTAAGGCCGCCAAGGACTCCATCGAGGACTTGGAGCTGAAAGTCTCAACTCTGAGGGATTCAATTGACGCCGCCACGCTTCGAGAAGACAAGCTGAAGGAGGAGCTCCGCAAGGAGCGGACCTTGGTGGACAGCGCCAACAAGGCATCCGAGCTCTTCCGCAAGAACATTGAGCTGTGGACCGAAGAGCTGGTTTCTTCTGCATCCAACATTGACCAGGAGTTGCTTGCCTTGAAGGTCGAACATCTTATCTACTCGCCGGATCCAGACCTCCCGCACAGCGCCAAGCTCAGCCTCTTCTTCAGAGGCGTCGCTCCGGCCCTTGCAGGTCTCCGGAACCGCATCCCCGCGCAGCTGGCCGAGGAGTCGCGCCGTCTCTGCGCAGGAACTCTGGAGCGGGTCTTGACGAAGATCGTGTACCGCAATCCGGGGATCAACCTCAAGAACGTTCTTTGCAGCTTGCCGGCAGATGCAGACACGGAGGCCCTGAAGGAGCAGGTCAGCCATATCATCGCCAAGGTGGCAAAGCTTGGCAGGAAGGAGGGCGACCGCGTAGACTAGGGCCCCATTTATCTTTATCTTTTCGTTGCTGCACATTATGTTACGAACTCATTAGTCCATTGCGACAAGTTGTCCTTGTAAGATATTTGCTTTACTTCAATCAATCAGTGCAATGTTATCTTCCTTGTACCAATCTTTGACTTTGTATGTTCCTCACCCTACGCTCCCGGGGAGCTTGCCGGAAAGGGGCCCTTGCCGCGAGCGCTGAGCGCTGAGCAGCCTGCTGGCCAAGGTCCTCGCCGGCAAGCAACTTCGCCGCAGCAAGTCGCAACGCACTTAGCTTGCTGAGTGTACTCGGAAACGAAGCAAGGGCGCGACACTTGTCGCAGCTCACTTAAATCGTTGAGTGGACTCGAAGACAAGATAAGGGTGCGGCAAGCCACGGGTAGGTTCCTCCGCGCACAGGTTTTCCATATAAAGTGTGATTGTTCAAGGAAGACAACCAAAAATTAAAATTTGAACTGGTCAAATTCTAACAACTTATCTTTCACATGCTGCTTGCTCATGTTGTTTGCTTTCCGGTAAGGCTCTTCTTTCTTGAACGGCACTTAGTTCCTCCTCCACCTCCTTCCCCCCCGGCAAACTTGTGCGCGAGGAACGTTCCTTCTGCTTAAGAGGAAAAGGAAAAGGAGAGGGAAACAAGCATATTGCCTTTCGGCGTAATAGTGCTTATCGAATGTCTAAGTGTTGCATCAAATGCCAAATAAAACATGCGAATAGCAAAGGGAAGCATGCGAAAGGCAATCGATGCGAAAACACGAAATCTTTACTGATGCACGGGGTCTGCGCCCGGCTTTGTACAAAGGGTTACATGCAACAGCGGCAAGGCTTGTACAAAAGGTGGTTGCCGGAACGGATCACGGCAACCGCGCCTTAGGGGTGAAACTTGCGAAGATGCTCTATGTTCCAGGAGTTGCTCACCGGTAAGCCTTCTTCGGTCTCGAGGCGGACAGCGCCGGGCCTCGTAACTTGTCTCACCCGATAAGGGCCTTCCCACTTCGGCGTCAACTTGTTGGAATTCTTGGCGGACTGAACACGCCGAAGAACAAGGTCGCCTTCCTCGAGACTCCTGGCCTTGACTTTGCGGCTATGGTAGCGGCGCAAAGCTTGCTGGTATCGAGCAGCTCGTACAGCAGCCTGGAGACGTCCCTCCTCAAGGAGCAATGCGTCATCTTGCCGCAGTTGCTCTTGCTCGAGCTCATCATAAGCGAGCACCCGAGGAGATCCGTATACGAGTTCCGTGGGGAGAACTGCTTCTGCTCCATAGACTAGAGCAAAAGGTGTCTGCCCGGTGGCTCGACTCGGTGTCGTTCTGATTGACCAAAGAGCCGCCGGGAGCTCCTCTATCCAATTCCTTCCGCACTTGCGCAGCCTGTCAAAGGTCCTTGTCTTGAGTCCGCGCAGCACTTCAGCATTTGCCCTCTCCGCTTGACCGTTGCTCCTCGGGTGAGCAACAGAAGCGAAACAGACCTTGGCGCCAAGGTCTTGGACGTACTGCATGAAGGTGCGACTAGTGAATTGTGTACCGTTGTCGGTGATGATCCTGTTAGGGATCCCGAAACGGCAAACAATCGACCTGAAGAACCTGACTGCTGACTGTGCTGTCACCTTTCTCACTGGCTCCACTTCTGGCCACTTTGTGAACTTGTCGATCGCAACGTACAAGTACTCAAAGCCCCCGACAGCGCGAGGGAAAGGGCCGAGGATATCGAGCCCCCAGACCGAGAAGGGCCATGACAAAGGGATTGTTTGGAGAGCTTGAGCTGGCTGATGTATTTGCTTTGCATGGAACTGGCACGCTTCACACTTGGTTACTAGTGCAGTTGCATCTTGGAGGGCTTCTTGCCAAAAGAACCCTTGCCGGAAAGCTTTCCCGGCAAGTGCCCTTGCGCCAACGTGGTGGCCGCATGTGCCTCCGTGTATTTCTGCCAACAGCTTCTGTCCATCTTCTCTGGAGATGCATTTCAACCTGACACCATTGAGTCTTCTTCTGTACAGCTCGTTATCCACAAACTGATACATACTTGACTGCCTGGTTATCTTCTCTATCTCTTGAGGGTCGTCGGGAAGTTCTCCAGTTTGCAGAAAACGGACGATCTGCTGTGCCCATGCCGGAGCCCGGGGCTCGACGACAAGGACTAAAGGCTCGAGGGCCGCTGCGGGAACCCCAGCTTCTACGGCAAAGACCTCTGGTCCTGTCGGAGCTGACGGTCCCCCGGCAAGCTCGCCGGGACGAGGCTTGTCGGGAACACTTGCTTCAACTGCACAAGCCCGAGGGCTTGCAGGGGCAAACTGTTCCTCAGCGTTGTCGTTGATCTTGGGAACTTTGGCGGCGGGTTCAGGAAGATCCGCCGGCAAGTAGTCGCCGGAGACCAACTTTCTCTTCTTGGACTGCCCAATTGATGGTGTAACTGATGGTTGAGTCAGCTTGAGCAAAAAGGTCCCTGGTTCCACAGGTAGCTTCATCGCAGCACACTTTGAAAGGCCATCTGCAATTTCATTTTGAGCTCTCGGGATGTGCTCCATTTGCAGACCTTCAAAGTGTTCTTCAAGCTTCCTCACTTCATCTACATATGCTTCCATCAAAGGGCTCTGGTAGCTCTTGTTAACCTGCCGGACCACCAACTGAGAATCGCCCCGCACAATCAGCTTTCTGATCCCAAGTTCGGCCGCAATCCTGAGGCCGGCAAGCAAGCCTTCATATTCTGCGGTGTTGTTTGTCGCCTGCTCCCTGGGAAAGTGCATCTGGATAACATATTTGAGGTGTTCTCCGGTGGGCGCGATGAGTACCACGCCAGCACCGGCGCCTTGCAACGAGAAGGCACCGTCAAAATACATTACCCATTCACTTGTCGCTTCTTGCACGGGTACGCTCGTTTCTTGAACTTCTTCTTCTGGCGTTGGGGTCCACTCAGCAATGAACTCTGCCAAAGCTCGGCTCTGAATGGTTGAAGTACTTTCAAATTTGAGTCCGAAGCTTGACAGTTCCAGTGCCCACTCGACGATCCTGCCTGTTGCCTCTGGATTGTGCAATATCCTCTTCAACGGAAAGCGAGTGACCACTGTTATCTCATGGGCTTGGAAGTAGTGGCGCAGCTTCCTCGAGGCCATGAGGAGGCCGAAAAGCAATTTTTGCACACCGGAGTACCTTGATCTAGCTCCCTGGAGAAGGGAACTTACAAAATACACTGGGCGCTGCACCATCTTCTTCCGCACCTCTCCTTGTTCCTGCGCAGAGTCTTCCTTGTCGGGGCCAGAGCTTGTCGGGACAGCCCCCTGCTTGTCGCTAGATTCGCTTGCCGGTGACGCTGGCTCCTCGTCGGACTCCCTCTCCGCTACCAACGCAGCACTAACCACCTGGTTGGTTGCCGCTAAGTATAGCAACAACTTTTCCTGTGGTTTAGGTGCGACAAGTATAGGAGTGGAGGACAGGTACCGTTTCAAATCCTGCAACGCCGCCTCCGCTTCCGGAGTCCACTTCATGAGACCTGCCTTCTTCAAGATTTTGAAGAAAGGTAGGGCGCGTTCCGCGGATTTTGAAATGAACCTACTGAGAGCAGCAACGCAACCTGCAAGCCTTCTGACATCCTTGACGCGCTTCGGGGCTTCTATCTGCTCGATGGCTTTGATCTTGTCGGGATTGGCTTCAATCCCCCTTTGTGATACAAAGAACCCGAGAAGCTTGCCGGAGGGAACTCCAAAGACGCACTTCTCGGGGTTCAGCTTGAGCTGTATCCTGCGCAGGTTCTGAAACGTTTCTTCTAAGTCTTGAATCAGTGTTTCTTTGCTCTTGCTCTTCACCACGATGTCATCCATGTAGGCTTCTACATTCCTGTGGATCTGTGGCTCAAAAGCAGTGTACACTACCCTTGCAAAAGTGGAGCCTGCATTTTTCAGTCCAAATGGCATGCGGATAAAGCAATATGTGCCACATGGAGTGATAAATGCAGTCTTCTCTTCATCTTCCTTAGCCATGAAAATCTGGTGATAGCCTGAGTATGCATCAAGAAAACAGAGTAGCGCACATCCGGCAGTGGAGTCAACGATCTGGTCAATGCGCGGCAAAGGGAAGGGATCCTTGGGACATGCTTTATTGACATCAGTGAAGTCTATACACAGTCTCCACTTCCCGTTGGCTTTGCGCACGACGACTGGGTTTGCCAACCACGTCGGATGGATCACACCTCTAACTAGGCCTGCTGCCTCTAGTTTCTTGATCTCCTCGTTGATGAACTCTTGGCGCTCCACGGCTTGCTTCCTCACTTTTTGCTTGATGGGCCGCGCATGAGGGCAGACAGCAAGCTTGTGCTCAATCACCTTCCTGGGAACACCGGGGATGTCAGATGGTTGCCAAGCAAACACATCGACATTCGCCCGCAGGAAGGCGACGAGCGCGCTTTCCTATTTGCTGTCAAGGGTGGCGCTGATGGTGAAGGTACCACCAGTGCCATCCTCCTTTGCGGACACCTTCTTGGTTGCCGGAGGAGCAGCCATTCCTTTCTTGCTCTTGCCGGTGGAGCTCGATGGAACGTCCTCGACGGCGGCGCAGCACTCCGAAGAGGTGCGGTTGCCGGAGTGTGTCCCAGAGCACTTGCCGGACTTGGTCTTCGTCTTCTTCCCCCCGGGAGCTTCAGCGGCAAGAGTATCCTTCTCGGCCGCAGCTGCCGCATCCCGGTAAATCTTGTCGGCGCAAATAAGCGCATCTTTCTTGTCGCCGTGGACAGTGATGACGCTTATCGGCCCCGGCATCTTCAGCACGTTGTAGGCATAGTGGGAAGCTGCCATGAACTTGGCGAGGGCGGGACGGCCGAGTATCCCATTGTAGGGCAATGGAATATCAGCAACGTCAAAGGTGATGCGTTCAGTTCTGAAGTTGAGCTCCCCGCCAAAGGTCACCGGCAGAGTAATCTTTCCCTTGGGCTTGCTCCTTCCCGGGTTGATTCCTTGGAATGAACCGGTCTCTTCGAGCTCGCCGTCTTGAATCTGGAGTTTCTTGATCACAGCAGAGGAGATCAAGTTCAGCCCGGCCCCGCCGTCAACCAACATTTTGGTGACCTTGAGGTTGCGGATGGTGGGTGAGACCAGCATCGGCAAGCACCCGACCGCAGTGGTGCGGTCAGGGTGATCCTCAAGGTCAAAAATGATGGGCGTGCTGGACCATTTGAGGAGCCTGCGCGACTCCACGGGCGGCTCGGCTCCATTCACCTCACGCACCCACTGTTTCAGCTGGCGGTGGGAGGTGTGCAGGGAGGCGCCACCGTCGACGCACAGGACTTCCGTGGCCTTCTGGAACTCCTGCTCGCTGTTCTCGTCGTCCTCCATGTCTTCATCGTCGTCTTCGTCGTTGTCGCGGCCCCGGGGAGGTCGATCTCCTTGCCGCTGCTTGGCCTTGCCGCGGCGCCCTCCCCGGCCATTGAATGGCCGCTTCTTGCTGGGCTCTTCCCCGCCACCTTGGGCCTTCTCCTTGTCGCGCCTCTCGTACTCAGCCTTTTGCTGCTCGACGAGGTACTCGACGCGCTTACAGTTGGAGAGGTCGTGACCCTTGGTGCGGTGAATCTTACAGTATTGCTTGTCGGAGCTACCCGGCTTGTCGGCCGCCGCCGCAGGGGCAGGCTCCTTGCTGGAGCCGCCAGCCTGCGCTTGCTTGGCGGGGGCCTCCTTGCCGGACTTCTCGACGGCAAGCACTTCCTTCTTGCCCTTCTTCCTGTTGTTCCGCCGCCGGCTCTTCTTTGCCGGGGCGGCGTCGTCGCTGTCGCTTCCCCCTGCGCCAGCATCCTCCCCGGGGAGTTTCCTCCCCTCTTCTGCACGGGCGCACTTGTCGGCAAGAGCGTAGAGCTCGCTGACGTCCCTGATCTTGGTCATCGCCATCTCCTCACGCATGCGGCGGTTACGCACGTTCTGATGGAACGCGCTGATAACCGCAGCAGGGTGAACGTCGGGGATGTTGTGTTGTACCCGGCTGAAACGTTGGATATACTTGCGCAGGGGTTCGCCTTCCTTCTGGGCCAAAATGTGGAGATCGCTCTCCTGGCCATGGGGGTTGTGGCCGCCGGTGAAGGCGCCAACAAACTGATGGCAGAGGTCGGCCCAAGAAGAGATAGAGCCTTCCGGCAAGTGCATGAGCCACGAACGGACGTTCGGCTTCAGCACGAGCGGGAAGTAGTTGGCTAGGATCTTCTCGTCGCGCCCCCCGGCAGCTTGCACTGCTATGGTGTAGACGCTGAGAAACTCCGAGGGGTGCGTCTTGCCGTCGTACTTCTCCGGTACGTCGGGCTTAAAGTTCTTCATGCTGGGCCACTGGACGCGCCGCAGCTCGCGGGGGAACGCAGGGCAGCCTGCCGCGTACGGCAAGTCGCCTGGTTCACCGGGCGCGGGTGCGTCGACAGCGTTCCCAGCTCTCTTGTCGGATTGTCGCCGAGCTTCTCGGCGGCGCTCGATCGTGGTCCGAGCGTCTTCATCTCGCCGGTCGTCGAGGACCTGGCGCTGGTCCCGACGGGCCCGCGGGTCCGACGAGGCTGTGGAGCCGTCGTCGGGGTTGTTCCGGCGGGGCGGCGTCTTCTGCTTCTGCGGCGGGGGGTGCACGCTTGTCGCACCCCCGGCAGTCTTGTCGCCGATAGCCTTCGTCTTCTCGGCCTGCCGCGGCCGTGAGGCCGACGGCTGCTGCGGAGAGTCGTTGTTGGCGAAGTCTATCAGGCTCCGGATAGTGGCCCTCCATTCCTCGGCTTTGTCGGCCGCTGGAGGAAAATCGAGGAGCAGCTGCGCCCTTGCGAGCGCTTCTGCCGGAGTAGTGGGGAACGCGGGCGAGCGGTGCGAGGAGCGGGATACGCTCGGACTTCTAACGACGTTAGAAGGAGCGGGGTCCCGTGCCGGCGCCTTCGCTTTGCTTGTGCCCGGACGGGGGTCCGGGGCGTCCCGCGAACCCCCAGTATGGCCCTGTCCCAGCAAGCGGATACCACCTCCCGTGGCATGGCGCTGCGGGGTCGTCGTATGTTGCGATGGACGTGGCGCGTCCACGGAGACCGAGGTCCGGTCGTCCGTCCTGTTCTTGGATCTGGTGGCACCGTGAGTGTCCTCGCCGGCAACCACCCTTCCGACGGCGTCTCCCCCGCCCACCGTTGGCTCTGGTGGCGGCGGATGAGACGCAGACGGGCCTCCGACCTCCGAAGGCTTCTTCTTCGGGGCCATGGAGTTGTCGCTGATGAAGTTGTTGACGAAACTTGGAGAGGTTAATGAAGATTGCGCCCGCGCGAACGCCGGATCAGGTTCGCACAACCTCGACGCCCCCTACCTGGCGCGCCAAAGATGTCGGGGGAAACTGTCCGCCACGAACACCTATGGGACCGGAGCCCCTTGTCTGTGCGGTACGAGGGCGGAGGGAGCACGAAGAGCAGATCGAGGCAGACGCGCGGGCAGTTTTTACCCAGGTTCGGGCCGCACGGATGCGTAAAACCCTACTCCTGCTTGGTTGTGTATTGAGTTGAGCGCTCGGGAGCTTGAAGAAGCAGCTACACCGTGCGTGAGAGTAATCTAGGTTTCGAACCCCCTCCACGTTGTGCATGGGCCTCCTTTTATAGTGCAAGGGGTCACCGACAGGTGTCAACGTAGGAGAAAGGGGTAAAAATGTAAAAGAGGTGGTAGTTGTAATAGTGCGGGAGCAGTGGAGCTACAGTACAGAACAGTGGTCTATACCTACTTTAACAGTGGGGGACAAGGGCATTTAATGCCCGTCGCCGTCGACCCCAAAAGCTCCCGCCGTTGCGTCTCCGTCTGCCACGGCGATGGATCCTCTGCCGTGGAGTGCCACCGTGTCCCCCAGGCTGCACAGCCATCCGCCACGCGTCCCTGGAGTGGCCCCAGGGCGACGCGTGGGCCGATGAGCTGGAGCGCGGGCACACAGCGCACCTCCCCCGGCAAGCACCTTGCCGGGGATCTCGACCTTGCCGGGCCCGGAAGCTTGCCGCTCCCCGAGCCCTTGCCGGGTCTTCTAAGGTAAAATCTTCTATTCGTCCTGACAAGCTCCTCTTGCCAGGGCCTCGTGCTAGTTAAGCAATCTCGAGCCTGGGACGGCCTTCCCGGCAAGCTCCTCTTGCCGGGGTCTTGGTCTTCTGTCTTGTATACTTTGTTTTTGAATGGCTAGATAAGGGGCAGGAAGGTCTCCGGCACGCGCGTGGTGAACCCTGCCGCGGGGAGCTGCCGCTGCCCGTGCACAAGTTGGGGTACTAGGGTACCCCTACCTTAGTACACCGACAACGTGTGATTGCTCCTTCTTACGGCCTATTTTTTTCTACGTTTGACGTGCACTAATACAACTGTCATGTGAAAAATTGTTAAATTTCAGGGGTCGTTTGACCTTTTAAAGACATTTAATTGATTTTCTAGCCATTTAATGACCGTGATTCAAATTTGAACTACATCTACATGCAACGGCTAACCAAAATGGTTTGAAAAATCATATTTGTGTACTTGTGTGCGAGTTAATTCCATGTGCAGCAAATTAGAAGGAATTTTCAAACATATTGGTCTGGCGGCATGGACACATGCATGGAGTGACATGGCAATTTAATTCCAAAAAATTAAAAAGTGATCAGAAAAACATGAAACCTTGCTTGATATAATGTCATGACACCAAGATGATGTGGTAAAAAAATTGGCCTATTTGATGAAAATTTGGACACACACACCTCACAAATCGGAGCAACTCACTAGAAGGCTCGTGGTTCCGAGAGGGAACAACGCATGTTTGATGACGAACGGCAGATAGCTTACTCTTACGGCCTTCACCTTTTTCTACATTTAATATGCACTAATACAAAAGTCACGTGAAAATTTGGAAAATTTCAGGGGTCATTTGACCCTTTTAAGACATTTAATTGATTTTCTATCCATTTATGACCGTGATTCAAATTTGAAATACATCTACATGCAATGGCTACGCATAACGATATGAAAAATCATATTTATGGAGTCAAACATATTGGTCTCAAGACATGGACACATGCATGGAGTGCCATGGCGTTTTAATTCCAATTTTTTTAAATGATTAGAAAATCATGAAACCTTGTTTGATGTAATGTCATGCCACTAACATGATATGGTAAAAAAACTGGCCTGTTTGATGAAGTTTGGACACACCCGTCAAAACAAGAGAAACTCACTAGAAGACTAGTGATTCCGAGAGGGAACAATGCATGTTTGATGACGAACGAGAGATAGCTTCCACTTATGGCTACGTTTAACATGCACTACAACAACTGTCATGTGAAAATTTGGAAAATTTCAGTGGTCATTTGACGTTTTGAAGTCATTGAAGTCATTTTCTAGCCATTTAATGACCACAATTCAAATTTGAACTATATCTACATGCAACGGCTAACCATAACGGTTTGAAAAATCATATTTGTGCACTTGTGTGCTAGTTAATTCCATGTGTAGTAAATTACAAGGAATTTTCAAACAAATTGGTCTCACAACATGGACACATGCGTGGAGTGCCATGGCATTTTAATTCCAGAAAATTTAAAAATGATTAGAAAAACATGAAACCATGCTTGATGTAATGTCATGCAACCAAGATGATGTAGTAAATAAATTGGCCTATTTGACGAAAGTTTGGACACACACCCCTCACAAACCGGAGCAACTCACTAGAAGGCTCGTGGTTCCAAGAGGGAACAATGCATGTTTGATGACGAACAGGAGATAGCTTCCTCTTACGGCCTTCAAATTTTTTCTACGTTTAACGTGCACTAATACAACTGTCATGTGAAAATTTGGAAAATTTCAAGGGTCATTTTACCTTTTAAAGAAAATTAATAGATTTTCTAGCCATATAATGACTGTAATTCAAATTTGAAATACATCTACATGCATCGGCTAACCATAAGGGTTTGAAAAATCATATTTGTGTACTTGTGTGTAAATTAATTCCATGTGAAGTAAATTAGAAGGAATTTTCAAACATATTGGTCTCACGGCATGGAATCATGCATGGAGTGCCATGGCATTTTAATCCCAGAAAACTTAAAAATGATAAAAAAAACATGAAACCTTGCTTGATGAAATGTCATGGCACCAAGATGATGTGGTAAAAAATTGGCCTATTTGACGAAAGTTTGGACACACACACCTCACAAACCGGAGCAACTCACTAGAAGGCTCGTGGTTCTGAGAGGCAACAATTCATGTTTGATGACGAATAGCAGATAGCTTCCTCTTATGCCCTTCAAACTTTTTCTACGTTTAACGTGCACTAATACAACTGTCATGGGAAAATTTCAGTGGTCATTTGACCTTTTAAGGACATTTAAGTTATTTTCTCACCATTTAATGACCGTAATTCAAATTTGAACTACATCTACATGCAACGGCTAATAATAACGGTTTGAAAAATCATATTTGTGTACTTGTGTGCAGGTTAATTTCATGTGCAGTAAATTAGAAGGAATTTTCAAACATATTGATCTCACGGCATGGACACATGCATGGAGTGCCAGGGCATTTTAATTCCAAAAAATTAAAAAATGATCAGAAAAACATGAAACCTTGCTTTATGTAATGTCATGACACCAAGATGATGTGGTAAAAAATTTGTCCTATTTGACGAAAGGTTGGACACACACACCTCACAAACCGGAGCAACTCACTAGAAGGCTCGTGGTTCCGAGTGGGAACAATGCATGTACAATGACGAACGGCAGATAGCTTCCTCTTACGGCCTTCAATATTTTTCTACATTTAACGTGCACTAATACAACAGTAATGTAAAAATTTGGAAAATTTCAGGGGCCATTTGACATTTTTAAGACATTTAATTGATTTTCTAGCCATTTAATGACCGTGATTCAAATTTGAACTACATCTACATGCAACGGCTAACCATAACGGTTTGAAAAATCATATGTGTGTACTTGTGTGCGAGGTAATTTCATGTGCAGTAAATTAGAAGGAGTTTTCAAACATATTTGTGTCACGGCATGGACATATGCACGAAGTGCCATGGCATTTTAATTCCAATTTTTTTTAAAATGATTAGAAAAACATGAAACCTTGTTGTATGTAATGTCATGCCACGAAAATGATGTGGTAAAAAAATTGGCATGTCTGATGAAGTTTGGACACACACCCCTCAAATACAAGAGCAACTAACTAGAAGACCATTGATTCCGAGAGGGAACAATGCATGTTTGATGACGAATGGGAGATAGCTTCCTCTTACGGCTATGTTTAACATGCACTAATACAACTGTCATGATAAAATTTCGAAAATTTCAGTGGTTATTTGACCTTTTAAAGTCATTTAAGTCCTTCTCTAGCCATTTAATGACCACAATTCAAATTTTAACTACACCTACATGCAATGGCTAACCATTACGGTTTGAAAATTTATATTTCTGTACATGTGTGCGAGTTAATTCCATTGGCAGTAAATTACAAGGAATTTTTAAACAAATTGGTCTCGCGACATGGACACGTGCATGGAGTGCCATGGAATTTTAATACCAAGAAAGTTAAAAATGATTAGAAAAACTTGAAACCATGCTTGATGTAATGTCATGCCACCAAGATGATGTGGTAAAAAAATTGGCCTGTTTGACGAACGTTTGGACACACACCCCTCACAAACCGGAGAAACTCACTAGAAGGCTCATGGTTCCAAGAGGGAACAATGCATGTTTGATGACGAACGGGAGAAGCTTCCTCTTACGGCTACGTTTAACATGCACTACTACAACTGTCATGTAAAAGTTTGGAAAATTTCAGTGGTCATTTGACCTTTTAAAGTCATTTAGGTCACTTTCTAGCCATTTAATGACCATAATTAAAATTTGAACTACATCTACATGTAACGGTTAACCTTAACGGTTTGAAAAATAATATTTGTGTAGTTGTGTGCGTGTTAGTTCCATGTGTAGTAAATTACAAGGAATTTTCAAATAAATTGGTCTCACGACATGGACACGTGCATGGAGTGCCATGGCATTTTAATTCCAAAAAAGTTAAAAATGATTAGAAAAACATGAAACCATGCATGATGTAATTTCAAGCCACCAAGATGATGTGGAAAACAAATTGGCCTGCTTGACGAAAGTTTGGACACACACCCCTCACAAACCAGAGCAACTCACTAGAAGGCTCGTAGTTCCAAGAGGGAACAATGCATGTTCTATGACGAACGGGAGATAGCTTCTTCTTACGACCTTCAAATTTTTTCTACGTTTAACGGGCACTAATACAACTGTCGGGTGAAAATTTGGAAAATTTTAGGGGTCATTTGACCTTTTAAAGAAAATGAATAGATTTTCTTACCATATAATGACTATAATTCAAATTTGAACTACATCGACATGCAACGGCAAACCATAACGGTTTTAAAAAAATCATATTTGTGTACTTGTGTGCAAGTTAATTCCATGTGGAGTAAATTGGAAGGAATTTTCAGACATATTGGTCTCATGGCATGGAATCATGCAGGAGTGCCATGTCATTTTAATTCCAAAAAAATATAAATGATCAGAAAAACATGAAACCTTGCTTGATGTAATCTCATGCCACCAAGATGATGTGGTAAAAAAATTGGCCTATTTGAGGAAAGTTTGGACACACACACACCTCACAAACCGGAGCAATTCACTAGAAGGCTTGTGGTTCCGAGAGGGAACAATACATGTTTGATGACGAACGGCAGATAGCTTCCACATATGCCCTTCAAACTTTTTCTACGTTTAACGTGCACTAATACTACTGTAATGTGAAAATTTCAGGGGTCATTTGACCTTTTAAGGACATTAAAGTCAATTTCTAGCCATTTAATGACCGTAATTCAAATTTGAACTACATCTACATGCAACGGCTAACAATAACGGTTTGAAAAATCATATTTGTGTACGTGTGTGCAGGTTAATTCCATGTACAGTAAATAAGAATGAATTTTAAAACATATTGATCTCACGGCATGGACACATGCATGGAGTACCATGGCATTTTAATTCCAAAAAATTAAAAAATGATCGAAAAAACATGAAACCTTGCTTGATGTAATGTGATGCCACCAAGATGATGTGGTAAAAAAATTGGCCTATTTGACGAAAGTTTGGATACACACCTCACAAACCGGAGCAACTCACTAGAAGGCTCGTGCTTCCGAGAGGGAACAATGCATGTTTGGTGACGAACGGCAGATAGCTTCCTCTTATGGCCTTCAATTTTTTCTACATTTAACATGCACTAATACAACAATCATGTGAAAATTTGGAAAATTTCAGGGGTCGTTTGACCTTTTAAGACATTTAATTGATTATCTAGCCATTTAATGACCGTGATTCTAATTTGAACTACATCTACATGCAACTGCTAACCATAACGGTTTGAAAATTCATATTTTTGTACTTGTGTGCGAGGTAATTTCGTGTGCAGTAAATTAGAAGGAGTTTTGAAACATATTGCTCTCACGACATGGACACATGCATGGAGTGCCATGGCATTTTAATTCCAAAAAAGTAAAAAATGATCAGAAAAACATGAAACCTTGCTTGATGTAATGTCATGCCACCAAGATGATGTGGTAAAAAATTGGCCTATTTGACGAAAGTTTGGACATACACACCTCACAAACCGGAGCAACTCACTAGAAGGCTCGTGGTTCCGAGAGGGAACAATGCATGTTTGATGACGAACGGCAGATAGCTTCCTCTTATGCCCTTCAAACTTTTTCTACGTTTAACGTGCACTATTACAACTGTCGTGTGAAAATTTCAGGGGTCATTTGACCTTTTAAGGACATTCACTACAAAAAAAATACACTTTCGTGATGTTACGTTTTTGTCATAGTAGGTCACGTTTTCTGTCATGCATGTACATCCATGACAATTTTATGACAGGATCAAGATAGCCATACTTGTGCTGTCGTAGAAGTGTTCCATGACATTACCAAAATTATCATCACGGAAGTGTCCACTTCCATGACGATAAATCACGCGTCACAGAAGTGCTTTCGTGTAAAATTCTGATTAGCTGAAGGAAACACGTGTTAGCTCCGTGTTGGCATAGGTGTCACTCATCCTATGGGCAAGATGCGTGTCGAGGAAACTGATCCACCCATGAACACCTATGGGACCGGAGCCCCTTTTTGGTACGGCTGGGGGCGGAGATCGCATGAAGAGCAGATCGAGGCGAAACACACGAGCAGCTTACCCAGGTTCGGGCCGCACGGATGCGTAAAACCCTACTCCTGCTTTGGTTTGTATTGAGTTCTTGCTCGGGAGCGCTGAGAGCTATAGTACTCTTCAGCAGCTAGAGAGACCGAGCGTAAGAGTGTTCGAACCCCTTTCTACGTTGCGTATGGGTCGCCTTTTATAGGCTAAAGGGGTCACCGACAGGTGGCAACGCAGGTGAGGGTAAAAGTGTAAAAAGAGTGGTAGTTGGTATAGTGTTCTATACCTAACCCTGACAGCAGGGGACAAGGGCATTAAATTCCCATCACCGTCGCCCAAACAGTGCAAAAAGGTGCCGTCAGGGGCGCCACCGTTCGCCACGATGGCTACCTTGTCAGCGCCGCTTGCCACCGTGTACCCCTGGCTGCACAGCCTCCCGCTACGTGCGCCTGGAAGGGTCCCAGGGCGACACGTGGGTGGATGTGCTGGAGCGTGGGTACTGAGTGGAAGCTTGCCGCGGCAAGCGCCTTGCCGCGGTCGCTATCTTGTCGCTTCCGGGAGCTTGTCGCTCACCGGGCCTTGCCGGGACGCGTGGCGCGTCGCGGCAAGTTTCTTGAGATGCCTTGGTTGGCCTTCCCGGCAAGCTCCTCTTGCCAGGGTCTTGCGCCTTGAGTAGTCTTGTGCTTTGAGTGGTCTTCCCGGCAAGCTTCTCTTGCCGGGGCCTTGTCTCCTTGGCTCGATTACTTTGTTCTTGAATGGCTCCAAAGGAACCACAGAGGACCTTGGCGTTCACCCGGCAAGCCTTGCCGCAGAGCGCTGCGACTGCCCGTGCACAAGTTCGGGATACTAGGGTACCCCTACTTTAGTACACCGACAGGAGCCCCCGGGCCTGGGCCATACACGATGCCGAGCGCTGTTGGGCCAGGACCAAAACAGTGCACGGGCACGCGCGGCCTGGGCACGCCGTATCTTACTCCGTATCCACCGCGCCCTCCCTTAACGACACGCGTTTAATGCGGCGTCGTGGGAGAGATCGTGGGTGGTTTCTTTAATCATAAATACGGAACGTCCGCCACCCTGCCCCCTTATAAGCAGGGGAAACAGGGGCAGTTCGTCCATCCGCCCGTTGCTACTTCTCAAAAACCTCCGCCGCTCCCCTCCTTCCCAAAGCTTGAAAGACAGCAGCGCTCCGCCCCCCGTCGCCACCAGCACCACCAGCGCTGTCGACCTCCCTCACCGCTTCCGCCATGGCTCCGAAAGGCGAGAAGGGGAAGGCCACGAAGTCGGCCGAGGCGCTGCGGCTTGCGGCGCTGCGGAAGATGAAGGCTGTCTTCCCCCCCAAGCTTGCCGCGAAGGAGCTGAGGGAGAACTTCTATCTCTTCTGGTCGGGGGAGACGCGGGCGCATCCGCGCACCCAGGTACTCCCAGCCATTGCTTGCGAGATGTTTCCGAAAGGATATGCGTTCTTCGCCCTGTTCTTCTACTGCGGGCTCTGCCCGCCTTTCTCCGAATTCTTCTGCGACACCATGAACACCTACGGGTTCCACCTCCTTGACTTCACCCCCAACGCCGTTCTCACCATGGCAGTTTTCGCACACCTCTGCGAGAACTTTGTCGGGGTCTTCCCCAATGTAGCCCTCTTCCTCCACTACTTCACGCCCCGAGTTGAGGGAGGAGAGCCTCTGTCCGGCGGGATCTCCTGGATCTCGAGGACCCACAAGAAGGAAGCGTATCTAAAGGAAGAGCTTCGCAGCAAATGGGAGGAGTGGAGAGCCAATTGGTGTTAGATTGTAGAGGATAACCCGCAGCCATTCACCGCCCGGCGCTAAGCCCCAGTAGTACGCGGCAACGACTGGAGCGACTTGGCCCCGGAGGATAGTAGATTGAAGATTTCCACTGCCCGGATCCTTCGCCTCAGGCTTGTCGGGCTCACTGTAGGCGCAGTTGGCGCGGACTTTCTCCGCCGCCGCATCGCCCCCCTGCAGGAGAGGAAGAGGCCCGCCTGGGAGTTTGAGAACGCGGCGGATATCATGAGGCTGCGCCCGGGCCTCAACTACAACTTCACGGTCCTGGAGCTCAACGCGATGCTGCAGGAGCTATTCAAGTATGACCCCGATTATCCCGAGCTATTCAGGTTGCCGCAAGGCGTCGTTCCGCTGTGCAACAGCTCCGCGCTGAGCCGCATCCGCGCAATGATGCCGCTGTGCGACTCGCACGGGATCGATCCAACTTGGCAAGAGCCTGCCGACGAAGCCGTGCAGGAGTTCTTCGAGAACTTGGAGGAAACACCGATTTGCTCCGACGAGAAGAAAGGCCTCACCCGCGACACCACCGACAGGGAGGTGGCGTACATCGCCACCAGGATGGAAGAGGCGGCGGCAGCCGCGGCCGCGGGCGAGTTTGGCTTTAGCGTGGAGGAAGCGGAGGCAGCGGAGGCGACAAGCCTTGCCGAGCGAGAGGCGTTTCTCAGCGCGGGGAAGCCTGCCGGGCAAGACGCCGAGCCGAGCGAGCCCGCCGAGCAGGGCGTCGAGTCGAGCGGGCCCGCTGAGGACATGAGCGGCTCGCTGGAGATCGACTCCTCCTCCTCCTCGTCTTCAGGCAGCTTGCCACCACCAGCAGAGCCTCCAGCTCCACCGAGAAGGCGTCTCCGCAAGGCCGGGGACGTGACGGAGCGGCAGACAGGTCAACAGCCGCCGCGCCGCGCGACACGCGCCACCGCGGCAAGCAAGGCTGCCACGGGAGCACCTCGCGCTTCTGCGGCAACTGGAGCGGGATCTTCTCGGACCACCGCTCCTGCTCCTGCCGTCCCTCATGCCACGGCGGCAGCCAGAGCGGGGTCGTCTCAGACCACCGTCCCTGCTCCCGCCAAGCGGCCAAGAGAGCCCACTCCTCCGCCTCCTCGTACCGTGCGTGAGCCAGACTTTGACTTCTCCGCGCTCAGCTCCGACGAGGAAGAAGAAAAGTAAGACTTTGCTATTCTTGTATTTCTTTGATTTTTTTGCTGTTTTTTGTCTCTTATCTCATTTGCCTCACTCTGAATCTGTTCTTCCTTTCAGAACTCTGGCCCAGAGGGCGGCGAAGAGAGCCAAGGTCCCTGTGATTGTCATCGAGGACGAGCCCGCCGCGATAGCAGGGGGTGCGCCTGAGACAAACTTGCCGGACCCGGCAACCGATCTTCAGAGCAGCCCCCAACACAGCCCCCAGCGTAAGTGTATAGTTCACTTCCTGCTGTTAGGCGCGCGTGGGCGTTCTTTCTTTGCTGACGTCTTGTTCGTTGATTTGTGTAGGAGCAGAGCAGACACACCAGGAGCGCCCGGAGACCCCCCCCCCCGTCGTGCCCTCTGCTTCAACCACGCCGCCAAGGGGAAGTTCCCCGGCAAGGGTCTCCCCGGCAAGGGAGAGCTCTCCGCCAAGGGCAAGTTCTCCGGCGAGAGACAGCACCAGTGTTCCTCCGCCGGCGGGGACCACAACTACGCCGCCAAGGGAGAGATCCCTGGCGAGGGATACTGCCGAGGAGCCGGCTCGCGTAGGTAATCTCCTTGTTTAAAAACTCCCCTTGGGCTTTTCTTCTTTTGATCTTTCTTTTTTGGATATTTGCTTGACTGTTTTCCTCCCCTTTCCTACCGTCAGACCCATCTGCTGCGGAGCCTATGGAGACGGAGGCTGCTGTTGAGGAGGATACACGTGGCAACACCGGCGACGCCACTGCCGTCGAAGAGGCGGCCGGTGTTAACGATCCCGCCGGCGATGAGGCCGCCAAGGCTGCTGCCGCAGCAGCCGGCGAGGGGTCCGGCGATCGCACTAATGGCCCTGAGGCCGCAGGAGCGCCAGGCGCTACGCCGACCGCCGATCCCTCCGCCGCTGCCGCAGCCCCAGGCTCCAAGGAGCCCGAGCCAGGCGCCTACTTGAAGGCCGGCGACGGGGTCTTCATCAAGCTCCCCTGGGCGTCGAGCTCCAGGGCGCGGGTCGAGGGAGAAACCTTCGACGGGGAGGTACTTGCTTCCGCCGGGCAGAAGCTCGTGGACGCGCCAAGCAGCAGCAGCAGCGAGTCCGAGGAGGAGTGGCTGCTGCGTAAGCTGCTGTCGCTCTACCGCGCCCGGCAGGCCAAGCTGGAGTCCCGTGAAGCGCTGGCCGCCAAGGCGGGGGCCGACATCGAGAAGCGCGTGGAGGAGCTCCGGGCCCTCAACCAAGCAGCTCTCCGGTCCTTGGCGGAGGAGCGGGAGCAACTTGCCGGGGAGCAACATGCCTTCATCCTTGAGTAGGCTGAAGTGGAGGAACAGCAGCGGCTTGCCGCTGAGAAGCTGTCCACGCTGGAGGGTGAACTGGCGCAGCGGAAGGTCAACCTCGACAGTCACGAGGAGGAACTTGCCGCGCGCAAGCAATCACTTGGCGGAGCTCTCCAGGAAGCAAAGGATGCCGCCGCAGCTGCCGAGACCGCCAAGAAGGAGTTGGAGACGAGGGTGACGCAGCTGGAGGCCAACCTCAAGGCGAGCGGCGAGGAGGTTGCCGCGCTCAAGCTTGAGCGAGAGAAGGACGCCCACAGCCACTCGGAGCTGCAGGTTCGCCTCGCGGAGAAGGGCAAGGAGCTCACCGCCGCCAAGGACTCCAACGCCGACCTCGAGCTGAAGCTGGCCACTTTGACCGAGACGCTGGACAGCGCCAAGGAGCGGGAGGCGGCCCTGAAGGAGGAGATCAGGGCCGAGAAGGCGTTGCTGGCGAGTGCTGCCGTCACCCAGAACAACTTCAGGGAGACCGTCGAGCACTGGACAGAAGGTCTTGTGAACGCCGCCGCAGATATCGATAAGGAGCTGGCGCTGCTGGGGGCGGAGTATCTCGGGTACTCCTCCGACGAGAATCTCCACCCCAGCGCCAAGCTTACTCTATTCTTCAAAGGCGTGGCGATGGCCCTCCAGCAACTCCGGGAGAAGATCCCAAAGCAGCTGGCGGACGAGTCGCGCAAGCTCTGCGCGGGTGCCCTTCAAAAGGTGTTGGTGAAGGTGGCCTTCCGCAATCCGGGCCTCAACCTCACCAACGTCCTCAGGTCCCTGCCGCCGGATGCCGACCAGGAGGCGCTCAAGGCCCTTGTCGCACCCATTTTGGACAAGGTGAGCGGAATCAAGAGGGTCGAGGGCGATCACGCAGATTAGGCTGTTCATTTTCTTCCTATCTTGTCGCTGCTAATCATGTTACGAAAACAGTCTATTAGAGCTGCGACAAGTTACTTTGTAATATAACTCTATTTTGGGTAGTAATTGCAATGGTATTTCCTTTACTTGATTCCTTTGCTTTGTATGTTTTTACCCTACGCTTTTAGGGAACATGCCGGTGTAGGCACCTTTGCCGTGAGCGCTGAGTGCGGAACTTCAGCAGCCTGCTGGCGGTGCTGTTGCCGACAAGAAACCTTGTCGCAACTAGTTGCAGCACACTTAAGTTGTTGAGCGGGCTCGGAAACAAAGTAAGGGCGCGACACTAGTCGCAGCACACTTAAGCTGTTGAGCGAACTCGAAACAAAGTAAGGGCGCAACTAGCCACGAGTTGGTTCCTCCGCGCACATGTTTTCCATACAAAGTGCGGTCGTTCAAGGAAGATAACTTAAAAATTTAAAAACTTGATTGCTCAAACTTTGGCAACTTAGCTTTTGTGTCGTTTGCTCCTCGGCAAGGCAGAACTTTCTTGAATGGTGCTTGGACCATACCACCATCTTCTCCTCCCCCCCGGCAAACTTGTGCGCGAGGGAAACTTCCCTTCCTTGAGAAAAAAGAAGGAAGAGAAAATACAGATATGGAGCCCTTGGGCTCGTTATTGCTTACCGGGCGTAGGTGCTCCACAAAGTGTCAGATAATACATGCAAGAAAATAGAAAGCGTGAAATGACAATATGTGCGGTGCACATAAGCTTTACTGATGCACGGGGTCTGCGCCCGGCTTTGTACAAAGGATTACATGCAACAGCGGCAAGACTTGTACAAAAGGTGGTTGCCGGAGCGGATCACGGCAACCGCGCCTTACGGGTAAAACTTACGAAGATGCTCAATGTTCCAGGAGTTGCTCACCGGAAAGCCATCTTCGGTCTCAAGGCGGACAGTGACAGGCCTAGTGACTCGTTTCACCCGGTAAGGGCCTTCCCACTTCGGCGTCAACTTGTTGGAATTCTTGGCGGACTGAACGCGCCGAAGAACAAGGTCGCCTTCCTCGAGACTTCTGGCGTTAACTTTGCGGCTATGGTAGCGGCGCAAAGCTTGCTGGTAGCGAGCAGCTCGTACAGCAGCCTGAAGACGGTCTTCCTCAAGGAGCAGCGCGTCATCTTGTCGCAGCTGCTCTTGCTCGAGCTCATCATAAGAGAGCACTCGAAGTGACCCGTATACGAGTTCCGTGGGGAGAACTGCCTCTGCTCCATAGACTAGAGCGAAAGGTGTCTGCCCAGTGGCCCGATTTGGCGTCGTCTTGATCGACCAAAGAACCACTGGCAGCTCCTCGATCCAGTTTCTTCCGCATCTGTGCAGCCTGTTGAAAGTTCTGGTTTTGAGGCCACGCAACACTTCAGCATTTGCCCTCTCTGCTTGACCGTTGCTTCTCGGGTGAGCAACAGAAGCGAAGCAGACCTTGGCGCCAAGATCTTGGATGTACTGCATGAAGGTGCAGCTCGTGAATTGCGTACCGTTGTATCACATAATTTAATTGATACTTCTTATTAATTGTCCTACATGTTTTGTTTACCTAGGATGGTAGTTGTGCATGCTTAGTTGATGCATGCCGTGTTAGTACTTAATCAAAGTAGAATGCATATTTTGGTTATATGGCTACCATGTGTTATATCATTGCCAGTTTGTATCTTATGTTCATACATTGGTTAGCCTTTACTTGTTAGGTATACATGATAGCAGTTTGTAGGTATCATATGTTCTTTTATTCAATAACTTCTTGTTTGTAGAATACTATGCCATATGTTGTTATGATTGTATGACTAGATTACTATGTCATGTTGTTGTGATTGTATGACTAGATACCATAGTGTGTCGGTGTATCAATTCATAGTATAGATCATTCTAAGTTGTTAGGTTGTGTCTTTACAAGCGTAAGTTGTAATAGATAGGAAATGCATGTGATCTCATTACTCATGCTAGTATAGTACATTGCATAATGTTGTGGATGCCATGATCTTGTATTACTTGCTTACATGCTAGTATGCTTACTCAACGTGCTTACGTGTCATAACTAAAATTACAAAGTTGTGTGTTAATGCCATGTTTGCCATTAGATTATTTCGTATCAATTAAGTTATGTTATAGTATGACTTGAATTGTATTGTATTGTGTTGGTATCCTTGTGTGGTATCTCGTGTGATGATCATCCATGTTTAGACTTAATATTAGTTTATCATGGCAATGTATTGTTGTATGCCTAGCGTTTGTTATATTTAGTTTAACTTAATTACTATTGCGTTTGTGGTATGCCTAAGACTAGACACCATGCCATGCTCGCTTATTATAATCAGTGTGTTATAGTTATTTGTGTGTTGCTTATATTGCTTAACTTGTCTCAAGGTATTATTATGAATGATTCATACTTATTGCCACAGTTCATCACATGCATAGGATATTATACCTTTCATGTTAGTAGAGGTGTGCTTGAGGATACACTTAGTGTGTGCATCATGCTTGGTTATTTTAAGCATGTGGTGATGTTATAATTGCTAGTGGTCATTAGTGTTAGCTATTGTTAAGACCATGTCCTAGTTTAGCATCTTCTCATGATAAGTCGTATGTGTGAAGCTTATGTTATTAGATAAGACCTCTTCGTAGTTATCTACTTATATGCTTTGCATGAGATGTGTGTTATTATTTATTTATGGTTAATTCCTACTTGTAATCATGCCCTGCTATTGATTCTAGTAGGATGAGGTTGCATCATCATCTATTACTATGTCATGTCTAGGATAGTTGTTCATCCACTTGTTCCATATGTTGTATAGTTCTTGTTGATTCTTTGACAAATGAATTTGTTAGATATAATGGTGTTGATCCTATTTTATTTTAATAATGTTTCAGGGCTAGACCTAGATCAATTCAATTCACGTTGTTGTTTGATTGCTTAGCTAGTATATTTTGTAATGTTGGTTTGTTTGTCTATTGGACACTTGATTTGAATTATTATTTAGTTAATGTATATATTGGATGCTAATGAGCATTATTGATATTTATTTGTGGTTAACATTTACCTTCATAGTGCTATGATATGATTGTGTAGCTAAATGCATAAGGTGGTTCCATTCCATGTGTGTTGATGCCATTGGCTTGATTATGAAGTAGTTTCTTATATAGTTAGTTGGGATGTGTAGTGGGCGCTACTCGTGGTTAGTATCGTAGTTCCTATCAGAACTTTAGTCTTGATCGCAAATCCTTCCATAGTTGTGTCACCTAAACATTGTCACTTCGTTCAATCCTCTCTACTTACCTCCCTATCGTGTTATCTCATTTTGAATATCCATCTCGATCAATATCTTGTTATCCATCTACTCTTAATTTGTTTTGGATGTTATTTGGATTTTCCATTGTTTTGGTATTTATTGTTGTCTGTTGCTATAGTTTCGACGAGTAGGGAGTGGCGACGATGTTGGATATGGGCAGAATCAGGTTACCGAAGAAGGACTCGACAACGAAGGCATGCCTCCTTCTTTGATCATACTTAACCTATGTTTACAAAATTGCATTGAGTTTAATGATTACTATATGCATGTTTTTAATCTTGTAGCTAGCATGTCGATTGACACATTACCCTGATCCGCTTGTCGCCTATTCACTTGACACCTGAGTAGATAGTATTCTGGTAGAGTAGAAATGCTTAGCCATGCTTATTACCCTATAGGTGCTTTGTTGAATGACCTTTGAGTCATTGACATTTGAAACTTACTGCTGAGCTAGGCCGGTTGGCCCTTGTTGACCTTATCTATCCTCTTCTACTCTGGGTGAAACTTACCATCTGAATACTGGCGCAGGCGACAACTGGATCAAGGATTGAAGGAGCGATTGGCCGCCCTTCACGAGTTGAAGGGGGCAATCAGTCGTCCGTGCTGCATAAGGCCTAATAAGTCTTGGATTTGAATATTGTAATAATAGTTTAGCCACATGCTATATGGGCACTGGCTTGGTTCATTAGTTAGCTCACTCTTATTGTTGTCATCGCTGTACCGCAGATGGGATAGCTGCCTTGCGAGGAGTGTCCTCGGCACAAAAGGGGGCTTGGACTGTGAACTGCGGTTACTTCCGTGTTGAAACCTAGTGGGCTTGGCATAGTAAGTTTGGTCTAATGAAAGACCTCGTCACAATCTCCCTGCCGGTACACCAAATGGAGTACTATACCAGCGGCCACCGGTGGCAACAAGTCGAGATTGTGTCGTGTGGGTAAAGTGTACAACCTCTGCAGAGTGTAAAACTATTCGAATAGCCGTGTCCACGGTCATGGACGGCACATGAATCTTTCTTGACATACAGGACCTGTCTTTCTTATTCCCTCTTTCCCCTATTCTTGGAACCTATGAAGAGTGTGAGTTGATCGAGGATCCTCACTTTGATGAAAGTTATTCCGGAGACAAAACATGTTTTCATCTAAAACTGCTATTATCCAAGTGCTATATATTTTTCAAACAAAATTAGCGTTTATGCAAATGAGCCATACAACCATTCTTTGAAGCCACATGTAGCTATTAGGTCCTTCCCCATGGGAGGCATGTTGAGTACGTAATGTACTTATGGCAATAATTTTGTTGACAACAGAGTTTCATGAAGACAAAGGTGATGACTACGACAACAATGGCGACCCGTAGGAGTGAGGTCACGTGGACTACATCGACTGCCTGTGGCCGAGATGGAGTCGCTACGCATTGTACTTTCTGCTGTTTTCTGATTGTAAATGTCATGAGACAATTCGCTAGGTATGTCTTGTGACAAATATACTACTTGTAATACTTTTACGTATTGTGCAATGATATCATTTCGCTGTGTTGTCAACAATGATCCCGGGGTTGACAAATATACACAGGAGGGTCTGGAAGCTAATTCCGGGTTCTCACAGGAAGTATGAATCATATAGAAGTTGGAATACAGTAGGTTTAACACCAATATAAACAAAGAATGAATTCATTGCATTACCTTTGAGTAGTGGTTTGCTTTCTAATACTAACGAAGCTCACGAGATTTTTGTCTAAGTTTTGTGTTGTGAAGTTTTCAAGTTTTGAGTATTGCTTTGATGAACTATGGAACAAAGAGTGGCAAGAGCCTAAGATTGGGGATGCCCAAGGCACCCCAAGGTAAAATTCAAGGACAACCAAAAGCCTAAGCTTGGGGATGCCCCGGGAAGGCATCCCCTCTTTCGTCTTCATCCATCGGTAACTATACTCGGAGCTATATTTTTATTCACCACATGATATGTGTTTTACTTGGACCGTCTTGTATAATTTGAGTCTTTGCTTGTTAGTTTGACACAATTATCCTTGATGGACACACCTATTTGAGAGATTTAAATATGGCCTAGGAATTATTAGAACACTCTATGTGCTTCACTTATATCTTTTGAGTTGAATAGTTTTTGCTCTAGTGCTTCACTTATATCTTTTAGAGCACGGTGGTAATTATATTTTGTAGAAATTGTTGATCTCTCATGCTTCACTTATATCCATTTGAGAGTCTATTAAAACAGCATGGTAATGTTCTTAGGCTATAAAACTAGTCTTCACATGATAGACATCCAATATCAATGTAGTAAAAACTTTCACACTAAGTGCATTAAATATGATGAGAAGTTGGATGCTTGATAATTGTTTTGAGATATGAGGATAATGATATTAGAGTAATGCTAGTGGAGTTATTATGACATTGAGAAATGCTTTTGTTAAAGTTAGTGATTCCCGTAGCATGCACGTATGGTGAACCACTATGTGATGAAGTTAGAGCATCAGGTATTTGTATAGTGTCAACCTTTGTGTGGAGGTCGGGGGCGCACGATGGTTAACTCCTACCAACCTCCCCCCTAGGAGCATGCGTTGATTTCTTTGTTTTGATGACTCGTAGATTTTTGCAATAAGTATATGAGTTCTTATGACTATGTTGAGTCCATGGATTATACGCACTCTCACCCTTCCACCATTGCTAGCCTCTCTTGTACCGCGCAACTTTCACCGGTACCATACACCCAGAATATATCCTTCCTCAAAACAGCCACCATATATCTTCCTCAAAAGAGCCACCATACCTACCTATCATGGCATTTCCATAGCCATTCCGAGATATATTGACATGCAACTTTCCACCGTTCCGTTCATATGACACGCATCATATTGTCATATTGCCATGCATGATCATGTAGTTGACATCGTATTTGTGGCAAAGCCACCATGCATAATTTTTCATACATGTCACTATTGATTCATTGCACATCTCGGTACACCACCTGAGGCATTCATACAGAGTCATACTTTGTTCTAGTATCGAGTTGTAATATCGAGTTGTAATTCAATATAAGTGTGATGATCATCATTATTAGAGCATTGTCCCATGTGAGGAAAGGCCAATAAAAAAAGAGATGGCCCAAAAATAAAATAAAGAGGGGCTAAATAAAAAAAGAGAGAGAAAGCCCCTGCAAAAAATGAGAGAAAAGAGAGAAGGGACAATTTCTACTATCTTTTTCCACACTTGTGCTTCAAAGTAGCACCATGTTCTTCATGATAGAGAGTCTCATGTTTAGTCACTTTCATATACTAGTGGGAATTTTCATTATAGAACTTGGCTTGTATATTCCAACGATGGGCTTCCTCAAATGCCCTAAGTCTTCATGAGCAAGAAAGTTGGATGCACAACCACTTAGTTTCTTTTGTTGAGCTTTCATACATTTTTAGCTCTAGTGCAGCCGTTGCATGGCAATCCCTACTCACTCACATTGATATCTATTGATGGGCATCTCCATAGCACGTTGATACGCCTAGTTGATGTGAGACTATCTCCCTCCTTTTTGTCTTCTCCACAACCACCTCTCTATTCCACCCACAGTGCTATGTCCATGGCTCACGCTCATGTATTGCGTGAAAGTTGAAAGGTTTGAAAGAATAGAGTATGAAAACAAGTGCTTGGCTGAAATCGGGGTTGTGCATGATATGAATATTTTATGTGATGAAGAGGGAGCATAGCCAGACTATATGATTTTGTAGGGAAAAATTTCTTTAGCCATAGTATTTTGAGAAGACATGATTGCTTTGTTAGTATGCTTGAACTACTATTATTTCTTATGTCAATATAGACTTTTGTCTTGAATCTTTCAGATCTGAACATTCATGCCACAATTAAGAGAATTACATTGAAAAACTATGTTGGTCAGCATTCCAAATCAAAAATTCTTTTTTTATCATTTACCTACTCGAGGACGAGCAGGAATTAAGATTGGGGATGCTTGATACGTCTCCACCGTATCTATAATTTTTTATTATTCCATGCTATTATTTATGATGTTTTGGATGTTTAATGGGCTTTGTGATACACTTTTATATTATATTTGGGACTAACCTACTAACCCAAGGGCCCAGTCTAGATTGTTGTTTTTTGCCTGTTTTAGGGTTTTACAGACAAAGAATATCAAACGGAGTCCAAACGGAATGAATCCTTTGGGAGAGATATTTTTGGAGAAAAATACGCACGGGAGATTTGAGAACCACGGAGTAGGGCTGACGTGGCGTCCAAGAGGGTGCCCCCCCTATAGGGCGCGCCCCCTGCCTCGTGGGCACCCCGTCTGGCCCCGTGAGATCCCATCTTGGGGCCTGTTCCGGAGCTCCGCCGAAGGGGGGATCTACCATGGAGTGCTTCTACATCATCATCATCGCCTCACCATGAGTTGTGCGTAGTTTACCACAGACCTTCGGGTCCATAGCTAGTATCTAGATGGCTTCTTCTCTCTCTTTGGATCTCAATACAAAGTTCTCGGTTTCGAGGAGATCTATTCGATGTAATCTCTTTTTGCGGTGTGTTTGTCGAGATCCGATGAATTGTGGGTTTATGATCAAGATTATCTATGAGAAATATTTGGTTCTTCTCTGAACTCTTTATGTATGATTATAATATCCTTGCAAGTCTCTTCGAATTATTGGTTTGGTTTGGCCTACTAGATCTATAGTTCTTACAATGGGAGAAGTGCTTGGCTTTGGGTTCAATCTTGCGGTGTCCTTTCCCAGTGATGGTAGGGGCAGCAAGGCACGTATTGTATTGTTGCCATCGAGGATAAAAAAAATGGGGTTTTATATCACTAAGTTTGAGTTTATCCCTCTAAAACATGTCATCTTGCTTAAGGCGTTACTCTGTTCTTATGAACTCAATACACTAGATGCATGCTGGATAGCGGTCGATGTGTGGAGTAATAGTAGTAGATGCAGAATCGTTTCGGTCTACTTGTCTCGGACGTGATACCTATATATAATGATCATGCCTAGATAGTCTCATAATTATTCGCTTTTCTATCAATTGCTCGACAGTAATTTGTTTACCCGTCGTAGAATATCGCTATCATGAGAGAAGCCACTAGAGAACACTATGGCCCCCGGGTCTATTCTCAACATATCAATCTACATCTACTTTACTTTTCCGCTTTTACTTTCTATTCTTATAACCAAAAATACCAAAAATATCAAACTATCATCTCTATTAGATCTCACTTTCGTAAGTGACCGTAAAGGGATTGACAACCCCTTATCGCGTTGGCTGCGAAGTTCTTATTTGTTTGTGCAGGTGTGAGGGACTCGCGCGTGGTCTCCTACTGGATTCATACCTTGGTTCTCAAAAACTAAGAGAAATACTTACGCTACTGTGCTGCATCTCCCTTTCCTCTTCGAGGGAATACAACACAAGCTCGAGAAGTAGCATCCATCAATTTAGATTTTCAAATATTTGAAACCACTTTATGATGAAATCCAATGTATGCATTCCTCGCTAACTGTCTCCAATTAATGTGTGTTTCATGCGGTGTTTTTTACTTCTCAAACATGTATAATGTGTTTCACACACGCAACATAGAGTGTAATCCCGTTTAGACATTAATTGCATATAAACCATGCATTGTTTCTAATTAAAGAATCTATGGATCACCAATATTGATAAACTATATAACATCACACGTGCCCCCAAATTCAAATGAATATGCATGTTTGATACACCAATTTGCGTTATGATATTATCGATGTCGTGATCTCCAGTATAAATATTTGAATCCCATTTAATCCAGATATTTGTCTCATATAACTATCACTCATGCTTATATAGGACTATCTCTCTAACCTATATGTGTCCATCGTCTCTCGGGTATCTCTCCTGCTACCTGTATGTCGACAATGATCTTTTATCTTCGTAACACACTGACGGTACTCTATCCCTCGACCTTCATCACTCTATCTCTCTCTAAGTATATCTCGCTCCCTGCTATGTGTCTCTAACTATGATTCTCCATGTGGAATCTCTTTCTCTCACACAAACACAAAACTTTGTCTTCCCAGGTCTCATTTCTCTCTACTATTCCCGTGTGTGCCACTCGCACACCTCTCATACAGAGATGTATTTCGCTCCTTAGGTATGAGAACCTACGACTCTTCCTCTTAAATATCTCTTTCTCACACACAAACACAAACTCTGTCTCCCAGGGTCTCATATTTCTCCACTGGTCTCTTGTATGTCGCTCACACAAAACTCTCTCTCCCTAGAGATATCTTGCGTTCCCTCATATGTTTCTCTAGCTATCACTCTCATTTTTAAATATCTTTCTCTCTCGCAGACACAAAACTCCGTCTCTTGGGATCTCATTTCTCTCTGATATTTGTTTGTATGTGAGTCACATGCTCCCTTTCATCATCTCTCTCACACCCACACCCATAACTCAGCCTTCTGATCCACTCGACTCCTATCTCCAATGAACACTAGCTAGCATCTTTATTTTTCTATTTATTAGTTTCTCCATCAACCTTCTTTCATTTATAGGTTGATCTCTTTTGCACAATCATTGCGCCTCATCCCTCTGCTCACCATAGATGCATGCTCCAGCCCACGCCACTATCTCTTAAAGACAAAAACACATGCTCAATTGGCGGGCCTTCTTCCCTACATTCTCGCATGCATGCATATTGTCATACCGATCCGTCTCTCCCATGTCGTTGATCTTAGCTTATGACTTATGTCTTCTTTCTTTTATCTCGATCATGCGCACGCACACACACACACATCCCACGTATACATGTATACCTCTCAGACATGCACGTTGAAGGTCTCTATGTCTCCATACGTAGTTAATTACCCTCAACCCTAACGCCACATCGAATGATTCTCTTCTTGTGTGCACATAACTTCCGCCTGGATGGGTAAAACACACACTCACACTTAACAATCTCCTTGTAGCTACCGCCCTCTCACTCTTCCCCTATATCCCCGAAACCAATAAGACCACCCCTTCGTTTAATTCCCGCCTACATGCACCATCGATATATAGTAGTCTTCCTCGGTGTCTCTCGAACAAACACGTTCTCTCGATGTCGACTACTCTCACACGCACACACCTTCTCTTCCCTCTCTACGGGCATTTTCTCTCTCGCACCCCATCGTTGGTGGCCTCTGCCATACACATCACTTCTCTATGATGAAGCCATGCACACTTAAATTACATTCGCCACCGAGGACCCCGCGACACACACACGCACACACACACACACA
>LR738715.1:357097534-357128737 GCA_902687465.1 Secale cereale | reverse complement strand
CCGAGACTCCATCTCACACACACATGCTCTAGGCGGAGCATTTGTTCCTACCACCCTTCATCCACCCTTACCCGTATGATAAACAATCACCTGAATTTACTTGTATAACATGGACAAATTCCACTTTACTTTAGTAGTTAGCAAACTTATCATCTGTACCCTTATAAAAAACCGAGTTGGCGATGATGGTGTGCCTGCCATCTTGTAGTATAGACCGTCTGATCTATATCTGACGGATAGAAAGGAAACTATGATAATTTTACAAAAGATAGCCGCACCTCTCTCCACATCCTTATCTCCCACACCTCATTGCTGAGCAATTAAAAAATAAAGTCTCTGGAACGATCTAGCATGGTGGCCGCTGCCGCCTGCCGGCGCCGTCCATCCCCATGCCTCCGCCCATTCCGGCCACCAGTCACCACCACGCTCCACTCCTCCTCACCTTATCTCTCATCTTTCATTTTTTCGATGACATTCTCGAGGTACCAGTTTTCCGATAAAATTCTTGAAATATCATTAGTTTTTACACATGGGATTACTCCTGCATGAGTAAATCACAACATGTGTTTTGTAAAAAAAAATGCATATTGATGTTCCGTGCATTGCACGAGCATCTTGCTTGTAATTATATAACGCAAATCACGAGCAGGAAGTGACATTTGTTTTACACAACCACGTTAACATGGCCACGTAAATCACTAGCTAAAGTAAATACCATTATACTTATATCCCGATGCAAAAGGTTGAGTACATGTCCGAAGAGTAGAGTCGGACACACGCACTCTGTCTCTCAGAATCTCACACACACACACCAGTTACGTGACGCCCACTTAAGCAGACACGTATGTTAATATTTGTGCACCCGCGGGTACACGTGATGCTGCACATTTATTTAAGCCAGACGACGAACCCAAACAGTAGCTGCATTCATTCCCCTCCCGCCGCCTCTTCTCTGGTCGCCGTCGCCCGGTAGCCATGGCCCGGCCGAAGGTAACAACATATGCGATACTCCCGCCGGAGCGGCTCTTTAATCTGGAAATTTTAGTGGTCATGCATGCATCTTTTTGTGCTAGCACTCCTATATAAGGGTTGACCTGTCGCTTCCCGCGGACGTGCGCGGGCGGTGGAAGAGGAAGGAGAAGGGAAGCGGGTTGTGGAGTAATGCTTTTTACCACAATTTCTTAGGAAACTGCGTGCAATAATTGAGTAGTTTTGCAAACTACCAGTACTACGCATGAAACAGTTCAAAACCTATACTTCCTTGCCAGCGCGCGCTTCCCGCGTGAAACGGTCAGCGTCGCCCTGGAACGTCTGCCGCATTAATGCCCGGCCAGAGCGGAGGCGACCTCTCACTAGCGTCGGCTTAGCGGCGCGACGACCGAGAGAGCGCTGCTTCCCGGTGCACCGACTGCTCCACGTCGAGGCTGTCCATAGTCCCTGTTTGGATCCATGGTTTAGAGTTAGTTCGAACTAGTTGGGGCTCAAATAGCCCTAGAGTATCCAAGCATGAGGGTTTAAACTGGAGCAAGTTGCACCGAACCCACCAAAAAAAACTATCCCACCCAAGAGGTGCTAATTGCAGATAGTTCTCATTGGGACCACTGAAAAATCACTTCTCTCTCTCCATCAAGTGCATTTATTGTCAATCTAACCCGGTCACCCAAACACCTCTTTGTCTACAGTTAGTTCAGGGTTAGTCATGAGTTAGTCTAATCTCTAGCTAAGTTAGAGTATCCAAACAGGAGCAATATAGGACATGCAAGTTGCTCAAAGCATACAGTCAAATTCGTACTTGAAAGGATTTTTTCTTTTTGAAAATGGAACGTGAAAGGATTTTTTTAGAATGCTCTTGGCATGTCGCTAACATGTGATGAGTTAACCGATCTCAATAGACGGCAAAAACGCGAGGCCGCTGCACTTTGTGAGAGACGAGGAGGGAGAAGCGATGCGGGCTATTGGATTGCTAGAGATAGGTGTCGCACGGAGCCAAGAAATATGGTGATAGCGTGGGTTAGCCATGTACTAGTATGATGTAACTACACTGGGCTGCCGTGTTTCGTACTCTTCCAGTCCACTGTGGAGATGATTGGTTGAATTTATATCGCTGAATAATATAAAATATTATGAGTGCAGATGCTCCACCCCGAGGTTCCTTTCTCCTTCTCGGTCGTCGAGAATCTATGTTCTTGCACTCTATTTTTTACGTGAGCTTTGTTCATCCTTTTGCCAACACGCGACACATCTAGCATCAAGGTGCCCGTGTCATGTAATGATCGTTCCATCTATATGAAGAACACGTGGGACTGGAACTACGAGATGGACATGTACCCATGAGTGGATGTGCGAACCTGTGTAACGTAGCGCAGTAAGTGAAGTAGAAATGAACAAATAGTATGAACATGCGTGGCATATAGGCATTTGTCTCTTACTACCACTAAATGTTGTACGTGCAATGCCCGGGGATGTTATGGAGTACGTGACTAAGTACTCTACTACTACTATATTAATTGGAGGCATATATTAGGTTTTATATTGTTTACGTGTATGCCCCGAGACCTTCCAACTAGACGTGTCTTTCTCTCCGGGTCGCACTTTGTATCGTTCAAACCACTAGTACAGTAGTACTACTACGTGTGGTCTCGGACCCGGAAGTGGAGACGCTCTACCACACTGTTCATGTCCCACTCCTTTTACTGAAACGTCAGCGACATCCAGCACATGCCGTGTGTTTGGCACTCCTTCGTCGTAAGAGTTGAAACGCTAGCTACTTGATATCGGAAAGAATACTTCCAGTCGCCGACATGTGGGACGTCGACCATCCTGTTCCACTTGCCATGCCCGCAGAACTCCAAGGGAGAGTCACCCTAGTCGTCGCGCCACCGTAATTACTAATAAACCATCAAATCACAGGCCCAACCTTACCCACTATGAAGTTGCTCGGACGAAGGAACCATCATGACTTTGTTAAATTCCGCTTCTTGAAGAAAACGACTGTACCAGCAGTACTGCTAGCTACAGTAGTTACTCCAGCAGAGACTCCTTTGGTTCATATAGGATAGAAATTTTATAGAAATATGAAAATCATAGGAAGTGAGATGACATGCATCTCAATTCCTATAGAGAAAGAGATGCCATTTGATGCATAGGATAGGAATTTTTCCATTGAGTCTAGGCTAATGTACTGGTAATTTGCTGTAAAAACTACAGTAGTAACTAGTAGTACTATTAGATGTTCGTAATTAATTAAACAAACGTACAAGCGACACAGACACACACACGAACTACTAGTACTACTAATTCTCACATGCTGGCCATACGTCGTCGTTCTCCTTCCCGACTTTGTCGGCGACACCCCATCGTGCTTGGAGCTCTGCCGACCTCTCCGCAGATGCGCGTGCGTCCTCTTATTTCTTGCGGCAGCGGGCCTCTCTTTTCTTGCGATTATTCTGACTTTTCCGCTCCATCAGTGCGGCTTTGGCCGCCTCATGCTCTACCGCCCGTTCGGCATTGGCAGTTTCAAATTCTGCCCACATAGGTGTGAGGTCACGAGCGGCGATGAACTCGGCACGACGGGATGCCACCGCTTGCCTACCATTCTGTGTGCGGTCGTGGGCGGCGAGGAACTTGGCGCGGCGGGATGCCATCGTTTCCTTACCTGTTAGTGTGCGGCGCAGTGGCATGAACAATGCTTGGTGACAGCTCTGGGGTGGAGTGGCCGGACAACCGTAAAGTGCATTGGTTTGTCAAGAGATCAAGGACAGAAGACGAAGGAAATTTGGATTCCCCTTCAATCCTGGTCATTTATTACCGAGTAAAATGCATTGGCTGTCATTGAACTTGTCTTGATAGCTCACTTTGATTATTGTATATGAGATATGGTGATTATACTGTCACTGGCTCAGCGTATAGATCCGTATTTGTCTGGTTGACTAGTCAAACAGTCCGCATGCGCCTCATCAGCTCGTGTTCTTTATCTATCTATCTATGCGAGCCTACCTGTCAGTGGATAATGAAATAAAAACCAAAATTATGTGTATGTGACATTACTGTTTAGACGTTTGCTGGAGGCCTCCGGGAACACCGAGCATGTATTCACCTAGCTCAACACCAACGGTCATACTCATGAATCGGCGCCTTGCTCATCTATATCGTCCATCACAACGACAATCTATAAAACAGCCTAGCTAGAGAGGGTACTATGGTGCGGGGTACTCCATGTACCATCGTGAGCAACCGATCATAGTGCCACTGCACACGAGTGTGTGTCTGATCGATTCATCCATTATTCGTAAGTTATGTATGGTTGTATGGTGGTCGTTGAATGCTAGCCGGCGACAAGAGCGGTTGCATGTACGCCTGGTTGTCAATACGTGCCACATACGCTTCAAAGGCTCGTCATCTATGAGTTCACATTTTACAACCACGCCAGCGTCTCACCGCCCTGGCCTACCGAAACCCCTTCCATCGCTAGCGCGTGCTTCCCGCCTGAAACGATCACCATCTCTCCAGAACGTCAATGCCACATTCACCGGCCTTAACAGCAGGTGCAGTTGGTGTGTCACTAACATGCGGGCCTGATGCCCGTTGGGCACACATGTCAGTGGGACAACGCACCTGCGGTTAAGTCACTGAAGCAGCGTCCGCATTCACGCCCGATGCGACCTCTCACTGGCGCCTGCATTGCAGCAGCGCGACGGCCGAGAGAGCGCCACCCGCGCGGCATCCCGTTGCGAGGGACTGCTCCGCGTTAATGACACCATGGCTGCCGACGAACCTACTCTGGTGCTAGCCATCCATCCGTCTGTCGCGGCTCATTGCCATTCGCCCGCTATATTAACTTGAGCCCCAGCTCCCAGCCATAGCCAAAGACCCAAACTCATTCTCCTCCGGCCCCTTCCTTCTGATTGCACCACTTCAACCATGCCCTTCGGGCACTCCAAAGCTCTCTTGGTCGTACTGTCGGTGGCTCCGCTCCGGGTGCACTCCAAAGCTCTCTTGGACATACTCTCACAGGAGCAGACGGAGGAGATCGCCGGCTCCCCCCGGTCACCCTCCGCCGCCACGACCACGAAGCTGATGCGCATGCGCGGGCACAGCCGGCAGCGAGGAAGAGTAGTACACGGTAGGTCGCCACCGCTCCTCCACTCAGTCGACGCCAAGCTTAGTGGGATAAAAATCAGCATCCGATTAGCCGCTTGACGGCGACACGGAAATCTTCATAACCTTGTGCTCCGGAGGAGGAGGTTATCGAGGCGGATAAGGAGGAGGCAAAGGCAATGGCCGGCTTTCTCGGGTTCATGGCCGGACATGGTGGTCGGGGCCTGGCAATGGTTTAGATTAGGTTTACAGTAGGTTTTGGTACGGTTTGTGCGAAATATGTAATGAATTTCTTCCAGTTTATTGGAAAAGTTCTCAAAATGTAATGAATTTCATTCGGTTAATTTGAAATTTGCTTTGTTTGCACGAATTTTGTCCGGTTAGTAAATATAGTTGTCGAAAGGTGTGCGGGCAGCATTGGATGGCATCCATCAGTGTCCTCGGACAGATGCCGGTGTAAATTTGAGGGCCAACGTTGGAGATGCCCTAACTATCATGCTATAATCGCTAACAGTGCTCCATTATTTCGCAGGGAACAGTTATCCCTCGATCAAAATCAGATTCGTCGTGTTTCACACTCCTCCCACGTAAGAGTGTAGACTCTTGCTTACATAAAAATGGAGCAAGTGGACGACACTGTAGCACGGCATATCACTCAAACTAGCCCGCCTAATGCGCAGGAAAGCACCGCCCTCGTCATTTTGTTCTGGATTTTTATCAATCGATCGCACAAAAATGTTACGCTTTGCCAGTTCAAAAGGAAAAGGCGGTACACTTACAACTCGTACGCATCGCGTTCACGTCGCACCCCCGACAGTCCAGCTCGCACGCCGCTCACCAGAGGGGACACGCGTTGTCTTGCATTTTCACTGACATGTGGGACTACAATTGAATAAACCGTCGATAACCGAAATCTAATCGCTCGGCGGGCGTCGGCTGAGAGGAGAGAGACGGGGAAGGGAGAAGAGATCGCCCGCCCACCGTGCATGGACTCCAAGAAATATGTGGTGATAATGTGAGGTGGGCCATGCGCGAGTCCGCACCGCTTCCAAGCCCGCTTCTTACCGCCCTGGCCCACCAGAACCCCTCCACCACCCCACCACCTCCTCGCACGCGCTCCCCCCTCAGAGGCCAGCTGCCCGCATTCATGGCAAGTAGTACCAGTAAAATTCTGGCCTATAAAGGGCATGTACAATGGTTGATAAGATAGTCTTATCATAAGTCCTGCATGTAATTTAGAGAGGACAAAAAAACATGTGTACAATGGATCATCTCTTAGCCTTATCTTCAATAACTAGTTATTCCTAAAAACATGGTGAAACTTATTGTGCTAAGAGACCATCTCTTGTCTTCTCGAGAAGCCCGCTTATGTGGAGGAGAGAGAGGCATTGACAAAGTCAAGGAGTGGGATCTGTAGGAGCCCGTCTCTACACGTGCTCCTAGGTATAAAAAACTAATTCCAAAATAAGAGCCATAAAAAACAATTGTGTCTAAAAAAGGAAACGTAGAAAACATTTGAGAGGAAATGGATAGAGAGAGAGAGTGAGAAAAAGTTGTAACCTTATAGTCAACACTATGGTAGTATTACATGAGGAAGGAGGGAGTGGTGCACATGTCAAGTTCACTGGGCTGCCGTGTTTCACACTCCTCCGTCGTAACAGCGGAGACAATAGGTTTCATCAAAAATAAACAATGAATACTCATTGCTCGTCCACTATATCAGAAAGATTACTTTCATTCGCCGACATGTGGGACGTCGACCATCCTGGTCCACCTGCCATGCACAAAATTATCCTGGTCCACCTGCCATGCACAAAGTTAGTCGGACGAAGGAACCATCCTGACTTCGTTGAATTCCGCTTCTTCATGAAAACTTACTCTACCCGCAGTACTGCTACCACACGAGAAGACTAGACGGCACTGTACCACGTCAGATCACTAAAACCCACTAGGCCAAACTAGCCCGCCTAGGATTTGTACTCCCTCTGTTTCAAAGTTAGTAGTACAAAGTTGACTCATCTATTTTGGAACGGATGGACGTCTCTGTACTGCTATGATTTTGTGTTGTACGTCTTTGTACTTTTGCTACTATTTTCCTACCCTATGAACCAAATGAGGCCTAAATGTATCTGTGTCGACTATTGTCTGGTCGATCGCTAAGCCTACAATTTTAGGAGCTTGGGCTATTGGCCGATCGACGACGGATCAGTATAAGCGTACCACGAGCTCATCAGCCCCAACATTTCTCTTCGGTGAATGTTTTACAAGTACTATAGCTCGCACAGTAGCTAGCCTACTAACACCAAGAATCATCAAATAAGCCCTGCTGATATGATAAACAGTTGAAACTTACATCCAAGCATGCCATATATTACATCAAAAGCTGGTGAGGATACATTTGTTTACATAACTCGGAGAGGGTTCGCATGATTCACTATCAAACAAAAGTAGCAAGTACCGCCCACACAAGATAGTGGACTAGCCCTAAGATGGTTTGATAACATGCATCATTCTGGTAATTAAACACAGGGCAATGCAAACTACCCTGAAGGATTAGCGCGACCAACTATTTCTTGTCATCGATCTCTCGGTCAATGACCACAGCACGGACAGCGGCATGGGAATTGATCTCTGGGGCGATTTTCGTAGAACTTACTGTGACATCGGAATCGATATCTGGGGCGAAGTCCATAGGATGGACAGCGGCATCAGAATCGATCTCCAAGACGATGCCAACAGGACGGACCGTGACATGGAAAATGATCTCTGGGGCGTTGTCCACAGGATGGGCTACGACATCGGAATCATCAAGGTCGTCCACCGGCACCTGCACAACCCTTACATATTAGCAAGCACATTGCAAATAATCAAAAACCACAACTTTCGGTAATAAGCCATTATTTTTTACCTTGTGCAGCTCACCAGGGGATCCCATCCCTCCAGGGGCCATCTCCTCATACTCGATGGGGGGCCATCACCTTGCCAGGGGAATACTGCTTCTCAACAGCGACTATCTCCTCAAACTCGGCCTTGAGCCTCACATAGGTGGCCATCAGAGTTTCTGGGGTAGGCACGATGGGGCCCTTGCTGTTCTTCCAACTTTCTTTGAGGAGTTCGTCCGCCAACGTCGTAAACTCTTTGGCCAGTGCTTGTTTCTTGGAGTTCTTCGTCTCCATGGGTTGGCCCGCCAACATGGTCAACTCATTGGTCGTTGCTCGCTTCCTAGAGATTGCTGTCTCTAGTGAGTTGTCCGCCAACAACTCTTTGCCTAGTGCTCCAAGATCCATCAATGAACTGACAAATAAAAAGCAATCGAAAGGAAACCACATTCGCAATGAAAACGGGAAAAGAATAGGCTGTGAGAATCGGTCGGTGCTTCGCAAAAAGAAGATTCTTGGAATGAAAATATAGCAGCATCACTGATTCGCCCACCTTTCCTTCGTCGGTACAGAAGAAAAATGGCAGAAGTGAGTAGCCTGGAGTGAGGTTTTCTTCAAGAAAGGGGAGAAAGGGCTTCAACGAGCGTTCTAGTGAAATGATCGTTGCTTCGTCCAGTCCAACTTCGAAGCCACTTTACCACTGCTTGTAAAGGTGTGGGTTTTGTGATATGACGGGTAATGACGGCCGCACCGGGATGACCGGTGAGTTTCGACTGTAGCACCTCGCTGTGATTTGGTGGATGGCACGTGGGCCCGGATGCTTTGAAGTCCCGCATGTAGATAGAGTGGCTAGTCATATAGGAGTGGTCAATATTGTGCACCGCGGCCAAGGTTTTGAGGAAAACGAGAGAACTACGTAATTAATGCATGAGTTTAATTAGGGTAGTTTTGTAAAGTACGAGATACATTCCTCCAATCGCAAAATGCCTTGGTTGATGAGATTTGAGATTTGAGCCCTATAATTCGGAAGGGAGATTCGATATTTGAGATTTGACATACTGCACGCAGTGTAGTCACTTGTTGGAATCTCTAGAAAGACTTATAACGCATGATTCCTTGTGTCTTCTTACTACTATGTACTACTTCGCCGACATGTGGGATAGCCAGCAGCATCCGGTTCGACGTAATACATGTCATGCACCAGCTTAGAGTGCGGAACAGAAGGGGGCATAACCCCAGTCGTACCGCCTGGCCTTGTTTGGATACTCTAACTCAGTTAAAGGTTAGAGTTAGATTATAATCTGAAGTAACCCTGAAGTAAGTCTAGAGAAAGAGGTGTTTGGATGACAGGGTTAGACGGAGCGCGGATATGGTGAGGTGCCTTCATGGGCGATGCGAGAGGGAGGGAGGGAGAGGACGAGAAGCTTCGAGGAAGTGGGGAGGGATCTGCTGCGGGGAGAGCGAGAGAGAAATGTGGTTTTTAGTGTCCCGAGAAGAACTAACCCAAATAAGCACCTCTTGGGTGGGTTAGATTTTTTTGGGTTAGTTGAGTTCAAACTAACCCAAACTAACTCTAACACATGGATCCAAACAGTAACCCAAACTAACCCTCCTGATATTTTTGGGTTAGTTGAGTTCAAACTAACCCAAACTAACTCTAACACATGGATCCAAACAGTAACGCGCCGTCAAATCACACAGTCAGACCTTTCCAGCAGTAAGTAAATTGAATCCGCTACTCCCTCACCCTCCTCGCCTCTCGGTCAAACCACCTACGCGAAAACTGCCGCGCGTACTGCCCGGGAAAAGCCCCTCCCTCAACTTTTAACTACGCGAAAATAATTCGAGCTTGTTTGTTCTATATAAATACTAGTAATGTATGTTTATTCACCCGTGGGGTGTTTATTCACCCGTGGGGTTGTTCAATGAATGGAGGGCCGAGTTGCACAAGTGAACAATACTACTACTAGTAGTAAGTAGGAGTCGTATCGGAACTCACCTTAAATAGAGAGTTTCTTTTCTTTAATGCCATGTACACAGATTGAAACGCTTGTTGTGGAGAGAAAAAGATAATCACTCCGCTATATATGTACGCAGGGGCCTGAGCGCTTGCTTTACTAGCATTGCTCTCTTCATTCTCTCATCCTCTCCAGATCTAAACAAGGAAGCGGTAGCGACATTTTCTCTCTGCTCACCGTTGGTCAGAGATCCGGCCAGATCCCTTCGGCCGGTGTGTAGAGAGGACTAAAAGGTGCATCGTTCACACGGTCATCGCCGGCGAGGGAGGACACCCACAGCTACCGAAGGGGCCCGATTTTCTGCCCGTGCCGTTCTCTCCGACACAGCGCCGGCTCGGGAGGTCCTCCGACCCTTCTTCTTCCCTGCCGTATTGTTCGCAGATCCGACATGCCGCCGCCGACATCCCCACAACCCTCGGATATAAGTTCTTCGAAAGCGGCCTTGCTCTACTGCCCCAGCTCCCCACGTGTCTGCATGTGCATCTTTTTCTACTCCCATCAGCTCTTCCAATGCCACCTAAATTTTAAGTATTATTAGAGGTAAAGCTACTTCATGCATTCGGATCTAGGGCTTTGTTCAAACAACGACGAAAGGGGGGAAAGTTGTAGCATGAATCTAGGACTTGATTCAAAGAGGAAATAATATGGTGAAAGTAGTAGAGACCGGATACCCAACCGGTCTCTTGGTTGAAAAGGGAAATAATGGGAAAACACAATACAAACTGGATAAGGAACAGATCTATTATTGTTTGAAAAAAGGATAGAAAGTAGCGACTGGTGGACAAGTCAACAGAGTATGTCGAGGATTAGATTTTTTGCCCTCACATAGTAAAAGGTCTCCAGGATTAGAATTGCTGCCCTCACATAGTAAATGGTCTCATGATTAGATTTGCTGCCCTCACATAGTAAAAGGTCTCCAGGATTAGATTTGCTTCCCTCACATAGTACAAGGTCTCCAGGATTAGGTTTGCTGCCCTCACATAGTAAAAGGTCTCCAGGATTAGATTTTCTGCCCTCACATACTACAAGGTCTCCAGGATTAGGTTTGCTTCCCTCACATAGTAAAAGGTCTCCAGGATTAGATTTGCTGCCCTCACATAGCATGAACAAACTCGGCATCACCACTTTATGCCTCCTTGTAGGTACATTGTGCTGATGCGTCCACTGTCGCATGTCCTTATACCAACCTTTTGCTGTTGTTAATGTAAGGGCACATGTAAAGTGAAGCGATCACACTGTTACCTTAGGGACATGTCTAACCAGTGTTATTGTTAATCCAATGCCTCCAGTGATAAGATGCAATTAAACTGTGTTACAAATGGCACTCATATTGTTTTCCCCAGTATGATAAGTAAGTTGCTCCTTTATGCTTCTGAGTGTCCTGGTGTCCCCACGGTCCCATTCCCTTAAACCAATTCTTTAGCTAATGTTGATTTACTGTATCTGGTAAACAAGCAATGCCACCATTAAAGTAATCCCATATTTGAGGAATCTCATTGTTGATCGTAATGCTTCTGGTAACATGAAGCATTGCTGACGTTTTAAAATTTCTACTGTCCTTGTGTGATTGCCATGAACGTAATTAAGATGCTTCTTTTCATTTCGTATATGTTTCGTATATTCTTATTGACCAGCAACTGTTTACTTTCTATCTTTTTGTGCAGATAGGGATATACATTTCACCTTGTTGCTATTGTGACCTTTTGGTGAACTACACAAAACACTTTTTTTTGGAATGAGTGTCTTGTGCAGTTCAACTAAAATGTCACGTGGGCAACATCTCTCAATTTTGGTGGAACTGCACAAAATGGTGATTGGAGTTTCCAAAATCTCCGTCAAATTCTGCTGGTAATCTCGTGCAAGATTTTATTAGTCTTTGCGAGATCACTGTCACCACAATGGAACTTTATTTTAGTGGAACTGCACAAAAGGATAAGCAAATTATTGTTGCACCTTACATGAGCAGGACAACCAACTTTAATGTTGCTCAATTTTTGTGTAACTACTAAAGAAGAACCTGCCATCTCACAAGAGCAAGTACTTATTGCTAGCTCAATGATGTAATCTTTGCTTCATTTCAGGTGAACTGCAGAAAAAGGCGCATGAATTGAATCATAGATCTCCAGGTTGGCCTCATCCGAGTGGATTTGCAGGTTCACCACATCAAGTCGTGGCGGCATAGGGCCCCTCACACCGGTCAGTACTGGCCTTTATCAACATGATTGTGCTTTGTCATACTGTGCTAATGGGTTGGTTCTGAATCTTGCATGCTAGGAATCAATGAGATGTGTAGGCATCTTATTTGTACTTATTATTTGGATCTTATTTGTTGGTTCTGAATGTTGCAAGCTGGGAATCAATGAGATGTGTAGGCATCTTTGTTGTACTTATTATTTGGATCTTATTTGTTGGTTCTGAATCTTGCAAGCTGGGAAACACGGCATGATGATGCAGAGGACAACAACCATAACAAATAGTTCAAACTTGGAAGTATTATCTTTGTGAAAGTGCAACAAATGTGCTGATCGTGTGCGTCCTGAGAATAATAATTCTAATTGTTGTGCATGTTGATCCTGTGGCACTGATAGAACGAGCCAATGCATTGCTTTTTTAAGTATAAATTTCTATTAAAGCTAATTAAATTTAAGTAAAGTGACCACTAACTCCTGTTATTACAGTATCAATAGAGGCCCGCTCGTGAACCGACGTGTGGCCGGAGTAGGTTTCTTAATGGAGGCGTTTGAATGCGTTGAGGGTGCATCTACTGTCGGGCGTGCAGCGGACGAGGGAGGGGTAGTAACTGTTGTCACCTGTACACACTCAGTTTACTGTTGAATCCAGTTCCCCAAGAGCTGAAAAACGAACTTCTACTGCCTCCTACACACCCGTTCACTTGAAGAGACTCCAATGTCAATCTAAGGGGTGAGTCTGCTGGATATGGACTTCAGCAAGGAGCTCCCCTTTGAGTTTTCCGTTTAGTCCTATGGATGCACCAAGTTGAATGTGATGTACACCAACGATCCAGACTCGGTGAAGCTCTGCCTCGCTGAGTTCAAGCAGTACCTACAGGATGAGAAAGCACAAGGTTGTAGGACTAGACCTTGTGTCCATCTATTCGTCTCCTGACAGGGACCAGCGGATCGCCGTGGCCCAGGTATGTGTGCGGGACGAGGTTCTCATTTACCAATTCTATTGGGCCATCAGAGGTTCTGGAGCATTCGCTCGTTTCATCGGCAGTGCCGACTGTACCTTCGCTACGATGGAGAGAAGCAAGAACACGACGATTCAGCCATATGGTGCAACAAGCTTGTCGACATCCAGAAGCAATACAAGATCATCATCAACGGATAGGAGAAGGACTCCGTTCTTGACCTCGCCAAGACCATCATCGACCCCTGATATACCAACATGAATGGAGACAATGATACCAAGGACCTGCACACGTGGGAGGTAACTCTGAATCTAGCCTACATAACCTACGCGACCAGGAGGGCTTGGGAGGTACCTCTGAATCCACCCTGCACCCGAACAACTCAACCCTCATACTCCCCTCCGCCTATGTCTTCCCCCGCTACGGTTCGTTCGGTCCGAGGTATCGACATCGTCCCCCGCTATGGTACTCCCCTCCGTCTGTTGTTCCCAACATGGTCAGCAAAAAAAGAGGAATCGGGAGACAACTATTCGTCGAGAGGCTGACAGTCCCGGGCCCACCAGGTCCATGGCCTAGGTTTTGTTGTTAAACATGGGCAGCCCACGACATGTTTCCACATTTTTTGGATCCAGCAGGTATCAAGCGGTCTCTTGGCCTCCCAACCTAGCTTGTCTATAACATCAGCAGCCCAAGTTATGTTTGTTTTTTTCAAGACGACGCACATCTCAGTTCTATTTTTCATTTTCATTAATCCTATATCTGAATTTTCTCCCACTTTCTATTTCGATGTAAACTGAATTTTCTCCCAGTACTTTTCCCTAGAACCAACTCAATTGTCCCACGTCTAGCCTAAAAATAATAATACCCCACGTACTATTAACTCATCAAATTTAAATGATATTTTATTTCGTAAGTTGAAAGTTCTTACACAATAATAATAATAATTTTTTATATATAACTTGGCAAGTTAACTCCTAGTGATTGTGTACATAAGCTTGCAAAGATTTTACTGACCAATGCAGTAATAGACGCGCAATCATGTGTTTATGTTTTTATAACATTTCTTCGTCTATCCCAACATGATATTTTCACCCAGCCCAGCAAGTCCGCGGATTTCGAGAAAAATGCAAACGGGCTTTAAATTATACCATATATATAAACGGGCCACATAGATGCTACATCATTGTTTCACCCAGCCCACCAAATAGACTAAAAACAAATGGACTGGCTGACATGTGGGCCAGTAGATCGAAGCCTAAGAAGGTGTTGGATTTACATCCAATGGCTGGCATTCTTCTTCAATCTCTCGTCTTCTTTCCACAGCGCTGTCGGGACCGCCTGCTCCAGCCTTTGGCGCTAGTGGCATTGTTTTGCGCTCCTCAGCGAAACGCCACCCCACCGACGGCCAGGCAATCCCTCCACTCCGCACCTCCTGTTATTCTCTGCCGAGTGTAGGCCCACCCCGCACCCGAACCAGTCAAGTTTCCCACTCCTCTCCGTCTGCGACTCCACTGTCGTGTCCTCCCCATCTCCGGGTCGTTCCAGTCTGGGGCCTCGCCGTCGTCCACCGCCTCGGTGCGCTCGGCGCGGTGTGGTCAACATACGAGAGTCATTGGAAGAGGACTATACAGGGAGAGCCTGACGACTGGGACCCACGAGGTCCATGGTCACACGCAAGGGAAGTTCATCCTTATTACGCACTGTATGTGGACTGTATGTGGGAAGGGCTTCTGTATTTTGCGAAAAAACTTTCCCCCCGCTAACAGGTCGGACCCACCAGCTATATCTTCACACCCAAGGAAGTGCCTCCTTATTACGCACAAAAAAAATGAATACCCCCTGCTAGTTGGGACCCACCATAGTGGGTGGCTGACTTGTGGGCCTACTAAGTTGACGGGACGGAGGGCTTTCTCAACTTAGTCAATATGAACGATTCTGGCTCCAGGGACCGTACGATGTCCATCCAACGCCCATAGTGCTTCTTCAACCTCTGGTCTTCTTGCTCTAGCCGCCCAAAGCAGCGCCGGTCGTGTCGCGTGCTCCTGCCTCCCGTGGCCGGCTGTGAAGCCATGGAGGCATCACCGCCCCCTACTTCACCCACCGCTGGCCAGGGCATCCCTCTACTCACCCACACACCCTGTTATTCTGCGGTGACGGCAGCCTCACGCCGCAGCCGAACCAGTGAACCCTCATACTCCTCTCCGCGTGGGCATCCACTACCGTGTCTTCCCCGGCTCCGCGTCGTCGCCTTCCAAGGCCTCGCCGTCGTCCACCTCCTTGGTTCTCTCGGCGCGGCGTGGTCAATGTGGTCAACGACCGACTTCCATCAGAAGAGTACTATACGTGGAGAGGCTGACAGCTGTGTCCATGGCCGCAGCTGGGTCCACGGCCACAGCCCAGTTTTTTTGTGATTTGCCAAGTAAGTCGCTTTGTCAGGCGTGTTGGGCTGCAAATCTTTCAAGACGAGGAGAGCTCCATTCGGCTGGCCGAGAAAATGGCCTACCAGTAATGAGAAATGGGCTATACATTTTTAAAATAGATAAAACCGGCAATTAGTTTCAAATTTCTTTTTTTTTTCATTTCGAGATTTTAAATTGCATTGATTTTTATGCGTGGACAATTTGCTGGATTTTATATTGATATACATTTATTTTTAAAATCAGTTTGAATGTGACTCGAAATTTCGGGATTAAAAATAGTTCAGACTGCACCGAAATATGCAAAATTTCGTATAATTTATAAGGGAAAATTTTGTTTTTGCCACTCTAGTTTTTGCCAATTTTCCTTATGCCACTCTAGATTTTGACATTTCACTCTTGCCACTCTTAGTTTTTGACAATTATCACGATTGCCATTCCCATGGCAAAAGTGAAATTTTCAGAGTGACAATTATGATAATTATCAAAAGCTAAGAGTGGAAAAAATGAAATAAAATTATTTTGCTTTTTTCCACAAAATGGCAATTGTGATAATTGTCAAAAACTAATAGTGGCCAAAGTGAAATGTCAAAATCTAGAGTGTCATAAGGAAAATTGGCAAAATCTAGAGTGGCAAAAACAAAATTTTCCCATTTTTAATCATGGCCACAATATGGGCTGTAATGCTAACAAAAAGAATATAGGCTCCAAAAAAAACCTTAAGAATTAGCAAATGGGATGTAAATTATTAGAAATAATGCCAGATGGGCTGTATGTTGTTTTCCATAGATTTGAGGCTTTCCTAAAAAAGGTTGATGCACAAGCAGTGACTGTTGGATTTCCATCCAACGGTCATCATGCTTCTTCAATCTCAGCTCTTCCTGCTCCAGCCGCTTAAACAAGCGCCGGCTGGACTGCCTGCTCCCTCCTCCCCGCGACCGGCTGTGCTGCCGCGCAGGACTCACCGCCCCACCGTACTCCCATCGCTGGCCTAGCCACCCCTCTACTCACCCACCACTACAGGTAATTTTCCGTCTGCCATGGCGGACGGCAAAGGCATGAACGGCGGACGGCAAAGGTCTTTGCCGTCCGCCGCGGACGGCAAAAGGCACCAGCAAAGTAAGGTCCGGCAAACAGCTACTGTGCTGTCTGCTTCGGACGGCTGACGACAAAAGGTCCTTTGCCATCAGCAGCGGACGGGAAAGAAAGCACACGGCAATAAATGCACTGTTACTCCGTTAGGTGGCTAACGGCAGGCCTTTGCCGTTTGCCGCTGATGGCAAAGCCTTTGCCGTCAGCCACTGTAGGCAAACTGACCAAATTGGTCAGCCTCCTAGGAGGCACAGTTGCCTGCCACATGGCCTCTTTGCCGTCCGCTGCTGATGGCAAAGGACCCTTTGCCGTTGGTGGCCAACGGCAAAGAGCCTGTACAGCCCTATTTTTAATTTAATTCATTCAATTTGACAGCAATTCACAGATATAAACAGATATACAACAAGCATATCCAACACACAAGTTTCATCATATATACATACATAACAAACACATATATAGGTCCATCCTTACATATTACAGAAGTGTCACATTTGTTCATCCAACACCGTTATCCATCCATATAACAAGTTCCAACCATGCAAGTTCATTGATACAAAATAAAAGCACAAATGGAAAAGAAGCACTCCATCCATGCAAGCTTCCGTGAATTAAATCAAATCTGCAAAATGATAAACAAGATGTTAGAAGAAGAAGAATAAAATGAAGAAGAAGAAGAAGAAGACTATAAGAAGTAAGCACACTTAAGTAAAATGGAGCTAACCTAGAAGAAAATGAAGAAGAAGAAGAAGAAGAAGAAGAAGAAGAAGAAGAAGAAGACTAGAAGAAGACTAGAAGAAGACTAGAAGAAGAAGAAGAAGAAGAAGAAGAAGAAGAAGAAGAAGAAGAAGAAGAAGAAGAAGACTATAAGCTTATTATGTAAACTTGGTCATTTTGTGCTAACATAAGTAATTTTGGAGTTAACCTATAGGAAAGTAAGCATATTATAGCTAACTTAGAGCTTCTTATGTCATTTTGGAGAATAATAATAATAATAATAATAATAATAATAATAATAATAATAATAATAATAATAATAAGAAGAAGAAGAAGAAGACTACAAGCTTATTATGTAAACTTGGTCATTTTGTGCTAACATAAGTAATTTTGGAGCTAACATATAGGAAACTAAGCATAGTAGAGATAACTTAGCATATTTAGAGCTAACATAGGTAACTAAGCATATTAGAGCTAACATAGGTAACTAAGCATATTGGAGGAAACAAAGCTAAGTATATATAGATCATTTTGGAGATCAAACATACCTGACATAGTTCAGTTGACATTGTTCTTCTCCTTCTCCTTCGTCAGCCTGATGCGCCAAGAGCGGCGAGGCGGTGGAGGCAGTGGGATGTAGTCTTCTACTACAATTGGCGTGGTCATGTCGCCCAGCTGTGGGATCACCGGCGCCACCGCTGGCGCGAGGTCATTGTCAGGCACCACCACCATCACGAGGTCATCCTCAGCCACCACCATCTCTTGCTCATGGTCAGCCACCACCATCTCTTGCCCTTGGTCAGCCACCACCATCGCTAGGTCATCCTCAGCCTGATGCCCACTCTTCTCCTCTTCTTCCCAACTCCAGTCCGGCCTCCTTGTTGTCTTTGCTGCAGCGAGAATCGCTGCTGCTTTTGCTACAGCCAGAATCATTGTTGCTTTGGCTACAGCCAGAATCGCTGCTGCTTTGGCTGTAGCCAGTGTCGCTGCTGCTGCTCCCAATGGCTATCCAAATGCAACAATGACCGTTCACAATCGACGCGAGACGAAGCCAAATGTGTAGATGAAAAAGAAGAGGCAGAATGTACTGGCACCATCGTTGTCAGCGTAGCGCATGCGACACATAGTCGCGTTGAACACCTTCACGATGAGCATGGTGGCATCCGTGTCATACCTGAAGAGAAGGAAGTACCCCTGCCGCAGGTCATAGGCACGGTAGAACTTCTCCCAGCCACGACACAGGTACATGTGGCCCTCCTTGATCACCAACTCCACGTTCCACAGCCTGCGAAACCCGCTGCCGGCCTGTCGCAGCTTCACATTATTTGGCGGATCTTCACCCATCATGTTCATAAAAGTGTCAGGCAGCCTTTGCAGTTTGGGACAATGAGTGATGTAGCAAACAACAGAGTTATCATAATGAGATGGGTGAAGGGGAGATCTCTCCTTTTATATACCTGCCTCGTGGATGATACTGAAGTCCCAAGTATGATACTGAAGAACTCAAAAGCATGCAACTCGTACTCCGGTGTGGCAGAGCAGAGTCTGCGATGGCGGCTTCCCCCCATCTCTCATAAGCAGCAGAAGAGACCAATTAGTACCCTTACAACATTATCATACAACATTATAACATAAGAAATTTTGAGCAGAAGATAATCAACTACACCAATTTAGCATTTCTCATTCAAAAAACAATGCACTTGTGGACATATGATGGCTCTAGTTGAATTTATTATTAGCACTAGTCATAAAAAATGTTGACTTTAATTGAATTTCATATAATAACTATTTTAACTTCTTTGGGTCAGCAAACTAGGCACCTAGCTAGCAGTATAAAAACATTCAACTAAAGAAAAGAAAGAAACTTCAAAACGTGGCGGAACCCTAAATAAGAAAGTATAAAAATGTGCGTTTTTCTTCTTCATCCCCTCTTCTTCTTTTTCCTCTTTTTCCTTTGCTTCTTCTTCCTCTTCTTCCTTATCTTCTTCTTCTTCTTCTTCTTCTTCTTCTTCTTCTCCTCCTCCTTCTTCTTCTTCTCCTTCTTCTTCTTCTTCTTCTTCTTCTTCTTCTTCTTCTTCTTCTTCTTCTTCTTCTTCTTCTTCTTCTTCTTCTTCTTCTTTTTCTTATTCTTTTTCTCCTCCTCCTCTTCTTCTTCCTTTCCCTTTCCCTCTTCTTTGCTCCTCCTCCTTGGACCAACCCATCTCCCACCCTACCACCACGTGTGTTTTTAGCAGTATCACTGTGAGCTACTAATGTTTAATCCCTAGCCATAAATTGAGCAAATGAGCGAATGACATCATGCATATTGCAGATAAGTTGGCTAGGAAATGATGAATCTATCTCTACAAGGTTCCTTAATATTAGCCTCCTTGAACCAATCCTTTACAGATCCACATAGACACTAAGTTGGCGGGGGGAGGTTTTCCTTTCCTTCGTCTCTTCCTCTTCTTCTTCTTCTTCTTCTAAAACTAAACTAAACTAATATAAACTAAAACTAAAACTAAAACTAAAACTAAACTGAAAATAAAACTAAAGTAAAATTAAAACTAAAACTAAAACTAAAAATAAACTAAAATAAACTAAGAAAACTAAACTAAAAAAAGGGGGAAGAACTCACCTGCAGGGGATCGCCGGTGGAGGAGGCGCGGGGTGGCCGGTGGATGGGAGGGCGGCCGCTCGAGGAGGCGGCGACCTAGTGGAGGGGGAAGCCGGACTGCCGCAGTGGGACGGGGCGGGGGGCGACGCAGGAGAGGGGGCGGGGCGGCTGGGCGAGGAGGCGGCGGCTGATACGTCCAAAATGCATCACTATTTTATATCGTAATTCATACTTATTCATTGATATATTTCACATTACGATGATGTTCTTATGTTGTTTTTGCCTATTTTACACAGTTTGCAACTTTCCAGTGCTGAAGCAGCAGACGCAGGATTCAGCGGTAAAAAGTGGACGCTGAGTTGCTGAAGAAGAATACCTCCAAATTACCTGAAAATCGACGGAGGGTATTTTCCAGAAGGATCACGAAGATACGCAAAAGAGCAACTAGAGGGGGGCCACAGGGTGCCCAGGCGGCCACCTGGCGCGGCCCCCACCCTGGCCGCGCCGGGAGGGCGCCTAGAGCCCCTGGCCCACTCCAGGCTCCCCCCTCTGGCCTATATACTCCTCGTCATCCAGAAACCCTAAAAGGGGGAGAGTTTACGGAGTTCCGCCGCCGCTCCGTGGCGGAAACCTACAGAGAATAAAAGCCATCTCCAGCGGGCAGATTCCGCCGGGGAGATCACCTCCTGGAAGGGGAGATCATCGCCATCGTCATCACCATCGTCACGGGCATCATCGAGATCATCATTAACATCATCCCAAAAATCAGCACCATCTCCATCTTCATCCAATCTCATCTCACAATTGCAACTTGTGTTGTAATCCGTACTATCTATCCTCTCTACCCTATCGGTGTTGATTACTACTTTGTGGTGAATGTTATTGAGTTTTGTTGGAGAAATATCATTGTGTCCAGATTGTTTATCATCCATCTATCTCTACTGATCATGATCTCTTTTATGTCTTGTGAGTAGTTACTTTAGTTCTTGAGGACATGGGAGAAGTCTTTTTGTTAGTAGTCATATGATGTTGAAGTAATATGTGTTGTTCGATACTTAAGTTGTATTGTTATTTTCCTAGTGGTTTTGTGTGAGTCGAACACTCAACACTTCACCTTATTAAGGACCTAGGGGAATACATTGTGTACAAAGAATGCTTATGGCGGGTTGCCGGAGTGACAGAAACCTGAACCCCAGTTCGCACGCTTTTGCACAAGGGAACAATGGATCACCGATCGTATTGCTATGGTTAGGCTTTTGCCTTAAATACTATCTTGTATTTGCGGATGCTTGCAAGGTGTTTAATCATAAGAGTGCACTCATCTTAGTCTAGAGGGTGTACTAGCATAGATCCACCCACTCAACACTTATCAACACATCACATAGTACCAATACGGAATATGGCGAAAGCACATGACTACCTCTCCCGTGTGTCCTCAAGAACACTTTAGCCTTTATAAGTTCAGTTGCTAGGCCTCTCCTTTGCTCAGAAAGGATTGGGCCACTTGTTACTCTCCAGTGCCTTTTACTTTGCTCGCTTTTACTTTCCTGTTGCTTATATCAAGAAAACCCCTAAAAGTTATCTTTCAGTGCTTGCAGTTATTCCTTGCTCAGAATCACTTATCAATACCTTCTGCTCCTCGTTGGGTTCGACACTCTTACTTATCGAAAACGCTGCAATAGATCCCTTACGGTTGTGGGTCATCAAGTACCGTTTTCTGGCGCCGTTGCCGGGGACTGTAGCGCTATTGGTAAATGAAGCTGGCAAGGAAGTTTTTATATTTCTGTTTTTATTTTGCTGTTGTTGCTCTTTGTCCTTATGGACAACCTTGCTATTGGATCGTTGCTTGTGGGAAGACGCCCCACATCTGTGGTGGTTGCTCCTCCCCCTACTGAAATTGTGCCCTATAAAATACCAGCTGGTATTATCGATTATGTTTTGGCTAATCATTATGCAGGAGACAGACATCCCGGTGAACACTTGCTATATCTGTCACAACTATGTTCATTATTTAAGCTTACAGGTGTATCAATGGAGTTTGTCATGAGGAAATTGTTCTCCGTATCGCTTATAGATAAAGCTTCAGATTGGTATAAGCTTCTCGATAACTCACACTTGCTTGATTGGCAAGAGCTTATGTCTCTCTTTTATACCAAGTTTTATCCTCTTCATGAAATTCATCGAGACAGGAACTATATCTACTACTTTAGGTCTCGTGACGGAGAAAGCATTGCTCAAGCTTGGGGAAGATTGAAGTCCCTAATGCTCAAATGTCCTATTCATGAGCTCCCCAAGAAAATTATGCTTACAAATTTTTATGCCAGGCTTTCTCGTCAGGATAAGGAGATGTTGGATGCCTCCTCTAGTGGGGTATTTCAGACGAAGAGTGTTGAAGAAAGGTGGGATCTCATTGAAAGGATCCAGAGGAATACCGAAGATTGGGAAATCGATAAAGGTATTGAACCCACTATAAATTATGAGCATGATTATATTGAGAGCTATGTGAAAACTGATTACTTCAATACCTTTTGCTCTAAGATTGGTGTTGATTCCCATCTAATGATTGATTTCTGTAAGGATTTTGCCTCTCACGTTGATTCTTTTAAAAAGAAGAGAGATCAGCATCATGAACCTTTCAAAGAGTTACCTGTTGATATTCATGTTGCTGACCCTATTTTGCCTGCAGTTATATATGAAAAGCCTCCTTTTCCCGAAAGGATAAGGGAGCACTCTCTTGTGACAGGCATAATAAATAAAAGTGAGAGAAGAATTGATGAGCCTGAGGACCAGATCAAGGTCGATCCTCAAGTTGCATTGGTTAAAGACCTTGTTACTAATGATGTTTTGGATTCCAATGTAAATTTTTGTGCTGTTTCCACTAACCTTGTCACAGCCAATAATAAATGCCCAATTTCAGGTACTCCAGTAGTATCTGTTAAAATAGGAGATCACAATTATTATGGGCTATGCGATTTGGGATCGAGTGCTAGTGCTATCCCCTATTCACTTTATCAAGAGATCATCGGTGAGATTTCACCTTGTGAACTTGAAGAAGTTGATGTTACCATTCATCTTGCAAACAGAGCAACTATCTCTCCTATCGGAATTGTGAGAGACGTTGAAGTCCTATGTGGAAAAGTAAAATAACCTACCGACTTTCTAGTACTTGGTTCAGTGACGGACAATTTTTGTCCTATTATTTTTGGTAGACCTTTTCTCAGAACTTGTGGAGCTATAATAGATTGCAAGAAAGGTAAAGTTTCTGTTGAATTCAATGGTGAGCCATATGAATTTAACTTTTCAAAGTTCTCTAAGCAGCCTCGTGGTACCGATTTACCTAGTGATGATAAAATTATTGAAAGTATTGCTTCTATTGCTATTCCCCCTAATGATCCTTTGCAACAATATATGGAGGACCATGAGAATGATTTGCATATGCAGGAAAGAAATGAACTAGATGAAATATTCTTGAGACAATCTGCTATCCAGAAGCACAACCTTCCGGTTGAACCTTTGGGAATTTTATCAAAACCAAAAGAAGACCTGGTGTTCGATCTTAAACCTCTTCCCGATACGCTCAAGTATGCTTATTTAGATGAAAAGAAAGTATATCCTGTTATTATCAACTCTAACCTTTCAGGATATGAAGAAGAGCGACTATTGGAAGTACTTCGTAAACACCGAGGTGCAATTGGCTATACCCTTGATGACCTTAAGGGGATTAGTCCATCTATCTGTCAACATACTATCAACCTTGAGCCCGATGCTAAACCAGTTGTTGATCATCAACGACGGTTGAACCCGAAGATGATGGATGTTGTAAGAACTGAGATTCTCAAGCTTCTAGCCGCACGTATTATCTACCCTATAGATGATAGTAAGTGGGTAAGCCCTGTACATTGTGTTCCTAAGAAAGGAGGTACAACTGTGGTTCCTAATGATAAGAATGAACTAATACCTCAGAGAATTATTATTGGATATAGAATGTGTATTGATTACATGAAGCTGAACAAGGCAACTAGGAAGGATCACTACCCGTTGCCATTCATCGACCAAATGCTTGAAAGGTTATCCAAAAATACCAACTTTTGTTACCTCGATGGTTATTCTGGCTTCTCTCAAATTCATGTTAACACTGCTGATCAAGAGAAGACCACTTTTACTTGTCCCTATGGTACTTATGCTTACAGGCGTATGCCTTTTGGTTTATGTAATGCCCCTGCTACTTTTCAAAGGTGTATGTTTGCTATCTTTCATGGTTTCTGTGAGGAGATTGTGGAAGTCTTCATGGACGATTTCTTCGTCTATGGAACTTCCTTTGACCACTGTCTCCACAACCTTAAATAAAGTTTTGTAGAGATGTGAGGAGACAAATCTGGTACTCAACTGGGAGAAGTGCCACTTCATGGTTAACGAAGGAATTGTTCTTGGTCACAAGATTTCCAAAAGGGGAATTGAGGTGGACAAGGCCAAGATCGAAGCAATTGAGAGGATGCCCTATCCAAGGGACATCAAAGGTATTCGCAGTTTTCTCGGTCATGCTGGTTTCTATAGAAGATTTATTAAAGACTTTTCTAAGACATCAAGACCCCTCACTAATCTTCTCCAGAAGGACGTTCCTTTTGTATTTGATGAAGATTGTAAGGAGGCTTTTGAAGTTCTTAAGAAAGCTTTAATAACCGCTCCTATAGTACAACCAACTGACTGGAATTTACCTTTTGAGATTATGTGTGATGCTAGTGATTTTGCTGTTAGAGCTGTTTTAGGGCAAAGGGTTGATAAGAAATTGAATGTTATACATTATGCTAGTAAAACCCTTGATAGTCCTCAAAAGAATTATGCTACTACTGAGAAGGAATTCTTAGCTGTAGTGTTTGCTTGTGATAAGTTTAGGCAGTATATTGTTGATTCCAAAGTTATTATTCATACTGACCATGCTGCCATTAAGTACCTTATGACAAATAAGGATGCCAAGCCAAGACTTATCAGATGGGTACTCCTTCTTTAAGAATTTGATTTACAGATTGTTGATAGGAAATGAGAAGACAATTCGGTGGCGGACAATCTTTCAAGGATGGAAGATATACCGCATGATCCCATCCCAGTCAACGACAGTTTTCCAGATGAGCAACTTGCCGTTGTAAAAGTAAAATCTCTTTCCGATCCTTGGTTTGCAGATTATGCTAATTTTATCGTTGCGAAGTATTTGCCTCCAGGTGTCGGGGGAAACTGTCCACCACGAACACCTATGGGACCGGAGCCCCTTGTTTGTGCGGTGAGGAAGCGGAGGGAGCACAAAGAGCAGATTGTGGAGAGCACGCGGGCAGTTTACCCAGGTTCGGGCCGCGATGGACGCGTAAAACCCTACTCCTGCTTAGACTGTATTGAGTTGGGGAGCTCGGGAGCTTGAAGAACTAGCTACACCGAGCGAGTGAGCGATCTAGGTTCCGAACCCTTTCTACGTTGTGCATGGGCCTCCTTTTATAGCTCAAGGGGTCACCGACAGGTGTCAACGTAGAAAAAGGGGTAAAAATGTAATATTGGTGGTAGTTGTAACAGTGCGGGAATAGTGGAGCAACAGTGCATGAACAGTGGTCATCACCTACTTTGACAGTGGGGGACAAGAGCATTTAATGCCCGTCGCCGTCGACCCCAAAAGCGCCCGCCCTTGCGTCTCCGTTTGCCACGGCGATGGTCTCGTCACCGTGGAGTGCCACCGTGTCCCCCAGGCTGCACAGCCATCCGCCACGCGTCCTAGGAATGGCCCCAGGGTGACGCGTGGTTCGATGAGCTGGAGCGCGGGCACACAGCGTAACTCTCCCCGGCAAGCACCTTGCCGGGGGCTTGACCTTGCCGGGCCCGGGAGCTTGTCGGGCTCTGAAGCTTGTCGCTCTCCGGGCCCTGCCGGGGCGCACGTCGCGCCGAGGCATGTCTTCTGAAGTGTAATCTTCTGGCCTTCCTGGCAAGCCCCTCTTGCCAGGGTCTTGTGCTAGTGAGGTAATCTTGAGCCTGGGACGGCCTTCCCGGCAAGCTCCACTTGCCGGAGTCTTGATCTTCTGTCTTGTATACTTTGTTTTTGAATGGTTTTATAAGGAGCAGGAAGGTCTCCGGCAAGCACGTGGTAGGCCCTGCCGCGGGAAGCTGCTACTGCCCGTGCACAAGTTGGGGTACTGAGGTACCCCTACCTTAGTACACCGACAGGAGCCCCCGGGCCTGGGCCACACACGGTGCCGAGCGCTGTTGGGCCAGGCCCAAAACAGTGCACGGGCACGCGCGGCCCACGGCACGCCGAATCCACTTCCGCGTCCGCCGCGTCCCTCCGTAACGGCACGCGTCGATTGCGGCGTCGTGGGATGGGACGTGGCCACGTTCTTTTAATGGAAAGAGCGAAACGTCCCCCACTTCCCCATAAAAGCAGAGGAAGCAGGAGCAGTTCCCCTCCTGCGCTTTCATTGCTTCTTCTTCCATCTCCAGAAATTCCCCTTTGCGCTCCGCCTCCACACCTCCTCCGCCGTCTTCCGCATCCGCGGCGCCACCGGACTCTTCGTCCCCCTTCCCTCGCCGCCTCCTCCATGGCCCCGAAGACCGAGAAGTCGAAGGCGGAGAAGACCAAGATGGAGAAATCCGAGCAGGCGGCGAGGCTCGCTCTTCTGCGGAAGAGGAATGTCGTCTTCGCGCCGCGGCTCAGCGCGCGGGAACTCTGGAACAAGTACTACTTGTTCTGGGCCAAGAAGACCAAGGCGCATCCCCGCACCCGAGTCTATCCGGCCGCCGCCAAGGACTCGTACCCCGGCGGGTATTTCTTCTTCGCTGCTTTCTTCCACTGCGGCCTTTGTCCCCCTTTTTCTGAATTCTTCTGTGATATCATGAATACCTACAACCTCCACCTTCTAGACTTCACCCCCAACGCCATCCTCACGATGGCGGTATTCGCACATCTATGCAAAAACTTTATTGGGATCTATCCGAATGTAGCGCTGTTTAGGCATTTCTTTACGCCTAGAGTAGAGGCCGGCGCTCCCCTCTCCGGAGGAATCTCTTGGGTCTTCCGCTTGAACAAAAAAGAGTCCTACCTGCCGGGGGAGCTCCGCGGCAAGTGCGAGGAGTGGCGCGCGGACTGGTGCTGGGTAGTTGAGGACGAGCCGCAGCCTTTTACCGCGCCGCGCACAACAGCCATCGTGCGCGGCAGGGACTGGAGTGAGGTGGACTCGGACGACATCAAGCTCAACGTCGCCCTCATCAGAATTCTTCGTCTTCGGGTAGCAAAGTTGTCCGTCGGAGAGGTAGGAGCATACTTCCTCAGCTGCCGCATTGCCCCTCTACAGGAGAGAAAGAGGCCAGCATGGGAGTACGGCAACGCGGCGGACATAATGAGGCTGCGCCCAGGGCTAAATTACAACTTCACGGCGCTGGAGCTGAAGGGGATGGTCCGGGAACTTTTTAAGCACGACCCGGCCCACCCAGAGTGGTTCAGAGCTCCCCGGGGAGTGGTGCCCCTCTGCAACAGCACGGCCCGGGATCCTCTTCGCGCCATGATGCCCGCATGTGACTCGCATGGCGTGGACCGCACATGGATACCGCCCACGCCAGATGCCATCATGAGCTTCTTCGACAACCTGGTGGAGGTGCCGAAGAACAAGGAGGAGACCAAGGGGCTCACCCGGGACACCACTGAGCAGGAGATTGCTTATATAGCTTCTCGGGTAGAGGAGGCCGCTGCAGCCGCAGCGGCAGGAGAGTTCGGCTTCACAGTTGAGGAGGCAGAGGCTGCGGATGCGTCCTGCCAAGCAGAGGAGGCGGAGATCCGCAGGCTGCTGCAGCTTCCTCCCGACGAGCTCGCCGGGGTCCCTTCTTTGAGGCACTCCGGGATCCCCGGAATCGTGACCGAGGCCGCGGCGAGAGGCGGCGTTGCCGGAGGAAACAGAGGCGCCGCAGGGAGCGGAGGCGTCGGAGGGGGCGGAGGCGCCGGAGGGAGAACGGCCGCAGGGCAGGGCGCTGGGCCCAGAGAGCCAGCCGAGGAGGAGGAGGAGGACGCCGGGGCCGGTGAGGACTTCGATGGATCCCTGGGGCTCTACAACGACGACCTTTCTTCGTCATCGGAGACCTCCCCGCCCCGGGCAAGTCCCAGGCGATCTCCGCTGAAGCGCCTCCGCAAGGCGACGACGTGGACGAGGGCGCAGGCGCCCCGACAACAACCAGCTCGCCAGGCGGCGAGAGCTACCCGGGGAAGCCAAGCTGCGACGGGAGCGCCCGGCGCACCAACCACGGCGGGGGCGACCCGCACACGAGCCACGGCGGAGGCGCCCCGCACGTCAGCGCCAAGCGGAGGAGGGTCTTCACAGAGCGGAGCGGCTGCTCCGCCCGCTCCCCGGGCCTCGGCGTCCACAGGGGTGGGGTCTTCGCAGCCCCCAGCCCCGGGGACCGCCAAGCGCCCGAGGGAGCCTTCGCCTCCTGCTCCTCGCGCGGACGCGCCTCAGGTGGCGTTCGACTTCTCTGCCCTGAGCGATGACGACGGCGACGAGGAACAGGAGTAAGAACTTAAAGTTTTTGCATCTTCCTTAGCTTTGTCTTGATTCTTCTTTTGTTGATTCTGATCTTGCTTCTTGCCTTGATTTCAGGACCCTGGCCCAGCGAGCGGCGAAGAAGGCCAAGGTTCCCGTCGTCGAGGTCGAGGACGACTCGCCCGTCGCGGCGACGAGCTTGCCGGACCCGAGCGCTGCTCCGAGGAGCAGCCCCCAGCGCAGCCCCCAGCGTAAGTCTGGGCTTGATCTTTCCACTTGTCGGGCGCGCTTGGTGAACTTGTATATACTAACATCTTGTTGTTCTTGTTTTGTTTTGATTGTCTTGTGTAGAGGTGGAGCCGCAATCACAGGAGCATCCGGAGGTCGCTCCCGAGGAGCCGCAGGCCCCGCCGTCCCCGCCAAGGGCGAACTCTCCGACGAGGGAGAGCGCTCCGCCAAGGGCGGGTACTCCGCCAAGGGCGAGCACCCCGCCAAGGGCGAGCAGCCCGGCGAGGGCGGCCACCCCGCCAAGGCAGAGCTCCCCGGCGAGGGAGCCCGCCGTCGACGATGTCCGTCAAGGTAAGTTTTGTAATTTTGTCTTCTCGGATTCGTCTTTTTTGGATATTTGCTTGAACTTCTTCTTCTTTCTCTTCTTCTTCTAGATCCTCCCCCCCCCGAGCAGATGGAGACGGAAGTCGTTGTCGAGGAGGAGGGCGTGCAGGGCGGTGGCGGCAACGCCCCTGTCGTAGAAGACACGGCGGAAGCCGCCGAACCCGCTGCGGAGGAGACTGCTCCGACCGCAGACGCAGCGGCCGGGGAGGGGGACGGCGACCGCACCGCCGGCCCGGAGGCGGCAGGAGCATCGAGTGCTGCACCGGCCGCCGACCCCTCCGCTGGAAAGGAGCAGTCGGGCTACTATCTTGAGGCTCCCAACGGCGTCTTCATCCAAGTGCCGTGGGGATCCTCGTCGCGAGCCCCCGCGGAGGGAGAGGCCTTTGACGGAGAGGTTCTCGCCTCCGCGGGGCTGAAGATTGTCGAGCCGCCTGGCGGGAGCGACGGGCCCGAGGAGGAGAAGTTGCTTCATCAGCTCCTGACCCTTTACCGGGCCAGGCAGGCGAAGCTCGCGTCTCGGGAGGCCCTTGCCGCCAAGGCCGCAGCTGACATGGAGAAGCGCGCGGCGGAGCTCCACGCCGCCAACCAGGCGGCCCTCCGCGACGTGGCGGAGGAGCGCGAGAGGCTCGTCGGGGAGTACCAGGAGTGGCTCTTGGAGAAGGCCGAGGCCGAGGAGCAGCAGCGACTCGCCGGAGAAGCGCTGTCTCGGCGAGAAGGAGAGCTCACCCAACGGAAGGTCAACCTCGACGCTCACGAGGAAGACCTTACCGCCCGAGAGCAGGCCCTTGGCGGAGAGCTAAAGGAGGTGAAGGCCGCCGCGGACGCCGCGGAGACCGCCAAGAAGGAGCTCGAGGCCAAGGTTGCGCAGCTGGAGGAGTACTTAAAGGCGAGCTCGGAGAGGGTCACCGCGCTCAACATAGAGCGCGAGAAGGACGCGCACACCAATTCTGAACTCCAGGTGCGCCTTTCCAAGCAAAGCGACGAGCTGAAGGCCGCCAAGGATTCCATTGCAGATCTGGAGCTGAAGGTCTCTACGCTGAAGGACTCGCTCGACGCCGTCCGGGACCGGGAAACCAAGCTGAAGGACGAGCTCCGCAAGGAGCGAGGCCTGGTGGAGAGCGCCGCCACTTCAGCTGAGAACTTCCGCCGGACCGTCGAGGTATGGACCAAAGACCTGGTGGCCTCCGCCGCTGCCATCGACAAGGAGCTGTTGGCGCTGAGGGTTGAGCATCTTATATACTCTCCGGATCCAAACCTCCCCCACAGCGCCAAGCTCAGCCTTTTCTTCAGAGGGGTCGCGCCGGCCCATGCAAATCTTCAGAAGAAACTTCCCGCGCAACTGGCCGAGGAGTGACGCTAGCTCTGCGCGGGAACCTTGGAGCGCGTCCTGACGAAGATAGTGTACCGCAATCCGGGCATAAATCTCGTCAACGTTCTCCGTAGCTTGCCGGCCGACGCGGATATGGAGGCACTGAAGGCGCAGGTCGCCCATATTATCACCAAGGTGAACAAGATCTCCAGGGTTGAAGGCGACCGCGTAGACTAGGCCTCCTTTTCTTTGTCTCTTTTGTTGCTGCAAAGTGCGCCATGGGCACGAACTTATTAGTGATTGTGACAAGTTATCCCTTGTAAGATATTATCTTATTTCGATCAATTGATGCAGTGTTATCTCCCTTGTTTTGGTCCTCTACTTTGTACGTTTTCAACCCTACGCTTCTAGGGAACTTGCCGGCAAGGGGCCCTTGCCGCGAGCGCTGAGCACTGGACTCCGAGCAGCCTGCCGGCCAAGGCCTTACCGGCAAGCAACCTTGCCGCGGCTAGTCGCAACGCACTTAGCTTGCTGAGCAAACTCGAAAACGAAGTAAGGGCGCGACACTTGTCGCAGCTCACTTAAATCGTTGAGCGTACTCGAAAACAAGATAAGGGTGCGGCTAGCTACGGGTAGGTTCCTCCGCGCACAGGTTTTCCATACAAAGTGTGGTTGTTCAAGGAAGATAACTAAAAATTTAAAAATTTGAACTGCTCAAATTCTGGTAACTTAGCTTTCATGATCTATGTGTTCTCCGCTCCGGCAAGCTTCTCTTTCTTGAACAGCACTTGGTTCATCTCCTCCTCCCCCCCCC
>LR738715.1:357083935-357097524 GCA_902687465.1 Secale cereale | reverse complement strand
CCCGGCAAACTTGTGCACGAGGAGCATTCCTTCTGCTTAAGAGGCCAGGAAAAAGAAGAGGGAAACAAGTATACGGCCTTTCGGCGTGCTGATGCTTACCGGATATGTGTGTTGCACAAGATGCCAAATAATGCATGCAAATAATCAAAGAAGAGCATGGAGAAGGCAAATAGCGCAAAACACCAAAGCTTTACTGATGCACGGGATTTGCGCCCGGCTTTGTACAAAGGGTTACATGCAACAGCGGCAAAGCTTGTACAAAAGGTGGTTGCCGGAGCGGATCACGGCAACCGCGCCCTATGGGTGAAACTTGCGAAGATGCTCTATGTTCCAGGAGTTGCTCACCGGTAAGCCTTCTTCGGTCTCAAGGCGGACAGCGCCGGGCCTTGTGACTTGTCACACCCGATAAGGGCCTTCCCACTTCGGCGTCAACTTGTTGGAATTCTTGGCGGACTGAACACGCCGAAGAACAAGGTCGCCTTCCTCGAGACTCCTGGCCTTAACCTTGCGGCTATGATAGCGACGCAAGGCCTGCTGGTATCGAGCAGCTCGTACAGCAGCCTGGAGACGTTCCTCCTCGAGGAGCAATGCATCATCTTGTCGCAGTTGCTCTTGCTCGAGCTCATCATAAGCGAGCACTCGAGGAGATCCGTATACGAGTTCTGTGGGGAGAACTGCCTCTGCTCCATAGACTAGAGCAAAGGGTGTCTGTCCGGTGGCTCGACTTGGTGTCGTTCTGATTGACCAAAGAGCCGCCGGTAGCTCCTCTATCCAGTTTTTTCCGCACTTGCGCAGCCTGTCAAAGGTCCTTGTCTTGAGTCCACGCAGCACTTCAGCATTGGCCCTCTCCGCTTGACCATTGCTCCTCGGGTGAGCAACAGAAGCGAAACAGACCTTGGCGCCAAGGTCTTGGACGTACTGCATGAAGGTGCGACTAGTGAATTGTGTACCGTTGTCGGTGATGATCCTGTTAGGGATCCCGAAACGGCAAACAATCGACCTGAAGAACCTGACTGCTGACTGTGCTGTCACCTTTCTCACTGGTTCCACTTCCGGCCACTTTGTGAACTTGTCGATTGCGACGTACAAGTACTCAAAGCCCCCGACAGCGCGAGGGAAAGGGCCGAGGATATCGAGCCCCCAGACCGAGAAGGGCCAGGACAAAGGGATCGTCTGGAGAGCTTGAGCTGGTTGATGAATTTGCTTGGCATGGAACTGGCACGCTTCACACTTGGTTACTAGTGCAGTTGCATCTTGGAGGGCTTCTTGCCAAAAGAACCCTTGCCGGAAAGCTTTCCCGACAAGCGCCCTTGCGCCAATGTGGTGGCCGCATATGCCTCCATGTATTTCTGCCAACAGCTCCTGTCCATCTTCTCTGGAAATGCACTTCAACCTGACACCATTGAGTCTTCTTCTGTACAGCTCGTTATCCACGAATTGGTACATACTTGACTGCCTGGTTATCTTCTCTATCTCTGCTGGGTCGTCGGGAAGTTCTCCAGTTTACAGAAAATGGACGATCTGCTGCGCCCATGCCGGAGCTTGAGGCTCGACGGCAAGGACTAAAGGCATGAGGGCCGCTGCGGGAACCTCAGCTTCCACGGCAAGAACCTATGGTTCTGCCGGAGCGGATGGTCCCCCGGCAAGCTCACCGGGGCGAGGCTTGTCGAGAACGCTTGCTTCAACTGCACAGACCCTTGGATCCGCAGGAGCAAACTGTTCCTCAGCGTTCTGATCGTTGATCTTGGGGACCTTGGCGGCGGCCTCGGGAAGATCCGCCGGCAAGTACTCGCTGGAGACCAACTTTCTCTTCTTGGGTTGTCCAATTGATGGTGTAACGGATGGCTGAGTCAGCTTGAGCAGGAAGGTCCCTGGTTCCACAGGAAACTTCATCGCAGCACACTTTGAGAGGCCATCTGCAATGTCATTCTGAGCTCTTGGAATGTGCTCCATTTGCAGACCTTCAAAGTGTTCTTCAAGCTTCCTCACTTCATCTACATAAGCTTCCATCAAAGGACTCTGGTAACTCTTGTTGATTTGTCGGACCACCAACTGAGAATCTCCCCGCACAATCAGCTTCCTGATCCCAAGTTCAGCTGCGATTCTGAGGCCGGCAAGCAAGCCTTCATACTCAGCAGTGTTGTTTGTCGCTTGCTCCCTGGGAAAGTGCATCTGGATAACATACTTGAGGTGCTCTCCGGTGGGTGCTATGAGTACCACACCGGCTCCAGCGCCTTGCAGCGAGAAGGCACCATCAAAGTACATTACCCATTCACTTGTCACTTCTTGTACGGGTACACTTGTTTCTAGAACTTCTTCATCGGGCGTTGGGGTCCATTCGGCTATGAATTCTGCCAAAGCTCGGCTCTGTATGGTTGAGGTACTTTCAAACTTGAGACCAAAGCTTGACAGCTCCAGTGCCCACTCAACGATCCTGCCTGTTGCTTCCGGATTGTGCAATATCCTCTTCAGCGGAAAGCGAGTGACCACTGTTATCTCATGTGCTTGGAAATAATGGCGCAGCTTTCTCGAGGCCATGAGGAGGCCGAAAAGCAACTTCTGCACCCCAGAGTATCTTGATCTAGCCCCTTGTAAAAGGGAGCTTACAAAATACACTGGGCGCTGCACCATCTTCTTCCGCACTTCTCCTTGTTCCTGCGCAGAGTTGTCCTTGTCGGGGCCAGAGCTTGTCGGAGGGCCCCCCTGCTTGTCGCTGGATTCGCTTGCCGGTGGTGCTGATTCCTCGTCGGCCTCTCTCTCCGCTACTAACGCAGCACTAACCACCTGGTTGGTTGCCGCTAGGTACAGCAGCAACTTCTCCTGTGGTCTAGGTGCGACAAGTATTGGAGTAGAGGATAGGTACCGTTTCAAGTCTTGCAGCGCTGCCTCCGCTTCCGGAGTCCATTTCATAGGACCTGCCTTCTTCAAGATTTTGAAGAAAGGAAGGGCGCGTTCTGCAGACTTCAAAATGAACCTACTGAGGGCAGCCACACAACCTGCAAGTCTCCTGACGTCCTTGACGCGCTTCGGGGCTTCGATCTGCTCGATGGCTTTAATCTTGTCGGGGTTAGCTTCAATCCCCCTCTGTGACACAAAGAACCCGAGAAGCTTGCCGGAGGGGACTCCAAAAACGCACTTCTCGGGGTTCAACTTAAGCTGGATCTTGCGCAGGTTCTCAAATGTCTCTTCCAAATCTTGAATCAATGTATCCCTGCTCTTGCTCTTCACCACGATATCATCCATGTAAGCCTCTACATTTCTGTGGATCTGTGGCTCAAAAGCAGTGTATACTACCCTTGCAAAGGTTGAGCCTGCATTCTTCAATCCAAAAGGCATGCGAATAAAGCAATAGGTGCCACATGGAGTGATAAATGCAGTCTTCTCTTCATCTTCCTTGGCCATGAAAATCTGGTGGTAGCCTGAATATGCATCAAGAAAAGAGAGCAGCTCACATCCGGCAGTGGAGTCAACAATCTGGTCAATGCGCGGCAAGGGGAATGGATCCTTGGGACATGCTTTATTCACATCGGTGAAGTCTATACACAGTCTCCACTTCCCATTTGCCTTACGCACGACGACTGGGTTTGCCAACCACGTCGGATGGATCACGCCTCTAACTAGGCCCGCTGCTTCTAGTTTCTTGATTTCTTCGGCAATGAATTCTTGGCGCTCCACGGCTTGCTTTCTGACCTTTTGCTTGACGGGCCGCGCATGAGGACAAACAGCAAGCTTGTGCTCAATCACCTTCCTGGGAACACCGGGGATGTCAGATGGTTGCCAGGCAAACACATCGACATTCGCCCGCAGGAAGGCAACGAGCGTGCTTTCCTATTTGCTGTCAAGTGTGGCACTGATGGTGAAGGTACCACCAGTGCCGTCCTCCTTGGCGGACACCTTCTTGGTTGCCGGAGGAGCGGCCATCCCCTTCTTACACTTGCCGGTGGAGCTCGATGGAACGTCCTCGACGGCAGCGCAGCACTCCGAAGAGGTGCGGTTGCCGGAGTGGGCCCCAGAGCACTTGCCGGACTTGGTCTTGGTCTTCTTCCCCCCGGGAGCTTCAGCGGCAAGTGTGTCCTTCTCTGCTGCGGCTGCTGCATCCTGGTAGATCTTGTCGGTGCAGACAAGTGCATCTTTCTTGTCGCCATGGACAGTGATGACGCCTATCGGCCCCGGCATCTTGAGTACGTTGTAGGCATAGTGGGAAGCTGCCATGAACTTGGCGAGGGCGGGACGGCCGAGTATCCCATTATATGGTAATGGGATATCGGCGACGTCAAAAGATGCGCTCAGTTCTGAAGTTGAGCTCCCCGCCAAAGGTCACCGACAAAGTTATCTTCCCCTTGGGCTTGCTCCTTCCTGGGTTTATTCCTTGGAACGAACCGGTCTCTTCGAGCTCGCCATCTGGGATCTGGAGTTTCTTGATCACAGTAGAGGAGATCAAGTTCAGCCCGGCCCCGCCGTCAACCAACATTTTGGTGACCTGGAGGTTGCGGATGGTGGGTGAGACCAGCATCGGCAAGCACCCGACCGCAGTGGTGCGGTCAGGGTGATCCTCAAGATCAAAAATGATGGGCGTGCTGGACCATTTGAGGAGCCTGCGCGACTCCACGGGCGGATCCGCTGCATTCACTTCCCGCACCCACTGCTTGAGTTGGCGGTGGGAAGTATGCAGAGAGGCGCCACCGTCGACGCACAGGACCTCCGTGGCCTTCTGGAACTCCTGCTCGCTGTAATCTTCATCCTCCATGTCATCGTCGTCGTCTTCTTCGTCCTTGTCGCGGCCCCGGGGGGGCCAGTCACCTTGCCGCTGCTTGGCCTTGCCGCGGCGTCCTCCGCGGCCATTGAATGGCCGCTTCTTGCTTGGTTCTCCTCCGCCACCTTGGGCCTTCTCCTTGTCGCGCCGCTCGCACTCAGCTTTCTGCTGCTCGACGAGGTATTCGACGCGTTTGCAGTTGGAGAGGTCGTGGCCCTTGGTGCGGTGGATTTTGCAGTATTGCTTGTCGGAGCCGTCCTGCTTGTCGCCTACCGCTACAGGGGCAGGCTCCTTGCCGGAGCCAACAGGCTGTGCTTGCTTGGCGGGAGCCTCCTTGCCGGACTTCTCGACGGCAAGCACTTCCTTCTTGTTCTTCCTTCTGTTGTTCCGCCGCCGGCTCTTCTTTGCCGGGGCGGCGTCGTCGCTGTCGCTTCCCCCTGCGCCAGCATCCTCCCCGGGGAGTCTCCTCCCCTCTTCTGCGCGCGCGCACTTATCAGCTAGAGCATAAAGCTCGCTGACATCCCGTATCTTGGTCATGGCCATCTCCTCACGCATGCGGCGGTTACGTACGTTCTGGTGGAACGCACTGATAACCGCAGCAGGGTGGACGTCGGGGATGTTGTGCTGCACGCGGCTGAAGCGCTCGATGTACTTGCGCAGAGGTTCTCCTTCCTTCTGGGCCAGAATGTGGAGATCACTCTCCTGGCCGTGGGGTTTGTGGCCGCCCGTGAAGGCGCCAACAAACTGGTGGCAAAGATCTGCCCAAGAAGAAATGGAGCCTTCCGGCAAGTGCATAAGCCAAGAACGAACGTTCGGCTTAAGCACGAGCGGGAAGTAGTTCGCCAATATCTTCTCGTCGCGCCCCCCGGCAGCCTGCACTGCGATTGTGTAAATGCTAAGGAATTCCGAGGGGTGCGTCTTGCCGTCGTACTTCTCCGGTACGTCGGGCTTGAAGTTCTTCATGCTGGGCCACTGGACACGCCGCAGCTCATGGGTAAACGCAGGGCAACCCGCCGCGTACGGCAAGTCGCCTGGCTCACCGGGCGCGTGCGTGTCAACAGCGGCTCCAGCTCGCTGATCTGATTGTCGCCGAGCTTCTCGGCGGCGCTCGATCGTCGTTCGAGCGTCTTCTTGTCGCCGGTCATCAAGGACCTGGCGCTGGTCCCGACGAGCCCGCGGATCCGACGACGCCGTGGAGTTGTCGTCGACGTTGATCCGGCGGGGCGGCGTCTTCTGCTTCCGCGGCGGGGAGTGCACCGTAGTTGCACCCCCGGCGGTCTTGTCGCCGTCGGCCTTCGTCTTCTCGACTTGCCGCGGCCGCGAGGTCGCCGGCTGCTGTGGCGTGTCGTTGTTGGCGAAGGCGATGAGGCTCTGAATTGTTGCCCTCCAGTCTTCGGCCTTGTCTGCCGCTGGAGGGAAGTCGAGGAGCAGTTGCGCTCTTGCGAGCGCTTCTGCCGGAGAGGAGGAGAGCGGGGGCGAGCGGTGCGAGGAGCGGGATATGCTCGGACTCCTAACAGGTTAGAAGGAGCAGGATCCCGCCCCGGCGACCGCGCTTTGCTCGTGCCAGGACGATGGCCCGGAGCATCCCGCGAGCCTCCGGTTTGCCGTTGGCCCAGCAAGCGGATGCCACCTCCTGTGCCATGGCGCTGCTGGGTTGTTGTTTGCTGAGATGGATGCGGCGCGTCCACGGAGACCGAGGCTCGGTCATCCGTCTTGTCCTTGGATTTGGTGGTGGCGCGGGTCTCCTCACCGGCGGCCACCCTTCCGACGGCGCCTCCCCCACCCACCGTTGGCTCAGGTGGCGGTGGAACAGACGCGGACGGGCCTCCGACCTCCGAAGCCTTCTTCTTCGGGGCCATGCTGATGTTGCTGAGGAAGTTGATGTAGCTGGAGAGGTTGGTGAAGAGTGCGCCCGCGTGAACGCCGGATCAGGTTCGCACAACCTCGACGCCCCCCTCCCTGGCGCGCCAAAGATGTCGGGGGAAACTGTCCACCACGAACACTTATGGGACCGGAGCCCCTTGTTTGTGCGGTGAGGGAGCGGAGGGAGCACAAAGAGCAGATCGTGGAGAGCACGCGGGCAGTTTACCCAGGTTCGGGCCGCGATGGACGCGTAAAACCCTACTCCTACTTAGACTGTATTGAGTTGGGGAACTCGGGAGCTTGAAGAACTAGCTACACCGGGCGAGTGAGCGATCTAGGTTCCGAACCCTTTCTACGTTGTGCATGGGCCTCCTTTTATAGCTCAAGGGGTCACCGACAGGTGTCAACGTAGAAAAAGGGTAAAAAATGTAATATTGGTGGTAGTTGTAACAGTGCGGGAATAGTGGAGCAACAGTGCATGAACAGTGGTCATCACCTACTTTGACAGTGGGGGACAAGAGCATTTAATGCCCGTCGCCGTCGACCCCAAAAGCGCCCGCCCTTGCGTCTCCGTTTGCCACGGCGATGGTCTCGTCACCGTGGAGTGCCACCATGTCCCCCAGGCTGCACAGCCATCCGCCACGCGTCCCAGGAATGGCCCCAGGGCGATGCGTGGTTCGATGAGCTGGAGCGCGGGCACACAGCGTAACTCTCCCCGGCAAGCACCTTGCCGGGGGCTTGACCTTGCCGGGCCCGGGAGCTTGTCGGGCTCTGAAGCTTGTCGCTCTCCGGGCCCTGCCGGGGCGCACGTCGCGCCGAGGCATGTCTTCTGAAGTGTAATCTTCTGGCCTTCCTGGCAAGCCCCTCTTGCCAGGGTCTTGTGCTAGTGAGGTAATCTTGAGCCTGGGACGGCCTTCCCGGCAAGCTCCACTTGCCGGAGTCTTGATCTTCTGTCTTGTATACTTTGTTTTTGAATGGTTTTATAAGGAGGAGGAAGGTCTCCGGCAAGCACGTGGTAGGCCCTGCCGCGGGAAGCTGCTACTGCCCGTGCACAAGTTGGGGTACTGAGGTACCCCTACCTTAGTACACCGACACCAGGTTTAACATTTCAGCAAAGGAAGAAGTTCTTTCATGATTTGAGGCACTACTTTTGGGATGACCCACATCTTTTCAAAGAAGGTCCAGACGGGATCGTGAGAAGATGCATACCGGAACATGAGCAGAAGGACATTCTCAGACAATGTCATGATAGTCCCTATGGAGGACATCATGCCGGTGAGAGGACCGCACATAAGGTTCTTCAATCTGGTTTTTATTGGCCTACTCTCTTTAAGGATGCTAGAAATTATGTTTTAGCCTGTGATAAATGTCAGAGAGTTGGTAACATTAGTAGAAGGAATGAGATGCCTATGAATTACTCACTAGTGATTGAACCTTTTGATTGCTGGGGTTTTGATTTTATGCGTCCTTTTCCTTCTTCGCACAAGTACACTCACATTTTAGTAGCTGTTGATTATGTGACCAAGTGGGTTGAAGCAATCCCCACTAAAAGTGATGATCACAAGACATCTTTGAAAATGCTCAAAGATGTGATTTTCCTTAGGTTTGGTGTACCTAGGTATCTCATGACTGATGGAGGATCACACTTCACGCATGGAGCTTTTAGAAAAGCTTTAGCCAAGTACGATGCCAATCATAGAATTGCTTCACCGTACCATCCTCAAACTAGTGGGCAAGTTGAGCTCACCAATAGAGAGATCAAGTTGATCTTACAGAAGACAGTAAACAGAAATAGAAAGGACTAGTCAAATAAGTTAGGAGATGCTTTGTGGGCGTATAGAACTGCTTACAAAAACCCCATGGGCATGTCCCCCTATAAGATGGTTTATGGCAAGGCTTGCCATTTGCCATTAGAATTAGAGCACAAAGCTTTCTGGGCTGTTAGAGAGCTTAATGCTGACCCAAAGTTAGCTGGTGAGAAGCGTCTCATGAACTTGACTTCTCTAGATGAGTGGAGAAGTGAAGCTTACGAGAGCACTAAAATGTTCAAGGAAAAGGTAAAGAAGTGGCATGATAGGAGGATTCTGAAACGTGAATTTAATGTTGGTGATAAAGTTTTGTTGTTTAGATCCCGTTTCAGGTTTTCTCCAGGCAAACTACTTTCCAGGTGGGAAGGGCCATTTCATATTGAAGAAGTCTATCGGTCTGGTGCAATAAAGATTAACAATTTTGAAGGCGCCAAACCTCAAGTTGTGAATGGGCAAAGACTTAAGCATTACATAGCAGGAGACCCTGTCAATGTTGATGTGAATATGATATACACAACAACTCACGAAGAACATGTTGCAGCCCTGTTTCAGACACCAGCAGAAGCAGAATAAGAAAAGGTATGTATTACAGTAAGGAAACATCGCGAACCGCCATAAAAGTTCCATATTATGAGTTTTTGCAAAATTAGGAAAATTCTAAGCCTAAGTGGAGCCGGAGACAAGCTCCAGAGGGCCCAGGCGCCCCCCTGGCGCGGCCTACCTCCTGGCCGCGCCGGGAGGCCGCCTGGGCACCCAGGAGTCCGTCTCCGACCCCACTTTAGCTTGTTACCTTCCTTTCTGTGCAGAAATTTTTGCTATATATTTGCCCGGATTGTTCCGGCAACGTATCTCGCGATTTTGTGTGTTTTCTTTTCGATCTGTTTCTGCCAGGGTAAAAAGTTATTGTTAGAGATGTCTTCTTGTGGCTCGAGCGGAGAGGACTTCTTGGGATGGCGTCTACGTCAAGTCCAGAAGGATCTTAATCAAGGGAAGCACGTTGACTGGGCTACCGAAGAAGAGATTGCCGCAAGACAAGCGGAGATGGAGCGCTCCGTGAGGGAGGAAGTCAAGACTATCACTGCCCAACAACAAGGAGGCCCAAGCAATCCCATCATGGTGGGATCTGACCAACCTCATTATGATCTTTCTCTTAACCTTTCAGGGCCCTCTACTTCACTTGAAGATCAACGTACGCTCTCCACCATCTCCGAGGCTTATCGCATCACCAATCAGCTGTGCGAAGATTTCCGTGTACTAAAGGTACAAGTGGAGATCTTGGAGAAGGAAAACCAAACCCTTTGCCATTTCATAAGAGATTTGAAGAATCAACATCAACAAGAATGAGGAGTGAAATCTCCTTGGGTAATGGCATCCCCTTGGCTTGTTCCAAGCTTGGGGGAGTGCCCGGTATCTTTATCTTTATCTTTTGTCTTTTAGAGTCAAGTAGAGTCGTATCATGTCTAGGGAGGTTATTATATGAAATATGTCAGGGATATGGTTAGTAGGTATAAACCGGATATTGTAAACCGGCTTAGTTATATCATACTTGGTCTTACTATTTTAGTAGAGATTACGGCCCATGAGATTTCAAGGCCCATGTATAGAAATACGGTTTGTAAACCGCCAAAGAGATGTAACTTGAGAGATAAGAAAGAAAGGGCAGAGACCGAGGCGGACACGATTATGAGCCGGCCTCGGGACTCTGTAAACCGGACCAGGCGTCACCTCTATATAAAGGGACGACCCGGTACCGGTTCAGGGATAAGCAACAATCAATCCGTCGAGACGCAGGCAAGCGATTCCGCTCCCTGTAAACCGACGCCCAAGCAATACCAAACCAACTAGACGTAGGCTTTTACCTTCTCCAAGGGGCCGAACTAGTATAAATCCGTTGTGTCCTTTGTGTGCCATGAACCCTTTCAAGCTAACCCGTGCGATGGTTCCATCATCAAGTCCGCTAAACCGGACATCTGCCGTGTTAATTCCACGACAAAATAGGTGTGTGCATTGAGGTCTGTCGCTCCTTCTGTGGAGAGATTGTATCCGTGAGTGTGGAGTCGTCTATGATGGAATATTAATGAGAAGTCTATTGGTTCCTTTGCTGCACTCGGTATTCTCTTCACGCAATCGACCTTATATGATGATTCTTATGGGGAGTATTGACCTTATATCAGGTATGGCTTTGAAAACTTTATTTAATCTTGGCAAACATAGCTTTGGTCATAACAACAAGCATGATTTTCTTAAAGTAGCGACATAGACAAAACCTTTATGTTATTATGCTTATGGTGTTATGCTGACAGGGAAGACAACTTGATGTGTTATGCTTATTTTAATGTTTATGCTTTATATTGCTTTGCATCTTAGTCATCATCAATTGTCTGTTCTCTCAAAGCCTTTGCTAGCCTAAACTCTGTACTAAGTGGAATTCTGCGTGTGCATCCATACCCTTAAACCAATACCTTCCATATGAGTCCACCATACCTTCCTATTCGTGGTATTCCACTACCACCTCCTAAAGTACATAATTTATGTGTTATCCTAAAATGTTCAAAATCTTCTATTTTTTGCCCCTGTTTTAGCTCATGAGGAAGTAGTAGTTAATTCATGATCTTTTTAAGTTGGACAAGTTTTACCTCGGGATTGCATGTCTAATCTGTAAACCCCTAATACGAGGAGGAACTGGCATGAGTGCGCCCGGCTCATAAAAGATAATACAACAAACAAACCCTCCTTCACGCTTTGTTCATGAGAAATCAGAAAACTTTGGCAGTGATAAACAAAGGAGATTAAGGGGATGTGATCGTCCCCGTGCGGGAGCCGTTCCTCGAAACTTGTCCAGTTTGAGAAGTAATTGAGTTATCTATTAGCATTCGTTGACAAATCATGCGCCTCTCAAAACTTGTTTTCATTCTGTTTGATTTAAGGATAGCACATGAGTTTTCCCTACTTCCCTAGAGCAGGGCCTATCTCTTAGTTTTAGGTTGAGTCAGTTATTCCTACTTCCTTCTATTCTTAAAGAGAGCAGACATTTGATGTTGACGAGGATTCATTCATATAAAGTTGCATTAAGATTTGTCATATCATATCCTTGTTGACATTATCATTTGATAAGTAAGTTGTTTGTCAAGCCTAGCTAAAGCAAACATCTTCCTTTGTGTTAACACTTTCACTTCTTGCCTAATAACATGTTCTTTCAAAAGCTTCAATTAATCTCATCAAAACATAAAGAGAAAGAGCAAAAGTAAAAGCTATTAGTTGTTCTTTGACCAAAGGACATGTTTGCCATGATTTGATGAGTTTCCTTAGCCCTACTTTCGATTATAAGTGTTACCACTCTTTTATAAGGGCCTTATGAGTTGAAGATTGCTGTTAAGGATATTTGAGTTTGGTGAAGAAACTGTGATGCTTCTTGTCCGTATTCTATTTATCGACACTTCACTCTCTAAACTTGTGGACAGGTTTACCGAGCTCAGTATTCGCTTGGGGACAAGCGAGGTCTAAGCTTGGGGGTGTTGATACGTCCAAAATGCATCACTATTTTATATCATAATTCATACTTATTCATTGATATATTTCACATTACGATGATGTTCTTATGTTGTTTTGGCCTATTTTACACAGTTTGCAACTTTCCGGTGCCGAAGCAGCAGACGCAGAATTCAGCGGTAAAAAGTGGACGCTGAGTTACCGAAGAAGAATACCTCCAAATTACCTGAAAATCGACGGAGGGTATTTTCCAGAAGGATCACGAAGATACGCAAAAGAGCAACCAGAGGGGGGCCACAGGGTGCCCAGGCGGCCACCTGGCGCGGCCCCCATTCTGGCCGCGCCGGGAGGGCGCCTGGAGCCCCTGGCCCACTCCAGGCTCCCCCCTCTGGCCTATATACTCCTCGTCATCCAGAAACCCTAAAAGGGGGAGAGTTTACGGAGTTCCGCCGCCGCTCCGTGGCGGAAACCTACAGAGAAGAAAAGCCATCTCCGGCGGGCAGATTCCGCCGGGGAGATCACCTCCCGAAAGGGGAGATCATCGCCATCGTCATCACCATCATCACGGGCATCATCGAGATCATCATCAACATCATCCCCAACATCAGCACCATCTCCATCTTCATCCAATCTCATCTCACAATTGCAACTTGTGTTGTAATCCGTACTATCTGTCCTCTCTACCCTATCGGTGTTGATTACTACTTTGTGGTGAATGCTATTGAGTTTTGTTGGAGAAATATCATTGTGTCCATATTGTTTATCATCCATCTATCTCCACTGATCATGATCACTTTTATGTCTTGTGAGTAGTTACTTTAGTTCTTGAGGACATGGGAGAAGTCTTGTTGTTAGTAGTCATATGATGTTGAAGTAATATGTGTTGTTTGATACTTAAGTTGTGTTGTTATTTTCCTAGTGGTGTTGTGTGAGTCGAACACTCAACACTTCGCCTTATTAAGGACCTAGGGGAATACATTGTGTACAAAGAATGCTTACGGTGGGTTGGCGGAGTGACAGAAACCTGAACCCCAGTTCGCACGCTTTTGCACAAGGGAACAATGGATCATCGATCGTATTGCTATGGTTAGGCTTTTGCCTTAAATACTATCTTTTATTTGCGGATGCTTGCAAGGTGTTTAATCATAAGAGTGCACTCATCTTAGTCTAGAGGGTGTACTAGCATAGATCCACCCACTCAACACTTATCAACACATCACATAGTACCGATACGGAATATGGCGAAAGCACATGACTACCTCTCCCGTGTGTCCTCAAGAACACTTTAGCCTATATAAGTTCAGTTGCTAGGCCTCTCCTTTGCTCAGAAAGTATTGGGCCACTTGTTACACTCCAGTGCCTTTTACTTTGCTCGCTTTTACTTTCCTGTTGCTTATATCAAGAAAACCCCTAAAAAGTTATGTTTCAGTGCTTGCAGTTATTCCTTGCTCAGAATCACTTATCAATACCTTCTGCTCCTCGTTGGGTTCGACACTCTTACTTATCGAAAACGCTGCAATAGATCCCTTATGGTTATGGGTCATCAGCGGCGGGCGGCGACGGCTGGGCGACGGGACGGTTAGGCAAGGGGCGGCGGCGGGCGGCGGTGGCTAGGTGAGGGGGCGGCTAGGCGAGGGGGCGGCGGAGGCGCGGTGGAGTTCGGGGCGTCGTAGAGG
>LR738715.1:357059556-357083688 GCA_902687465.1 Secale cereale | reverse complement strand
AGAGAGAGAGAGAGAGAGTGGGGCGGCCGGGGTGGGGCTCGGCCTGTTAGTTAGGTTAACTCTTTGTCGTCCGCCATCCTTTGACGTCCGCTTTTTTGCTCTTTGTCGTCTGCTAGCAGACGGCAAAGAGGGGGGCCGTTAGGTTTTTTCTATGCAGCTCGTTAGTTGGGCCCACGTCTCTCTTTGCCGTAAGCCAGCTGACGGCAAAGACTCTTTGCCGTCTACTAGCGGACGGCAAAGCAGTGGCTGACGGCAAAGACCTTCTTTACCATCAACCAGTTCTTTGCCGTCGGTTTTATGTAAGCGGATTGCAAAGACCTTCTTTGCCGTTAGCCAGCAGATGGCAAAGAAAATGCAGACGGCAAATAAGCTAATTCCAGTAGTGCACACGTGTTGTTATTCTCCGGCGACGGCAGACGAACCAGTAAACCCTCGTACAGTCATACTCCCCTCCGCATGGGAAACAACTGCCTAGTCTTCCCTGCCTCCGTGTCGTTCCCTTCCTGAAAGTTGGCATGGTATCATCATTTCGCTGACATAGCATGTGCAAAAAAGTAGAGAGGATTACGGCAATAAATGGATGCACTTCGTGTACAAAATGGACAGTCTCTTTCGAAGTATCAGGGTTTCAGGCGAAAACTCATCTGTTACAAAGGCATTTCATTTTTTGAACTTATTTGAGGTCCAAACTTTTTGTCTGTTCAAAATGCACCATTGAAATCCACATCATCAATCATCAACCCTTTCTGAATTAATTTGGTATTTTCATTGCAGTTACATAATTTTTTAGAGCTAAATGACCCTGAAATTGAAAAACACTTCAAATGAACTCTCGAAAGGTTGAAAGTTGGCATGGTATCATCATTTCACCCACATAGCATGTGCAAAAAAGTAGAGAGGGTTACGGCAAAAAACAGGATGCACTTCGTGTACAAAATTGACAATCTCTTTCGAAGTATCAGGGTTTCGAACGAAAACTCATCTGTTACAAAGGCATTTCATTTTTTTGAACTTATTTGAAGTCTAAACTTTTTGTGTGTTCAAAATGGACCATTCAAATCCACATCATCAATTATCAACCCTTTCTGAATTAATTTGGTATTTTTCATGCATTTATAGAATTATTTTAGAGCTAAATGACCCTGAAATTGAAAAACACTTCAAATGAACTCTGAAAAGGTTGAAAGTTGGCATGGTATCATCATTTCACCCACATAGCATGTGCAAAAAAGTAGAGAGGGTTACGTCAAAAACTGGATGCACTTCGTGTACAAAATGGACAATCTCTTTCGAAGTATCACGGTTTGGTACGACAATTCATCTATTACAAAGGCATTTTATTTTTTTTGAACTGGTTTAAAGTCGAGAATTTTTGTGTGTTCAAAATGCACCATTCAAATCCACATCATCAATTATCAACCCTTTCAGAATTCATTTGGTATATTTCATGCATTTACTGAAGTTTTTAGAGCTAAATGACCCTGAAATTGAAAAACACTTCGAATGCTCTCTAAAAAGGTTGAATGTTGGCATGGTATCATCATTTCACCCACATAGCATGTGCAAAAAAGTAGAGAGGGTTATGGCAACAAATGAATGCACTTCGTGTACAAAATGGACAATCTCTTTCGAAGTATCAGGGTTTCGGATGAAAACTCATCTTTACAAAGGCATTTCCATTTTTTTGAACTTATTTGAAGTCCAGACTTTTTGTGTGTTCAAAATGTACCATTCAAATCCACATCATCAATTATCAACCCTTTGTGTGTTTATTTGGTATTTTTCATGCATTTACTGGATTTTTTAGAGCTAAATACCCCTGAAATTGAAAAATACTTCAAATGAACATTGAAAAGGTTGGAAGCTGGCATGGTATCATCATTTCACGCACATAGCATGTGCAAAAAGTAGAGAGGGTTACGGCAAAAATAGGATGCACTTCGTGTACAAAATGCACAATCTCTTTCAAATTATTAGTGTTTCGGACGAAAACTCATCTCTTAGAAAGGCATTTCATATTTTTGAACTTCTTTGAAGTCCAGACTTTGTGTGTGCTCCAAATGCACCATTCAAATCCTCATCATCAATTATCAACCCTTTGTGAGTTCATTTGGTATTTTTCATGCATTTACATATTGTTTTAGAGCTAAATGACCCTGAAATTTAAAAACACTTCAAATGAACTCTAAAAAGGTTAAAAGTTGGCATGGTATCATCATTTCACCCACATAGCATGTGCAAAAAAGTAGAGAGGGTTACGGCAAAAACTAGATGCACTTCGTGTACAAAATAGACAATCTCTTTCGAAGTATGAGGGTTTGGTACGAAAACTCATCTTTACAAAGGCATTTCATTTTCTGAACTTATTTAAAGTCCAGAATTTTTGTGTGTTCAAAATGCACCATTCAAATCCACATCATCAATTATCAACCCTTTCTGAATTCATTTGTTACTTTTCGTGCATTTACTGAAGTTTTTAGAGATAAATGACCCTGAAATTGAAAAACACTTCAAATGAACATTGAAAAGGTTGAAAGCTGGCATGGTATCATCATTTCACCCACATAGCATGTGCAAAAAGTAGAGAGGGTTACGGCAAAAACTGGATGCACTTTGTGTACAAAATGCACAATCTCTTTCAAACTATAAGGGTTTCGGACGAAAATTCATCTGTTACAAAGGCATTTCATATTTTTGAACTTATTTGAAGTCCAGACTTTCTGTGTGCTCAAAATGCACCATTCAAATCCACATCATCAATTATCAACCATTTTTGAGTTCATTTGGTATTATTCATGCATTTATAGAATTTTTTAGAGCTAAATGACCTTGAAATTTAAAAACACTTCAAGTGAACTCTGAAAAGGTTGAAAGTTGGCATGGTATCATCATTTCACCCACATAGCATGTGCAAAAAAGTAGAGAGGGTTACGGCAAAAACTGGATGCACGTCGTGTGGAAAATGAACAATCTCTTTCGAAGTATAAGGTTTCGGACGAAAACTCGTCTGTTACAAAGGCCTTTCATTTTTTGAACTTATTTGAAGTCCAGAATTTTTGTGTGTTCAAAATGCACCATTCCAATCCACATCATCACTTATCAACCTTTTCTGAATTAATTTGGTATTTTTCATGCATTTACTGAATTGTTTTAGAGCTAAATGACCCTGAAATTGAAAAACACATCAAATGAACTCTGAAATGGTTGAAAGTAGGCATAGTATCATCATTTCACTCACATAGCATGTGCAAAAAAGTAGAGAGCATTACAGCAAAAAATGAGTCCACCTTGTCTACAAAATGGACAATCTCTTTCGAACTATCAAGGTTTGGGACAAAAACTCATTTGTTTCAAAGACATTCCATTTTTTTGAACTTATTTGAAGTCTAGAATTTTCGTGTGTTCAAAATGCACCATTCAAATCCACATCATCAATTATCAACCCTTTCTGAATCATTTGGTATTTTTCATGCATTTACCGATTTTTTAGAGATAAATAACTCTGAAATTGAAAAACACTTCCAATGAACTCTGAAATGGTTGAAAGTTGGCATGGTCTCATCATTTCACCCACATAGCATGTGCAAAAAAGTAGAGATTATTACGGAAAAAATGGATGCACTTCGTGTACAAAATAAACAATCTCTTTCCAAGTATCAGGGTTTCAGGCGAAAACTCATCTATTACAAAGGCATTTCTTTTTTTCAACTTATTTGAAGTCCAGACTTTTTGTGTGTTCAAAATGCACCATTCAAATCCACATCATCAATTATCAACCCTTTCTGAATTAATTTGGTATTTTTCATGCAGTTACAGAATTTTTTAGAGCTAAATGAGCCTCAAGTTGAATAACACTACAAATGAACTCTGATAAGGTTGAAAGTTGGCATGGTATCATCATTTCACTAAGATAGCATGTGCAAAAAATTAGAGAGGGTTATGGCAAAAACTGGATGCACTTCGTGTACAAAATAGACAATCTCTTTCGAAGCATTAGGGTTTGGGACAAAAACTCATCTGTCACAAAGGCATTTCTTTTTTTGAACTTATTTGAAGTCCGGACTTTTAGTGTGTTCGAAATGCACCATTCAAATCCAAATCATCTATTATCAAACCTTTCTGAATTCATTTGGTATTTTCAAGCATTTACTAATTTTTTAGAGCTAAATGACTCTGAAATTGAAAAACACTTCGAATGAACTCTAAAAAGGTTGAAAGTTGGCATGGTATCACCATTTCACCCACACAGCATGTGCAAAAAAGTAGAGAGGGTTACGGCAAAAAATAGATGCACTTCATATACAAAATGGACAATCTCTTTTGAAGTATCAGGGTTTGGGACGAAAACTCATATGTTACAAAGGCATTTCATTTTTTTGAACTTATTTGAAGTTCAGACTTTTTGTGTGTTCAAAATATAGCATTTAAATTCACCTCATCAATTATCAACCCTTTCTGAATTTATTTGGTATTTTTAATGCATTTACAGAATTTTTTTAGAGCTAAATGACCCTGAAATTGAAAAACACTTTAGATGAACTCTGAAAAGGATGAAAGTTGGCATGGTATCGTCATTTCAACCACGTGGCATGTGCAAAAAAGTGGACATGGTTACGGAAAAAACTGGATGCACTTCGTGTACAAAATGGACTATCTCTTTCGAAGTATTAGGTTTGGGACGAAAACTCACCTGTTACAAAGGTATTACACTTTTCTATACTTATTTATAGTCCAGACTTTTTGTGTGTTCAAAATGCACCATTAAAATCCACATCATCAATTATCAACCCTTTCTGAATTCATTTGGTACTTTTTCATGCATTTACAAATTTTTGTAAAGCTAAATGACCCTGAAATTGAAAAACACTTCGAATGAACTCTGAAAAGGTTGAAGTTGGCATGGTATCATCATTTAACCCACATAGCACATGCAAAAAAGTAGAGAGGATTACGGCAAAAAATGGATGCACTTCGTGTACAAAAGCACAATCCCTTTCGAAGTATCAGGGTTACGGGCGAAAACTCATCTGTTACAAAGGCATTTCATTTCTTTGAATTATTTGAAGTCCAGACTTTTTGTGTGTTCAAAATGCACCATTCAAATCCACATCATCAATTATCAACCCTTTCTGAACTAATTTGGTATTTTTCATGCAGTTAGAGAATTTTTTTAGAGCTAAATGACCCTAAAATGAAAAACACTTCAAATGAACTCTGAAAAGGTTGAGTGTTGGCATGGTATCATCATTTCACCCACATAAAACGTGCAAAAAAGTAGACAGGGTTACGGCAAACACTGGATGCACTTCCTGTACAAAATAGACAATCTCTTTCGAAGTATCAGGGTTTGGGATGAAAACTCATATGTTACAAAGGCATTTCATTTTTTTGAACTTATTTGAAGTCCAGACCTTCCGTGTGTTCAAAATGTACTGTTCAAATCCACATCATCATTTATCAATCCTTTCTGAATTCATTTGGTATTTTTGATTCATTTACTGATTTTTTTTAGAGCTAAATGACTCTGAAATTGAAAAACACTTCGGATGAACTCTGAAAATGTTGAAATTGGCATGGTATCATCATTTCACCCACATAGCATGTGCAAAAAAGTAGAGAGGATTACGGCAAAAAAGGATGCACTTCGTGTACAAAATGGACAATCTCTTTCGTAGTATCAGGGTTTTAGGAGAATACTCTTATGTTACAAAGGCATTTCATTTTTTGAACTTATTTGAAGTCCATACTTTTTGTGTGTTCAAAATGCACCATTCAACTCCGCATCATCAATTATCAACCCTTTCTGAATTAATTTGGTATTTTTCATGCAGTTACAGAATTTTTTTTAGAGCTAAATGACCCTCACATTGAAAAACTCTTCAGATGAACTCTAAAAAGGTTGAAAGTTGGCATGGTATCATCATTTCACCCACATAGCATGTGCAAAAAAGTAGAGAGGGTTACGGCAAAAAACTGGATGCACTTCGTGTACAAAATGGACAATCTCTTTCGAAGTATCAGGATTTGGGACGAAAACTCACGTGTTACAAAGGCATTTCATTTTTTGAACTTATTTAAAGTCCAGACTTTTTGTGTGTTCAAAATGCACTATTCAAATCCACATCATCAATTATCAACCCTCTCTGAATTCATTTGGTACTTTTTCATGCATTTACTGAATTTTTTTAGAGCTAAATGACCCTGAAATTGAAAAACACTTTGAATGAACTCTGAAAAGGTTCAAAGTTGGCACGGTATCATCATTTCATACACATAGCATGTGCAAAAAAGTAGAGATACGACAAAAAAATGGATGATCTTCGTGTACAAAATGGACAATCTCTTTCGTAGTATTAGGGTTTCGTTCGAAAACTCATCTGTTACAAAGGCATTTTAATTTTTTGAACTTCTTTGACGTCCAGACTTTTTGTGTCTTCAAAATGAACCATTCAAATCCACATCATCAATTATCAACCCTTTCTGAATTCATTCGATATTTTTAATGCATTTATTGATTTTTTTTGAGCTAAATGCCCCTGAAATTGAAAAACACTTCAGATGAACTCTGAAAAGGTTGAAAGTTGGAATGGTATCATCATTTCACCCACATAGCATGTGCAAAATAGTTGAGAGGGTTACGCAATAAAGTGGATGCACTTCGTGTACCAAATAGACAATCTCTTTCGAAGTATGAGGGTTTAGGACGAAATCTCATGTGTTACAAAGGCATTTCATTTTCTTAAACTTATTTGAAGTCCAACTTTTCATGTGTTCAAAATGCACCATTCAAATCCACATCATCAATTATCAACCCTTTCTGAATTCATTTGGTATTTTTCATGGATTTACTAACTTTTATAGAGCTAAATGACTCTGAAATTGAAAAACACTTCGAATGAACTCTGAAAAGATTGAAAGTTGGCAAGGTATCATCATTTCACCCACATAGCATGTGCAAAAAAGTAGAGACGGTTACGGCAAAAAACTGAATGCACTTCGTGTACAAAATGGGCAATCTCTTTCAAAGTATTAGGGTTTGGGACGAAAACTCACCTGTTACAGAGGCATTTCCTTTTTTTGAACTTATTTGAAGTCCAGACTTTTGTGTGTTCAAAATGCACCATTCAAATCCGCATCATCAATTATCAACCCTTTCTGAATTTATTTGGTACTTTTTCATGCATTTACTGAATTTTATCAAAGCTAAATGACCCTGAAATTGAAAAACACTCCGAATGAACTCTGAAAAGGTTCAAAGTTGGCATGGTATTATAATTTCACCCTCATACCATGTGCAAAAAATTAGAGAGGGTTACGGAAAAAAATAGATGCACTTCGTGTACAAAATGGACAATCTCTTTCAAAGTATCGGGTTTCGGACGAAAACTCATTTGTTACAAAGGCATTTCATTTTTTTTGAACTTATTCGAAGTCTCGAATTTTTGTGTGTTCAAAATGCACCATTAAAACCCACATCATCAATTGTCAACCCTTTCTGAATTCATTTGGTATTTTTCATGCATTTACTAATTTTTTTAGAGCTAAATGACTCTGAAATTGAAAAACACTTCGAATGAACTCTGAAAAGGTTGAAAGTTGGCATGGTATCATCATTTTGCCCACATAACATGTGCGAAAAAGTAGGGAGGATTACGGCAAAAAATGGATGCACTTCGTGTACAAAATGGACAATCGCTTTCGAAGTATCAGGGTTTGGGACGAAAACTCATCTGTTACAAAGGCATTTCAGTTTTTTGAACTTATTTGAAGTCCAGACTTTTCGTGTGTTCAAAATGCTCCATTCAAATCCACATCATAAATTATCAACCCTTTCTATATTCATTTGGTATTTTTCATGCATTTACTGATTTTTTTTAGAACTAAATGACTCTGAAATTGAAAAACACTTAGAATGAACTCAAAAATGTTGAAAGTTGGCATGGTATCATCATTTCGCCGACATAGCATGTGCAAAAAAGTAGAGATGATTACGGCAAAAAATGGATGCACTTCGTGTACAAAATGGACAATGTCTTTCGAAATATCAGGGTTTCGAGCGAAAACTCATCTGTTACAAAGGCATTTCATTTTTTTGAACTTATTTGAAGTCCATACTTTTTGTCTGTTCAAAATGGACCATTCAAATCCACATCATCAATCATCAACCCTTTCTGAATTAATTTGGTATTTTTAATGCAGTTACAGATTTTTTAGAGCTAAATGACCCTGAAATTGAAAAACACTTAAAAATGAACTCTGAAAAGGTTGAAAGTTGGCATGGTATCATCATTTCACACACATAGCATGTGCAAAAAAGTAGAGAGGGTTACGGAAAAAAATAGATGCACTTCGTGTACAAAATGGACAATCTCTTTCAAAGTATCCGGGTTTCGGACGAAAACTCATTTGTTACAAAGGCATTTCATTTTTTTTGAACTTATTCGAAGTCCCGAATTTTCGTGTGTTCAAAATGCACCATTAAAACCCACATCATCAATTGTCAACCCTTTCTTAATTCATTTGGTATTTTTCATGCATTTACTAATTTTTTTAGAGCTAAATGACTCTGAAATTGAAAAACACTTCGAATGAACTCTGAAAAGGTTGAAAGTTGGCATGGTATCATCATTTTGCCCACATAACATGTGCGAAAAAGTAGGGAGGATTACGGCAAAAAATGGATGCACTTCGTGTACAAAATGGACAATCGCTTTCGAAGTATCAGGGTTTGGGACGAAAACTTATCTGTTACAAAGGCATTTCAGTTTTTTGAACTTATTTGAAGTCCAGACTTTTTGTGTGTTCAAAATGCACCATTCAAATCCACATCATTAATTATCAACCCTTTCAGATTTCATTTGGTATTTTTCATGCATTTACTGAAGTTTTTAGAGCTAAATGACCCTGAAATTGAAAAACACTTCGAATGCACTCTAAAAAGGTTGAATGTTGGCATGGTATCATCATTTCGCCTACATAGCATGTGCAAAAAACTAGAGAGGATTACGGCCAAAAATGGATGCACTTTGTGTACAAAATGCACAATCTCTTTTAAAGTATCACGGTTTCCGGCGAAAACTCATCTGTTACAAAGGCATTTCATGTTTTTGAACTTATTTGAAGTCCAGAATTTTTGTCTGTTCAAAATGCACCATTCAAATCCACATCACCAATCATCAACCCTTTCTGAATTAATTTGGTATTTTTAATGCAGTTACAGAATAGTTTTAGAGCTGAACGACCCTGAAATTGAAAAACACTTCAAATGAACTCTGAAAAGATTGAAAGTTGGCAAGGTATCATCATTTCACCCACATAGCATGTGCAAAAAAGTAGAGAGGGTTACGACAAAAAACTGAATGCACTTCGTGTACAAAATGGACAATCTCTTTCGAAGTATTAGGGTTTGGGACGAAAACTCACCTGTTACAGAGGCATTTTCTTTTTTTGATCTTATTTGAAGTCCAGACTTTTTGTGTGTTCAAAATGCACCATTCAAATCCGCATCATCAATTATCAACCCTTTCTGAATTTATTTGGTAATTTTTCATGCATTTACTGAATTTTATCAAAGTTAAATGACCCTGAAATTGAAAAACACTGAGACTGAACTCAAAAATGTTGAAAGTTGGCATGGTATCATCATTTCGCCGACATAGCATGTGCAAAAAAGTAGAGAGGATTACGGCAAAAAATGGATGCACTTCGTGTACAAAATGGACAATGTCTTTCGAAATATCAGGGTTTCGAGCGAAAACTCTTCTGTTACAAAGGCATTTCATTTTTTTGAACTTATTTGAGGTCCAAACTTTTTGTCTGTTCAAAATGCACCATTGAAATCCACATCATCAATCATCAACCCTTTCTGAATTAATTTGGCATTTTTAATGCAGTTACAGATTTTTTAGAGCTAAATGACCCTGAAATTGAAAAACACTTAAAAATGAACTCTGAAAAGATTGAAAGTTGGCATGGTATCATCATTTCACCCACATAGCATGTGCAAAAAAGTAGAGAGGGTTACGGCAAAAAACTGGATGCACTTCGTGTACAAAATGGACAATCACTTTCGAAGTATCATGGTTTGGGATGAAAACTCACCTCTTACAGAGGCATTTCCTTTTTTGAACTTATTCGAAGTCCAGACTTTTTGTGTGTTCAAAATGCACCATTCAAATCCACATCATCAATTATAAACCCTTTCTGAATTCATTTGATACTTTTTCATGCATTTACTGAATATTTTGAGAGCTAAATGACCCTGAAATTGAAAAACACTCCGAATTAAGTCTGAAAGGGTTCAAAGTTGGCATGGTATCATCATTTCTCGCACATAGCATGTGCAAAAAAGTATAGAGGGTTACAGCAAAAAAATGGATGCACTTCATGTACACAATGGACAATCTCTTTCGAAGTATCACGGTTTCGCACGAAAACTCATCTGTTACAAAGGCATTTTATTTTTTTGAACTTATTTGAAGTCCAGACTTTTTGCGTGTTCAAAATTGACCATTCAAATCCACATCATGAATTATCAACCCTTTCTGAATTAATTTGGTATTTTTCATGCATTTACTGATTTTTTTAGAGCTAAATGACCCTGAAATTGAAAAACACTTCAAATGAACTTTGAAAAGGTTGAAATTTGGCATGAAATCTTCATTTCACCCACATAGCATGTGCAAAAAAGTAGAGAGGGTTACGGCAAAAACTGGATGCACTTCGTGTACAAAATGGACAATCTCTTTCGAAGTATGAGGGTTTGACGAGAAAACTCATATGTTACAAAGGCATTTCATTTTTTGAACTTATTTGAAGTCCAGACTTTTTGTGTGTTCAAAATGCACCATTCAAATCCGCATCATCAATTATCAACCCTTTCTGAATTAATTTGGTATTTTTTATGCAGTTACAGAATTTTTTTAGAGCTAAATGACCCTCACATTGAAAAACTCTTCACCTGAACTCTAAAAAGGTTGAAAGTTGGCATGGTATCATCATTTCACCCACATAGCATGTGCAAAAAAGTAGAGAGGGTTATGGCAAAAAACTGGATGCACTTCGTGTACAAAATGGACAATCACTTTCGAAGTATCATGGTTTGGGACGAAAACTCACCTCTTACAGAGGCATTTCCTTTTTTGAACTTATTCGAAGTCCAGACTTTTTGTGTGTTCAAAATGCACCATTCAAATCCACATCATCAATTATCAACCCTTTCTGAATTCATTTGGTACTTTTTCATGCATTTACTGAATTTTTTGAGAGCTAAATGACCCTGAAATTGAAAAACACTTTGAATGAACTCTAAAAAGGTTCAAAGTTGGCACGGTATCATCATTTCATCCACATAGCATGTGCAAAAAAGTAGAGATACGGCAAAATAATGGATGATCTTCGTGTACAAAATGGACATTCTCTTTCGTAGTATCAGGTTTTCGTTCGAAAACTCATCTGTTACAAAGGCATTTCATTTTTTTGAACTTCTTTGACGTCCAGACTTTTTGTGTCTTCAAAATGAACCATTCAAATCCACATCATCAATTATCAACCCTTTCTGAATTCATTCGGTATTTTTAATGCATTTACTGAATTTTTTTTGAGCTAAATGCCCCTGAAATTGAAAAACACTTCAGATGAACTCTGAAAAGGTTTAAAGTTGGAATGGTATCATCATTTCACCTACATAGCATGTGCAAAAAAGTAGAGAGGGTTACGGAATAAACTGGATGCACTTCGTGTACCAAATAGACAATCTCTTTCGAAGTATGATGGTTTAGGACGAAAACTCATGTGTTACAAAGGCATTTCATTTTCTTGAACTTATTTGAAGTCCAGACTTTTCATGTGTTCAAAATGCACCATTCAAATCCACATCATCAATTATCAACCCTTTCTGATTCATTTGGTATTTTTCATGCATTTACTAACTTTTTTAGAGCTAAATGACTCTGAAATTGAAAAAAACTTCGAATGAACTCTGAAAAGGTTGAAAGTTGGCATGGAATCATCATTTCGCCCACATAGCATGTGCAAAAAATTAGGGAGGATTACGGTAAAAAATGGATGCCCTTCGTGTACAAAATGGACAATCTCTTTCGAAGTATCAGGGTTTGGGAAGAAAACTCATCTGTTACAAAGGCATTTCATTTTTTGAACTTATTTGAAGTCTAGACTTTTCGTGTGTTCAAAATGCACCATTCAAATCCACATCATAAATTATCATCCCTTTGTATATTCATTTGGTATTTTCATGCATTTACTGAATTTTATCAAAGCTAAATGACCCTAAAATTGAAAAACACTCCGAATGAACTCTAAAAAGGTTCAAAGTTGGCATGGTATCATCATTTCACCGACATACCATGTGCAGAAAAGTAGAGAGGGTTACAGCAAAAAATAGATGCACTTCGTGTACAAAATGGACAATATCTTTCAAAGTATCAGGGTTTCGGGCGAAAACTCATTTGTTACAAAGGCATTTCATTTTTTGAACTTATTCGAAGTCCCAACTTTTTGTGTGTTCAAAATGCACCATTCAAATCCACATCATTAATTATCAACCCTTTCAGATTTCATTTGGTATTTTTCATGCATTTACTGAAGTTTTTAGAGCTAAATGACCCTGAAATTGAAAAACACTTCGAATGCACTCTAAAAAGGTTGAATGTTGGCATGGTATCATCATTTCGCCTACATAGCATGTGCAAAAAACTAGAGAGGATTACGGCCAAAAATGGATGCACTTCGTGTACAAAATGCACAATCTCTTTTGAAGTATCACGGTTTCCGGCAAAAACTCATCTGTTACAAAGGCATTTCATGTTTTTGAACTTATTTGAAGTCCAGAATTTTTGTCTGTTCAAAATACACCATTCAAATCCACATCACCAATCATCAACCCTGTCTGAAATAATTTGGTATTTTTAATGCAGTTACAGAATTGTTTTAGAGCTAAACGACCCTGAAATTGAAAAACACTTCAAATGAACTCTGAAAAGATTGAAAGTTGGCAAGGTATCATCATTTCACCCACATAGCATGTGCAAAAAAGTAGAGAGGGTTACGGCAAAAAACTGAATGTACTTCGTGTACAAAATGGACAATCTCTTTCGAAGTATTAGGGTTTGGGACGAAAACTCACCTGTTACAGAGGCATTTCCTTTTTTTGATCTTATTTGAAGTCCAGACTTTTTGTGTGTTCAAAATGCACCATTCAAATCCGCTTCATCAATTATCAACCCTTTCTGAATTTATTTGGTACTTTTTCATGCATTTACTGAATTTTATCAAAGCTAAATGACCCTGAAATTGAAAAACACTCCGAATGAACTCTGAAAAGGTTCAAAGTTGGCATGGTATCATAATTTCACCCACATACCATGTGCAAAAAAGTAGAGAGGGTTACGGCAAAAAATAGATGCACTTCGTGTAATAAATGGACAATCTCTTTCAAAGTATCCGGGTTTCGGACGAAAACTCATTTGTTACAAAGGCATTTCATTTTTTTGAACTTATTCGAAGTCCCGACTTTTTGTGTGTTCAAAATGCACCAATAAAACCCACATCATCAATTGTCAACCCTTTCTGAATTCATTTGGTATTTTTCATGCATTTACTAATTTTGTTTAGAGCTAAATGACTCTGAAATTGAAAAACACTTCGAATGAACTCTAAAAAGGTTAAAAGTTGGCATGGTATCATCATTTTGCCCACATAGCATGTGTGAAAAAGTAGGGAGGATTACGGCAAAAAATGGATGCACTTCGTGTATAAAATGGACAATCGCTTTCGAAGTATCAGGGTTTGGGACGAAAACTCATCTGTTACATTCATTTTTTGAACTTATTTGAAGTCCAGACTTTTCGTGTGTTCAAAATGCACCATTCAAATCCACATCATAAATTATCAACCCTTTCTATATTCATTTGGTATTTTTCATGCATTACTGATTTTTTTTAGAACTAAATGACTCTGAAATTGAAAAACACTTAGAATGAACTCTAAAAATGTTGAAAGTTGTCATGGTATCATCATTTCGCCGACATAGCATGTGCAAAAAAGTAGAGAGGATTACGGCAAAAAATGGATGCACTTCGTGTACAAAATGGACAATGTCTTTCGAAATATCAGGGTTTCGGGCGAAAACTCATCTGTTACAAAGGCATTTCATTTTTTTGAACTTATTTGAAGTCCAGACTTTTTGTCTGTTCAAAATGGACCATTGAAATCCACATCATCAATCATCAACCCTTTCTGAATTAATTTGGTATTTTAATGCAGTTACAGATTTTTTAGAGCTAAATGACCCTGAAATTGAAAAACACTTAAAATGAACTCTGAAAAGGTTGAAAGTTGGCATGGTATCATCATTTCACCCACATAGCATGTGCAAAAAAGTAGAGAGGGTTACGGCAAAAAACTGGATGCACTTCGTGTACAAAATGGACAATCACTTTTGAAGTATCATGGTTTGGGACGAAAACTCACCTCTTACAGAGGCATTTCCTTTTTTGAACTTATTCGAAGTCCAGACTTTTTGTGTGTTCAAAATGCACCATTCAAATCCACATCATCAATTATCAACCCTTTCTGAATTCATTTGGTACTTTTTCATGCATTTACTGAATTTTTTGAGAGCTAAATGACCATGAAATTGAAAAACACTCCGAATTAACTCTGAAAAGGTTCAAAGTTGGCATGATATCATCATTTCTCGCACATAGCATGTGCAAAAAAGTATAGAGGGTTACAGCAAAAAATGGATGCACTTCGTGTACACAATGGACAATCTCTTTCGAAGTATCACTACAAGAAATATGTCAACTTGTGACCACCACTATTGGTCACTGAATGGTAATTTGTGACCTTTTTGTGACCAAAAACATAAGGTCAAAAGCTGGCCGTCATAAATTGACTATAGCGACCTTCTCTGTGAGAAGGTCGTAGACGTTTTTGACCAAAACAAAAGGTCGTTGAACCAATGACCTTTTGTTTTGGTCACTGGTTGTCTGCCCAAGCCATGTCGGATCCGACGTGGCAATCTGACATGGCAAAATTGCGACCAATTGAAAAGGTCACTGATAAGATTCAGCCCGGTCCGATTCGGTGTTTTACATGGGCCGAGCCCATTAATTCAGCCTATTTGTGTTTTTTCTTCATCAATTTTTTGTTGGGTTCATGGGCCTGGCCCATTTTATTTTCTAGGACGTAGCCTTCAATTCATTTTTTTTTGGGCCTTGGCCCTTTTACAATCCAGTCTATTTTGGGCCTCCACAACATGCATTTAGAAGCTTGACATCACCAGGACAGATGGCTATTCCATCTTACATCTCAGCATGTATGTATGTATCCAAACCATCTCATTTCTTTCAACACAAAGGATTCTTTCAACAGCCACAACAGTAGACAGTAGATACATTCAATAGAGACTGAATTAACATAAAAATGAAGCAACAAAGGGCAGACCAAGTACAGGAACTACAGCTACATGGGACTACATCAACCATTTCTATTTCTACACGCTTGCAAGAGAGGGAGGGACTACCAAGGAGCTAAACTAACAGCGGTCGAGCTAAACTAACTGCGATCATCCATCATTAATCACTGACAGTAGCAATGAGTGGCAGCGGCGACGTTCGAGAGACACCCTCCCCATGCTGCTGCTCGGTGTACCTGCTACTGCTTCGTTTGCTGCATCACTAGCAGCCCTGCTACATGAATCAATAGAGAAGAATCAGAAAAACTGGGGCAAATATATTATGAACAGACCATTCAAGAGAAGGATAGTTATTTAGAAAGATAACACAAATTGAGCTAGTACCATGCTTTTTGTTCTCTAGCTAGTTAAAATGAGATACTCTGATACAAGAAAATGGAGACACAATATGAAAGCTAATAGAACTGCTACGTACCAAGCTGATGAGCATTCTTCTACAAAATGATAATGAACCATTGAGACCAGTAACAACACTTGGGACACGGTTGATGAGCATTCTTCTACAGGTGGTGCTTCCGTTTACTCCTCCTAGTGACACCTCAAAAATAGAACAAGAAATTAGAATCTCAGGACAAGATGCTAGGATTTCAATTACAGAGCAGAATTTTCAGGGACATATAACCTTGACGGTCTCGAGCTGTTTCCCAGGTTGCTTGTTCTGAGAAAATCTGGCGCCTCCAATTCTTTTCTCAACACCTGCAGAAACCATAAGGACTAGATTACATCACCAGTAGTGGAACACACTTCTCCCTGTGCACGCAAATTCCCAGAGAAATAAAGAGAGCTACTGCCTGTAGTAAACAGCAGGGGCACATCTAAAGTAGATAGATGACAAACCACACCTTAATATAAATGACAGGGATTAACTCAGTCAGCTGAAGCATGTCTAGTGGGAGTACAAAGAACAGTAAAGAGAGTAATGTCACTGGAAACGAGAATGACACGTCTACTTAATCTACATTGTCATCTTTTGTTTGTAAAAATGTAAGCATATTATCAATCAATTATGGTTCATGTTATATGCCCATGTACTAGACCCTGCACATGATAAACTACTGTTTGTTATACCCCAAGCTGACTGACAAAAAAAGAAGCATGCATGGTCTTCCAGAGGATCTGGGGCAACCAATATCAAACAGCAAGCACAGGCACAAGTAGCCAATAACAGGACACTTAGATGCATGGGTAACATAATAAGAGTTATAGCAATAGTACGTCATCAGACAAGGGTTGTTGCTGGCTTGCTACATACAAAATCATACAAGAAGATGAAAAGAAGGGCTGGGTTTGTTCTGCCTTGCAATTGAAGCATATGTTTTTATCATAGCATGGTGTTTGCACAGTCTTCTCTCTCTCTTCGACATCAGTGTCAGGACATAAACTTGTGAGGTTAATTTAACATGACCAGGACATATTGAGTACACATGTAATGTAAGTTGGACTTGGCAGCACTGCTACCTTGTTTTTGCTACTACATGATTTGTCACCCTAAAATTCCATGCAAGCAAGTGTGTTAAAGAGGCGGGTTGCGACGCTTACAACATTGGTGAAGGTGACGAGGACCTTCAATCTCTTGTACCTGCAGGATAGGACAGCAAAGCAAAGTCAGGGGCACGAATGAATCCAATTGAACTGAATTGAAATTCAGTGTGTAAAGGAGCAAGCGGAGCATGTACCTGACTTTGCGTCAATATGGTGGATGGGATGTAGTTGAAGAAGATCCGATCCGCATAGTGTCATTGCAGGTACTCATCCATGTAGAAGTATCATGCAACCAAAAGGGTTAAGACCATACACAAGGATCAATGATAGTTGAATTGTGATATATTTGTACAGGGCAATCACAAGTACCAATACAATGCAAGATAATAGAGTAAATATGTCAAAGTTATTTTGATTTACTAATGTGTTTGTCACACTACCAAAATTCAATACAAACCATTACACGGAGACAAGTGAATTGCAGCAGAGGAGGCATCTAATTTGACTACCACAATCATTGAGTGAAAACAAACATCAGGGAATTCAGAAATTTTCTAAAATGAATGCAAGCATGTTTGGACATGACATAGCAGGTCTGCAGTCCCTAATTACATTAGACAGATATTACGACTCATGAGGCACATGCAAAACTAGAAGAAATTACCATACACCAGTATCATCAAGAACATCAGTATAACAAGCATCTTGCTTTACTGGGATACATTGACATAGCCAGCGAAAGAACTAATGTGCAGATTTAATTAATAGATATCTTCATTGCATGTACCATTTAATTAATAGGAAACCAGAAAATAAGTTGTCAAGTGCTAGCTAGGAGTTCAGGTATGCATAAACAAAATATTTGCATTGTATCCATAATGAAGTATTTATATTATAAGCAAATATAGGAGTGCCACTTCAAGTGAATGCCAGACATCACATTACACACACTCAAAATTAAAAGCCGGGCATCCAATGTACATCAGTTTACAAATAGAGTGTTCTTAGATCATAAGCATGGGTTGTTGAAGGAAATTTACTACTTAAGGGCATAGTTGTATCTGTTATCCAGGAATTTCTAGATATGGCGGATGGTACATGCTCTCGGTAGAGTACATGCCCTGGATCCAAGTTCATCGTTAACTTCATTTGAATGCTCAAGTAGCTAAATAGACCTATAGAAAAAGTTGAATGCCAGTAGGTGGCACCCTTAGCAAGCATTCATGAGTCATGCCAGTAACTTAGATATACCCCCCTCTCGCAACGTTTAGAGGGGGCGATTCTACCAGCCACGAAGGGAACATAACTTGACCCCTGGGTAATCAATTATAATTCTAGTAGTAAAGCATTGCTAAATAAAAAAGCAACATCAGCAGATGGTACCTTGCAATGCTCTCTAAGCATATGTTTGTTCCAACACTCAAAACAATAATACAAAGCAGGTCAAGCAAGCTGAAAATTTGATTAGGTGTTGTAGCAATCTTGTTAAATACTCCAAGCAAAATTACTGCACACATGTACAGTTCAATCTTGTTAAATACTCTAAGCTGAAAATTTGATTAGGTGATGTAGCAAAATTACTAGAGTACTCATACTAGTCTGTCAAAAGTTTGGAGACTCTTGTTCTTCCAAGCGAAGTGAGGGAGGGAGACATACACTTGTCATGTGTGCTGCTAGACAAAACTGAATGGACTAGCCGGTATAATCATCTGTCAAACCAACCTCAGGATGGAGATTTTCGATTTTATATGCGTACACAATCTAAATCATAGCTTACTGAACAATCAGCTCAAAACACCAAGTGAGTCAGTGCCGTGCAGGGTAATGCGTGGGCTTACCAGCTGAGGGCGGCGCGCGGAGTGGGAGTTCTCACATCAGGCCAAGGCGAGGAGTTCTCACATTGGGCCAATGCGAGGATGAGCACAACACCAGCTCCTTTCACTCCTCCCCCTACGCGGGCCGTCGGCCAGCTCGCCGGTGAAAGAGAAGCGCCCGATCCGCTGCATCTGGTGCCGCAGCCGCCGATCCGGTGGAGACGAATCCGACACCATCGCATCCGCCTCAGTCTCCCCCTTGTGCTGGGTCGCCCGATAGAGCTCTAGCGCCTCCTCGGGGACTACGACGCGGGCGGATTCGACGCGGGCGGGCGACCGTCTAAACCTAGCGTCGGCGATGGGGAAGAAAGTCAGTGCATGCGGAAAACGCGGCTGGGCTCGGCACGGGCGGTAGGCGCAGCTGGGTGCGGCGCGGGCGACAGACGCAACAAAAGATGCGGGGCGTGGTGCGGGCGAGACGCGGTGGAGGGCCGCTGCGGCCGGGGAGGCCGTGCACGCCTGGCGGACGGGCGGCGGCCCCGCTGTTGCAGCACGAAGGGGGCGGCGACGGGGGGAGGGATCGGGGAGAGGGGTGGCGGATTTGGATCGGGGACGAGAGGGGAGGGAGGAATGGAGGCGGGGGAGGGGGGAATGAGAGAAAGAATGGAGGATTACGGCAAAAAATGGATGCACTTCGTGTACAAAATGGACAATGTCTTTCGAAATATCAGGGTTTCGGGCGAAAACTCATCTGTTACAAAGGCATTTCATTTTTTTGAACTTATTTGAAGTCCAGACTTTTTGTCTGTTCAAAATGGACCATTGAAATCCACATCATCAATCATCAACCCTTTCTGAATTAATTTGGTATTTTAATGCAGTTACAGATTTTTTAGAGCTAAATGACCCTGAAATTGAAAAACACTTAAAATGAACTCTGAAAAGGTTGAAAGTTGGCATGGTATCATCATTTCACCCACATAGCATGTGCAAAAAAGTAGAGAGGGTTACGGCAAAAAACTGGATGCACTTCGTGTACAAAATGGACAATCACTTTTGAAGTATCATGGTTTGGGACGAAAACTCACCTCTTACAGAGGCATTTCCTTTTTTGAACTTATTCGAAGTCCAGACTTTTTGTGTGTTCAAAATGCACCATTCAAATCCACATCATCAATTATCAACCCTTTCTGAATTCATTTGGTACTTTTTCATGCATTTACTGAATTTTTTGAGAGCTAAATGACCATGAAATTGAAAAACACTCCGAATTAACTCTGAAAAGGTTCAAAGTTGGCATGATATCATCATTTCTCGCACATAGCATGTGCAAAAAAGTATAGAGGGTTACAGCAAAAAATGGATGCACTTCGTGTACACAATGGACAATCTCTTTCGAAGTATCACTACAAGAAATATGTCAACTTGTGACCACCACTATTGGTCACTGAATGGTAATTTGTGACCTTTTTGTGACCAAAAACATAAGGTCAAAAGCTGGCCGTCATAAATTGACTATAGCGACCTTCTCTGTGAGAAGGTCGTAGACGTTTTTGACCAAAACAAAAGGTCGTTGAACCAATGACCTTTTGTTTTGGTCACTGGTTGTCTGCCCAAGCCATGTCGGATCCGACGTGGCAATCTGACATGGCAAAATTGCGACCAATTGAAAAGGTCACTGATAAGATTCAGCCCGGTCCGATTCGGTGTTTTACATGGGCCGAGCCCATTAATTCAGCCTATTTGTGTTTTTTCTTCATCAATTTTTTGTTGGGTTCATGGGCCTGGCCCATTTTATTTTCTAGGACGTAGCCTTCAATTCATTTTTTTTTGGGCCTTGGCCCTTTTACAATCCAGTCTATTTTGGGCCTCCACAACATGCATTTAGAAGCTTGACATCACCAGGACAGATGGCTATTCCATCTTACATCTCAGCATGTATGTATGTATCCAAACCATCTCATTTCTTTCAACACAAAGGATTCTTTCAACAGCCACAACAGTAGACAGTAGATACATTCAATAGAGACTGAATTAACATAAAAATGAAGCAACAAAGGGCAGACCAAGTACAGGAACTACAGCTACATGGGACTACATCAACCATTTCTATTTCTACACGCTTGCAAGAGAGGGAGGGACTACCAAGGAGCTAAACTAACAGCGGTCGAGCTAAACTAACTGCGATCATCCATCATTAATCACTGACAGTAGCAATGAGTGGCAGCGGCGACGTTCGAGAGACACCCTCCCCATGCTGCTGCTCGGTGTACCTGCTACTGCTTCGTTTGCTGCATCACTAGCAGCCCTGCTACATGAATCAATAGAGAAGAATCAGAAAAACTGGGGCAAATATATTATGAACAGACCATTCAAGAGAAGGATAGTTATTTAGAAAGATAACACAAATTGAGCTAGTACCATGCTTTTTGTTCTCTAGCTAGTTAAAATGAGATACTCTGATACAAGAAAATGGAGACACAATATGAAAGCTAATAGAACTGCTACGTACCAAGCTGATGAGCATTCTTCTACAAAATGATAATGAACCATTGAGACCAGTAACAACACTTGGGACACGGTTGATGAGCATTCTTCTACAGGTGGTGCTTCCGTTTACTCCTCCTAGTGACACCTCAAAAATAGAACAAGAAATTAGAATCTCAGGACAAGATGCTAGGATTTCAATTACAGAGCAGAATTTTCAGGGACATATAACCTTGACGGTCTCGAGCTGTTTCCCAGGTTGCTTGTTCTGAGAAAATCTGGCGCCTCCAATTCTTTTCTCAACACCTGCAGAAACCATAAGGACTAGATTACATCACCAGTAGTGGAACACACTTCTCCCTGTGCACGCAAATTCCCAGAGAAATAAAGAGAGCTACTGCCTGTAGTAAACAGCAGGGGCACATCTAAAGTAGATAGATGACAAACCACACCTTAATATAAATGACAGGGATTAACTCAGTCAGCTGAAGCATGTCTAGTGGGAGTACAAAGAACAGTAAAGAGAGTAATGTCACTGGAAACGAGAATGACACGTCTACTTAATCTACATTGTCATCTTTTGTTTGTAAAAATGTAAGCATATTATCAATCAATTATGGTTCATGTTATATGCCCATGTACTAGACCCTGCACATGATAAACTACTGTTTGTTATACCCCAAGCTGACTGACAAAAAAAGAAGCATGCATGGTCTTCCAGAGGATCTGGGGCAACCAATATCAAACAGCAAGCACAGGCACAAGTAGCCAATAACAGGACACTTAGATGCATGGGTAACATAATAAGAGTTATAGCAATAGTACGTCATCAGACAAGGGTTGTTGCTGGCTTGCTACATACAAAATCATACAAGAAGATGAAAAGAAGGGCTGGGTTTGTTCTGCCTTGCAATTGAAGCATATGTTTTTATCATAGCATGGTGTTTGCACAGTCTTCTCTCTCTCTTCGACATCAGTGTCAGGACATAAACTTGTGAGGTTAATTTAACATGACCAGGACATATTGAGTACACATGTAATGTAAGTTGGACTTGGCAGCACTGCTACCTTGTTTTTGCTACTACATGATTTGTCACCCTAAAATTCCATGCAAGCAAGTGTGTTAAAGAGGCGGGTTGCGACGCTTACAACATTGGTGAAGGTGACGAGGACCTTCAATCTCTTGTACCTGCAGGATAGGACAGCAAAGCAAAGTCAGGGGCACGAATGAATCCAATTGAACTGAATTGAAATTCAGTGTGTAAAGGAGCAAGCGGAGCATGTACCTGACTTTGCGTCAATATGGTGGATGGGATGTAGTTGAAGAAGATCCGATCCGCATAGTGTCATTGCAGGTACTCATCCATGTAGAAGTATCATGCAACCAAAAGGGTTAAGACCATACACAAGGATCAATGATAGTTGAATTGTGATATATTTGTACAGGGCAATCACAAGTACCAATACAATGCAAGATAATAGAGTAAATATGTCAAAGTTATTTTGATTTACTAATGTGTTTGTCACACTACCAAAATTCAATACAAACCATTACACGGAGACAAGTGAATTGCAGCAGAGGAGGCATCTAATTTGACTACCACAATCATTGAGTGAAAACAAACATCAGGGAATTCAGAAATTTTCTAAAATGAATGCAAGCATGTTTGGACATGACATAGCAGGTCTGCAGTCCCTAATTACATTAGACAGATATTACGACTCATGAGGCACATGCAAAACTAGAAGAAATTACCATACACCAGTATCATCAAGAACATCAGTATAACAAGCATCTTGCTTTACTGGGATACATTGACATAGCCAGCGAAAGAACTAATGTGCAGATTTAATTAATAGATATCTTCATTGCATGTACCATTTAATTAATAGGAAACCAGAAAATAAGTTGTCAAGTGCTAGCTAGGAGTTCAGGTATGCATAAACAAAATATTTGCATTGTATCCATAATGAAGTATTTATATTATAAGCAAATATAGGAGTGCCACTTCAAGTGAATGCCAGACATCACATTACACACACTCAAAATTAAAAGCCGGGCATCCAATGTACATCAGTTTACAAATAGAGTGTTCTTAGATCATAAGCATGGGTTGTTGAAGGAAATTTACTACTTAAGGGCATAGTTGTATCTGTTATCCAGGAATTTCTAGATATGGCGGATGGTACATGCTCTCGGTAGAGTACATGCCCTGGATCCAAGTTCATCGTTAACTTCATTTGAATGCTCAAGTAGCTAAATAGACCTATAGAAAAAGTTGAATGCCAGTAGGTGGCACCCTTAGCAAGCATTCATGAGTCATGCCAGTAACTTAGATATACCCCCCTCTCGCAACGTTTAGAGGGGGCGATTCTACCAGCCACGAAGGGAACATAACTTGACCCCTGGGTAATCAATTATAATTCTAGTAGTAAAGCATTGCTAAATAAAAAAGCAACATCAGCAGATGGTACCTTGCAATGCTCTCTAAGCATATGTTTGTTCCAACACTCAAAACAATAATACAAAGCAGGTCAAGCAAGCTGAAAATTTGATTAGGTGTTGTAGCAATCTTGTTAAATACTCCAAGCAAAATTACTGCACACATGTACAGTTCAATCTTGTTAAATACTCTAAGCTGAAAATTTGATTAGGTGATGTAGCAAAATTACTAGAGTACTCATACTAGTCTGTCAAAAGTTTGGAGACTCTTGTTCTTCCAAGCGAAGTGAGGGAGGGAGACATACACTTGTCATGTGTGCTGCTAGACAAAACTGAATGGACTAGCCGGTATAATCATCTGTCAAACCAACCTCAGGATGGAGATTTTCGATTTTATATGCGTACAC
>LR738715.1:357039844-357059546 GCA_902687465.1 Secale cereale | reverse complement strand
GGGAGGGAGGAATGGAGGCGGGGGAGGGGGGAATGAGAGAAAGAATGGAGGCGGGGGGGGTGGGTGGAAAATGTCCATGAGGACAGACTTAGGGTTTCGGCTCGGGTGGGTTTGGGCCGTTGGATCCGGAAGCATCCAACGGTGGTTGATGCGTGATCCGCGTAATATGCTCATGGTCCAATCAGAACGCAGCAAATCATTTGATGACCTTATGAGCATATAAATTGGTCATGATCGATTCAAGATAAAAAATTTCATTCCATTTCTCAGTGCTCAAAATGAGTTTTTTTGTGAAAGTCCTATCAAATATTTGTTCAAATGATCTCATATTGTGCACAATGGTGCATCTTGGAATGGCAAACAATGTTGCCTAAGGGAGTTTTCATTTTCTTTGCACGGAAAATTCATTTTCCATTTTTTGAGTGCCCGAAAAGTGGTTTTTTTGTGAAGGACCTACCATATATTTGTTGCAAAATTGTACCAAATCAATTTTCTAAAATACTAGGACATATTTAACGTACGATTGACCAAATTGTTGGGTGTAAAAAAAATTGATCCACCTCTCGTGAAAAAGACAAATTTCTGCCGATTCAGCTGGAAGTGGGTCAAATTTGAACTGTAGCTGCCTTGTTGTTTGCCCTTTATTTTTTACAAAAATCATTTCTAGGTACTTAAGTATCTATTTAATCAGAGAAATACCAAAAAAATACCAAGATTCAACCACTAGCTAGGAACGGTCATTTCCGCCGTTTTGACCGCATTTTGAAACGGGCATAAAAAATTCAAAAAAAATCAAAAAATTGGAACACCTTCGCGAGGTGTCATTATATATGACCAAGTTAACAGGAAAAATAATAAACTTGTAATACGGCAATTCTATTAAAAAAGTGTTCTCAGAAATGAGCTATCATGCGTGAAGATTCATGGCTTTCAAGCCAAATGATCAATCCTATGGCCACATTCATGGCATAGTTTGTTCAAATGATCTCATATTGTGCACAAAGGGTGCATCTAGGAATGGCAAACAATGTTTCCTAAGGAAGTTTTCATTTTCTTTGGACGAAAAATTCATTTTCCATTTTTCGAGTGCCCAAAAGGAGGTTTTTTTGTGAAGGACCTCCCAAATAATTGTTGCAAAATTGTACCAAATCAATTTTATAAAATACTAGGCCATATTTAATGCACAATTGACAAAATGGTTGGGTGTAAAAAGTTTTGATCCACCTCTCGTGAAAAAGACAAATTTCCGCCGATTCAGCTGGAAGCGGGTCAAATTTGAACTGTAGCTACCTCGTAGTTTGCTTTTTATTTTTTACAAAAACATTTCTAGGTACATAAGTATCTATTTAATCAGAGAAACACCAAAAAAATTCCAAGATTCAACCACTAGCTAGGAACGGTCATTCCCGCCGTTTTGACCGCATTTTGAAACGGCCATAAAAAATTCAAAAAAATCAAAAAATTGGAACACCTTCGCATTGTGTCATTATATATGACCAAGTTACCAGGAAAAATAATAAACTCGTAATACGGCAATTCTATTAAAAAAGTGTTCTCAGAAATGAGCTATCATCCGTGAAGATTCATGGCTTTCAAGCCAAATGATCAATACTATGGCCACATTCATGGCATAGTTTGTTCAAATGATCTCATATTGTGCACAAGGGTGCATCTTGGAATGGCAAACTTTCAGTGTACTAAGATAGGGGTACCTTAGTACCCCAACTTGTGCACGGGCAGTAGCAGCTTCCCGCGGCGGGGCTCACCATGTGCTCGCCGGAAACCTTCCTGGTCCCTATAAAGCCATTCAAAAACAAAGTATACAAGTCAGGAGATCAAGGCCCCGGCAAGTGGAGCTTGCCGGGAAGGCCGCACCAGGCTCAAGATTATCTCATTAACACAAGACCCTGGCAAGAGGAGCTTGCCAGGAAGACCAGAAGACTGCATCTCAGAAGACATGCCTCGGCGCACCCTGCGCCCCGGCAAGACCCGGGGAGCGACAAGCTTCCGGGCCCGGCAAGATCAAGACCCCGGGAAGGTGCTTGCCGGGGGAAGCCTGCGCTGTGTGCCCGCGCTCCAGCTCATCGGCCCACGCGTCGCCCTGGGGCCCTTCCAGGGACGCGTGGCGGATGGCTGTGCAGCCTGGGGGACACGGTGGCACGCCACGGTGACGAGGCTACCACCGTGGCGAACGGAGACGCATGGACGGGCGCTTTTGGGGTCGACGGTGACGGGCATTTAAGGCCCTTGTCCCCCACTGTCAAGGTTAGGTGAAGACCACTGTTCATCCACTGTTCATGCACTGTTCCCGCACTGTTACAACTACCACCAAAGTTACATTTTTACCCTCTACGTTGACACCTGTCGATGACCCCCTGAGCTATAAAAGGAGGCCCATGCACAACGTAGAAAGGGTTCGGAACCTAGACAGCTCTCTTGCTCGGTGTAGCTAGTTCTTCAAGCTCCCGAGCCCAAGAACTCAATACAATCTAAGCAGGAGTAGGGTTTTACGCGTCCGCGCGGCCCGAACCTGGGTAAATTGCCCGTGTGTGCTCCTCGATCCGCTCTTTGTGCTCCCTCCGCTCCCTTACCGCAACGTACAAGGGGCTCGGGTCCCATAGGTGCTCGTGGTGGACAGTTTCCCCCGACATCTTTGGCGCGCCAGGTAGGGGGCGTCGAGGTTGTGCGAACCTGATTCGGCGCTTACGCGGGCGCAATCTTCATCAACCTCTCCAGTTTCATCAACTTCATCAGCAGCAACATGGCCCCGAAGAAGAAGGCTTCGGAGGTCGCAGGCCCGTCTGCGTCGATTCCCCCGCCACCAGAACCAACGGTGGGTGGAGGATACGCCGGCCGAAGGGTGGTCGCTGGCGAGGAAACTCACGGCACCGCCAAGTCCAAGGACAAGATGGACGATCGGGCAAACTCCAAAGCCTCGGTCTCCGTAGACGCACCACGTCCATCTCAGCAGACGACAGGCCAGCAGCGCCGTGGTACAGGAGGTACCATCCGCTTGCTGGGCCAAGGACAAGCCGGAGGCTCGCGGGATGCTCAAGGCCATCGTCCTGGCACGAGCAAGGCGCGGTTGCCGGGGCGGAAAACTGCTCCTTCTAACCCTGTTAGAAGTCCGAGCATATCTCGCTCCTCGCACCGCTCACCACCTCTCTCCTCCTCTCCAGCAGAAGCTCTCGCAAGAGCGCAACTGCTTCTCGACTTCCCTCCAGCAGCAGACAAGGCCGAGGACTGGAGGGCGACGATTCAAAGCCTCATCGCCTTCGCCAACAACGACACGCCGCAGCAGCCGGCGACATCGCGGCCACGGCAAGTCGACCAGGCGAAGGCCGACGGCGACAAGACCGCCGGGGGTGCGACCACCGTGCACTCCCCGCCGCGGAAGCAGAAGACGCCTCCCCGCCGGATCAACGTCGACGATGACTCCACGGCGTCGTCGGATCCGCGGGCTCGTCGGGACCAGCGCCAAGTCCTTGACGATCGGCGGCAAGAAGACGCTCGGACGACAATCGAGCGCCGACGAGAAGCCCGGCGACAATCGGACCAGCGCGCTGGGACCGCTGTCGACACGCACGCGCCCGGTGAGCCAGGCGACTTGCCGTACGCGGCAGGTTGCCCTGCGTTCACCCGTGAGCTGCGGCGCGTCCAGTGGCCCAGCATGAAAAACTTCAAGCCCGACGTACCCGAGAAGTACGACGGCAAGACGCACCCCTCGGAGTTCCTCAGCATCTACACCATCGCAGTGCAGGCTGCCGGGGGGCGCGACGAGAAGATATTAGCCAACTACTTCCCGCTGGCGCTTAAGCCAAACGTTCGCTCTTGGCTTATGCACTTGCCGGAAGGCTCTATTTCTTCGTGGGCAGATTTGTGCCACCAGTTTGTTGGCGCCTTCACGGGCGGCCACAAACCCCACGGCCAGGAGAGTGATCTCCACATCTTGGCCCAGAAGGAAGGAGAACCCCTGCGCAAGTACATTCAACGGTTCAGCCGCGTGCAGCACAATATCCCTGACGTCCACCCCGCCGCGGTTATCAGCGCGTTCCACCAGAACGTGCGTAACCGTCGCATGCGGGAAGAGATGGCCATGACCAAGATACGGGATGTCAGCGAGCTCTACGCTCTGGCCGACAAGTGCACGCGCGCCGAAGAGGGGAGGAGACTCCCCGGGGAGGATGCTGGCACAGGGGGAAGCGACAGCGAGGATGCCGCCCCGGCAAAGAAGAGCCGGCGGCGGAACAATAGAAAGAAGAAGAGCAAGGAAGTGCTAGTCGTCGAGCAGTCCGGCAAGGAGGCTCCCGCCCAGAAGGCACAGGCTGGCGGCTTCGGCAAGGAGCCTGCCCCTGTGGCGGCAGCCGACAAGCAGGACGGCTCCGACAAGCAATATTGCAAGATCCACCGCACCAAGGGCCACGACCTTTCCAACTGCAAGCGAGTCGAGTACCTCGTAGAGCTGCAGAAGGCTGAGTACGAGCGTCGCGACAAGGAGCAGGCCCAAGGTGGCGGAGGAGAGCCAAGCAAGAAGCGGCCGTTCAACGGCCGGGGAGGACGCCGCGGCAAGGCCAAGCAGCGGCAAGGTGATCGACCTCCCCGGGGCCGCGACAAGGATGAGGAAGAAGACGACGACGACGACATGGAGGAAGGTGATAACAGCGAGCAGGAGTTCCAGAAGGCCACAGAAGTTCTGTGTGTCGACGGAGGCGCCTCTCTGCACGCTTCCCACCGCCAACTCAAGCAGTGGGTGCGGAAAGTAAACGCAGCAGAGCCGCCCGTCGAGTCACGCAGGCTCCTGAAGTGGTCCAGCACGCCCATCATTTTTGATCTTGAGGATCACCCTGACCGCACCACTACGGTCGGGTGCTTGCCGATGTTGGTCTCACCCACCATCCGCAACCTCAAGGTCACCAAAATGTTGGTTGACGGCGGGGCCGGCCTGAACATGATCTCCTCAGCTGTGATCAAGAAACTCCAGATCCCAGACGGCGAGCTCGAAGAGACCGGTTCGTTCCAAGGAATAAACCCGGGAAGGAGCAAGCCGAAGGGGAAGATTACTCTGCCAGTGACCTTTGGCGGGGAGCTTAACTTCAGGACGGAGAGAATAACCTTCGATGTTGCCGATATCCCATTGCCATACAATGGGATACTTGGACGTCCTGCCCTCGCCAAGTTCATGGCAGCTTCCCATTACGCCTACAATGTACTCAAGATGCCGGGGACGATAAGCGTCATCTCTGTCCCTAGCGACAAGAAGGACGCGCTTATCTGTGCCGACAAGATATACCGGGATGCAGCAGCTGCGGCGGAGAGCAACACACTTGCCGCTGAAGCTCCCGGGGGGAAGAAGACCAAGACCAAGTCCGGCAAGTGCTCCGGGGCCCACTCCGGCAAACGCACCTCTTCGGAGTGCTGCGCTGCCGTCGAGGACGTTCCATCGAGCTCCACCGGCAAGTGCAAGAAGGGGATGGCCGCTCCACCGGCAACCAAGAAGGTGTCCGCCAAGGAGGACGGCAGTGGTGGTACCTTCACCATTAGTGCTACACTTGACAACAAATAGGAAAGCGCGCTCGTTGCCTTCCTGCGGGCGAATGTCGATGTGTTTGCATGGCAACCATCTGACATCCCCGGCGTTCCCAGGAAGGTAATTGAGCACAAGCTTGCTGTTTGTCCTCATGCGCGGCCCGTCAAGCAAAAGGTCAGGAAGCAAGCCGTGGAGCGCCAAGAATTCATCGCCGAAGAAATCAAGAAGTTGGAAGCAGCGGGCCTAGTTAGAGGCGTGATCCATCCAACGTGGTTAGCAAATCCGGTTGTCGTGCGTAAGGCCAACGGGAAGTGGAGACTGTGTATAGACTTCACTGATGTGAATAAAGCATGTCCCAAGGATCCATTTCCCTTGCCGCGCATTGACCAGATTGTTGACTCCACCGCTGGATGTGAGCTGCTTTCCTTCCTTGATGCATACTCAGGCTACCACCGGATTTTCATGGCCAAGGAAGACGAAGAGAAGACTGCATTCATTACTCCATGTGGCACATATTGCTTCATACGCATGCCCTTTGGATTGAAGAATGCAGGCTCAACATTTGCAAGGGTGGTGCACACTGCTTTTGAGCCACAAATCCACAGAAATGTAGAAGCTTACATGGATGACATAGTGGTCAAGAGCAAGAGCAAAGATACCCTGATCCAAGACTTGGAAGAAACATTTGCAAATCTGCGCAAGATCCAGCTCAAGTTGAACCCCGAGAAGTGCGTCTTCGGAGTCCCCTCCGGCAAGCTTATCTGGTTCTTTGTGTCCCAGAGGGGGATTGAAGCCAATCCCGACAAGATAAAAGCCATCGAGCAGATCGAAGCCCCGAAGCGCGTCAAGGACGTTAGGAGACTTGCTGGTTGTGTGGCTGCCCTTAGTAGGTTCATTTCAAAGTCTGCTGAACGCGCCCTGCCTTTCTTCAAAACCTTGAAGAAGGCAGGTCCTATGAAATGGACTCCGGAAGCGGAGGCAGCGCTGCAGGATTTGAAAGGATACCTGTCCTCCACTCCAATACTTGTCGCACCTAGGCCACAAGAGAAGTTGCTGCTGTACTTAGCGGCAACCAATCAAGTGGTTAGTGCTGCGTTGGTAGCAGAAAGGGAGGCAGAGGAAGATCCCACACCTCCGGCAAGCGAGTCCAGCGACAAGCAGGGGGCTGCTCCGGCAAGCTCTGACCCCGACAAGGACAACTCTGCACAGGAGCAAGGAGAAGTGCGAAGGAAGATGGTGCAGCGCCCGGTGTATTTTGTGAGTTCCCTCTTGCAGGGGGCTAGATCAAGATACTCCGGAGTGCAGAAATTGCTTTTCGGTCTCCTCATGGCCTCGAGAAAGCTGCGCCATTACTTCCAAGCACATGAGATAACAGTGGTCACTCGCTTTCCGTTGAAGAGGATATTGCAGAACCCAGAAGCAACAGGCAAGATCGTCGAGTGGGCACTGGAGCTGTCAAGCTTTGGTCTCAAGTTTGAGAGTACTTCAACCATACAGAGCAGAGCTTTGGCAGAATTCATAGCTGAATGGACCCCAACGCCAGATGAAGAAGTTCCAGAGACAAGCGCCCCCGTACAAGAAGCAAGCAGCGAATGGGTAATGTACTTTGATGATGCCTTCTCGCTGCAAGGCGCCGGTGCCGGCGTGGTACTCATAGCACCCACCGGAGAGCACCTCAAGTATGTTATCCAGATGCACTTTCCCAAGGAACAAGCGACAAACAATACTGCTGAGTATGAAGGCTTGCTTGCCGGCCTCAGAATTGCAGCCGAACTTGGGGTCAAGAAGTTAATTGTGCGGGGAGATTCACAGCTGGTGGTCCGACAAGTGAACAAGAGTTACCAGAGCCCTTTGATGGAAGCTTATGTTGATGAAGTGAGGAAGCTTGAAGAGCACTTTGAAGGTCTACAAATGGAGCATGTCCCAAGAGCTCAGAATGATATTGCAGATGGCCTCTCAAAGTGTGCTGCAATGAAGTTACCTGTGGAACCAGGGACCTTCCTGCTCAAGCTAACTCAGCCATCCGTTACAACATCAATTGGGCAGAACAAGAAGAGAAAGTTGGTCTCCGGCGACTACTTGCCGGCGGATCTTCCCGAAGCCGCCGCCAAGGTCCCCAAGATCAACAACCAGAACGCTGAGGAACAGCTTGCTCCTGCAGATCCAAGGATCTGTACAGTTGAAGCAAGCGTTCCCGACAAGCCTTGCCCCGGCAGGCTTGCCGGGGAACCATCAGCTCCGGCAGAGCCAGAGGTTCTTGCCGTAGAAGCTGAGGTTCCCGCAGCGGCCCTCACGCCTTTAGTCCTTGCCGTTGAGCCTCGGGCTCCCGCATGGGCACAGCAGATCGTCCGTTTTCTATAAACTAGAGAACTTCCCGACGACCCAGAGGAGATAGAGAAAATAACCAGGCAGTCAAGTATGTACCAGTTTGTGGACAACGAACTGTACAGAAGGAGACTCAATGGTGTCAGGTTGAAGTGCATTTCCAGAGAAGATGGACAGAAGCTGTTGGCAGAAATACATGGAGGCATATGTGGCCACCACATTGGCGCAAGGGCACTTGCCGGGAAGGCGTTCCGGCAAGGGTTCTTTTGGCAAGAAGCCCTCCAAGATGCAACTGCACAAGTAACCAAGTGTGAAGCGTGCCAGTTCCATGCAAAGCAAATTCATCAGCCAGCTCAAGCTCTCCAGACGATCCCTTTGTCCTGGCCCTTCTCGGTCTGGGGGCTCGATATCCTCGGCCCCTTTCCCCGTGCTGTCGGGGGCTTTGAATACTTGTACGTTGCAATCGACAAGTTTACAAAGTGGCCAGAAGTGGAACCAGTGAGAAAGGTGACAGCACAGTCAGCAGTCAGGTTCTTCAGGTCAATTGTTTGCCGTTTCGGGATCCCTAACAGGATCATCACCGACAACGGTACACAATTTACTAGTCGCACCTTCATGCAGTACGTCCAAGACCTTGGCGCCAAGGTCTGCTTCGCTTCTGTTGCTCACCCGAGAAGCAATGGTCAAGCGGAGAGGGCCAATGCTGAAGTGCTGCGCGGACTCAAGACAAGAACCTTCGACAGGCTGCGCAAGTGCGGAAGAAACTGGATAGAGGAGTTGTCGGCGGCTCTTTGGTCAATCAGAACGACACCAAGTCGAGCCACCGGACAGACACCCTTTACCCTCGTCTATGGGGCAGAGGCAGTTCTCCCCACGGAACTCGTATACGGATCTCCTCGAGTGCTCGCTTATGATGAGCTCGAGCAAGAGCAACTGCGACAAGATGATGCATTGCTCCTTGAGGAGGAACGTCTCCAGGCTGCTGTACGAGCTGCTCGATACCAGCAGGCCTTGCGTCGCTATCATAACCGCAAGGTTAAGGCCAGGAGTCTCGAGGAAGGCGACCTTGTTCTTCGGCGTGTTCAGTCCGCCAAGAATTCCAACAAGTTGACGCCAAAGTGGGAAGGCCCTTATCGGGTGAGACAAGTCACAAGGCCCGGCGCTGTCCGCCTTGAGACCGAAGAAGGCTTACCGGTGAGCAATTCCTGGAACATAGAGCATCTTCGCAAGTTTCACCCATAAGGCGCGGTTGCCGTGATCCGCTCCGGCAACCACCTTTTGTACGAGTATTGCCGCTGTCGCATGTAAACCTTTGTACAAAGCCGGGCGCAGATCCCGTGCATCAGTAAAGCTTTTGTGTTTCGCACTATTTGCCGCTTCCATGCTTTTCTTCGTTATTTGCATGCATTGTTTGGCATCTTGTGCAACACACAAACCCGGTAAGCATTAGCACGCCGAGAGGCCCTATACTTGTTTTCCCTCTTCTTTTTCTTTCCATCTTAAGCAGAAGGAATGTTCCTCGCGCACAAGTTTGCCGGGGGGGAAGGAGGTGGAGGATGAACCAAGTGCTGTTCAAGAAAGAGAAGCTTACCGGAGAACAGACAGATTATAAAAGCTAAGTTACCTGAATTTGAGCAGTTCAAAATTTTAAATTTTAGTTATCTTCCTTGAACAACCACACTTTGTATGGTAAATCTGTGCGCGGAGGAACCTACCCGTGGCTAGCCGCACCCTTACTTTGTTTTCGAGTACGCTCAACGACTTAAGTGAGCTGCGACAAGTGTCGCGCCCTTGCATCGTTTTCGAGTTCGCTCAGCAAGCTAAGTGCGTTGCGACTAGCTGCGGCAAGGTTACTTGCCGGTAAGGACTTTGCCAGCAGGCTGCTCAGAGTCTAGCACTCAGCGCTCGCGGCAAGGGTCCCTTGCCGGCAAGTTCCCTAAGAGGGTAGGGTAAAAAGCATACAAAGTAAAGGACCAAGGCAAGGGAGATAACACTGCAATGATTAGTCAAAATAAGATGATATATTACAGAGATAACTTGTCGCAATGACTAATAGATTCATGTTCATGGCACACTTTGCAGCAGCAAAGGAAATGGAAAGAAAGAGGCCTAATCTACGCGGTCGCCTTCACGCCTGGAGATCTTGTTCACCTTGGCGACGATGTGGGCGACCTGCGCCTTCAGCGCCTCCAGATCTGCATCGTCCGGCAAGCTGCGGAGGACGTTCACAAGATTGATGCCAGGGTTGCGGTAGACGATCTTCGTGAAGACGTGCTCCAAGGTACCCGTGCAGAGCTGACGCGACTCCTCGGCCAGCTGCGCGGGGAGCTTCTCCTGCAGCCGTGCAAGCGCCGACGCGATCCCTCTGAAGAAAAGACTTAACTTGGCGCTGTGGGGGAGATTCTGGTCCGGAGAGTACACGAGGTGCTCCACCCTCAGCGCCATCAGCTCCTTGTCGATGCTAGCAGCAGAAGCGACCAAGTCGTAAGTCCATTGTTCCACCGCCCGGCTGAAGTTGTTCGCTGAGGTGGCGGCGCTCTCCACCAGGCCTCGTTCCTTGCGGAGCTCGTCCTTCAGCTTCGTTTCGCGGTCCCGGGCAGCGTCAAGTGAATCAGTCAAGGTGGAGACCTTCAACTCCAAGTCAGCAATTGAATCCTTGGCGGCTTTGAGCTCGTCGCCCTTCTTGGAGAGACGTACCTGAAGGTCAGAGTTGGTGTGGGCGTCTTTTTCCCGCTCCACGTTGAGCGCGGTGATTCTGTCTGCACTCGCCTTCAGGTACTGCTCCAGCTGCGCCACCTTGACCTCAAGATCCTTCTTGGCGGTTTCCGCGGTGGCGGCGGCAGCTTTCGCCTCCTTTAGGGCCCCGCCAAGGGCCTCCTCTCGGGCGGTGAGGTCGTCCTCGTGGGCGTCGAGGTCGACTTTCCGCTGGTTGAGCGCTCCTTCTCGCCGGGACACCTCTTCACCAACCAGTCGCTGCTGCTCCTCGGCCTCAGCCTTCTCCAGGAGGAACTCTTGCTGCTCTCCGGCAAGCCTTTCACACTCCTCCGCCAGGTCGCGGAGGGCCGCCTGGTTGGCGGCGCGGAGCTCCGCGGCGCGCTTCTCCAAGTCTGCTCCAGCCTTGGCGGTGAGGGCTTCCCGGGACTCCAGTTTCGCCTGCCTGGCCCGGTAAAGGGCCAGGAGCTGGCGAAGAAGTTTCTCCTCTTCGGGCTCGTCGCTCCCGCCAGGCGCTTCAACAATCTTCAACCCCGCGGAGGCGAGGACCTCTCCATCAAAGGTCTCTCCCTCCACGGGGGCTCGCGACGAAGACCCCCACGGGACTTGTATGAAGACCCCGTTGGGGGCCTCAAGATAAACGCCCGGCTGCTCCTTGGCGGCGGAGGGGTCGGCGGCCGGTGCAGCGCTTGACGCTCCTGCAGCCTCCGGGCCAGCAGTGTGGTCGCCGTCCCCCTCCCCAGCCGCGGCGTCTGCGGCCGAGGCGGTCTCCTCAGCAGCGGGCTCGTCGGCTCCAGCCATGCTCTCTGTGGCGGTGGCGTTGCCGTCGCCGCCGTGCGCCTCCTCCTCGACGGTGATCTCCATCTCCATCCGCTCCGGGGGAGGAGGATCTAACAGAAGAAAAAGAAAAGAAAAGATCAAGCAAATATCCAAAAAGACAAGTCCAAGAAGAAGAAGCTACAAGACTCACCTTCGCGGACTTCTTCGACGACAGGCTCCCTCGCCGGGGAGCCCTCCCTTGGCGGTGGAGCGGTGGCCCCTGCTGCCGGAGGGCCGCCCGCGCCCTCCCTTGGCGGGGTGGCCACCCTTGTCGGGCTGCTCACCCTTGGCGGGGTGCCCGCCCTCGGCGGGGTGCCCGTCCTTGGCGGAGCGCTCTCCCTCACCGGGGAGCTCGCCCTTGGCGGGGAGGGTGGAACCTGTGGCTCGTCGGGGGCGGTCTCCGGGCGCTCCTGCGGCTGCGGCTCCACTTCTGCACAAGACAAACAAGACAACAAGACGTTAGTACAAGCTGAAACCTCAAGCGCGCCCGACGAACAAAAAAAAATCCAAAACCCAGACTTACGCTAGGGGCTGCGCTGGGAGCTGCTCCTCGGAGCGGCGGGTTGATCCGGCAAGTTCGTCGCCGGTGCGTCCCCTATCGCCGCGACGGGCGAGTCGTCTTCGACCTCAACCACGGGGATCTTGGCTCTCTTCGCCAGCCGCTGGGTCAAGGTCCTACAAGCAACGCAAGGACAAGATCAGAATCGTCAGAGAAAGAATCAAGACAGAATCGAGGAAGTTACAAATTACAAATACTTACTCCTCTTCCTCGTCGTCGTCGGAGCTGAGGGCGGAGAAATCGAACTCCACCTGAGTTGCTCCCGCGCGAGGAGCAGGAGGAGAAGGCTCCCTCGGGCGCTTGGCGGTCTCCGGGGCTGGGGGCTGCGAAGACCCAGCCTCCGTTGGCGTTGAGGCCCGAGGAGCAGGCGGAGCGGCCGCTTCGCTCCGGGAGGATCCTCCTCCGCTTGGCGCTGGTGCGCGGGGCGCCTACGTCGCGGCTTGGCTCGCTCTGGTGGCGCGCGCCGCCCGGCGAGCAGGCTGCTGTCGGGGCGCCTGCGCCCTCGTCGCTGTAGCCGCCTTGCGGAGGCGCTTCAGCGGTGCTTGCTTAGGACTTGCCGGAGGTGGGGAGTTCTCCGAAGACGAGGAGGCGTTGTCGTCAAGCCCCAAGGATCCACCGGTGTCTTCATCAGCCTCGACGTCCTCCTCCTCCCCGGCGGGCCCGCTGGATCCAGCTCCATGTCCTGCGGCCCCGCTCCCTCCAGCGGCTCCGCTCCGTCCGGCACCTCTGCTCCCTCCGGCAACCTCGCCTCCTGCGGCGGCCTCGCTCACAACCCCGGGAATCCCGGCATGCCTCAGGGAAGGAACCCCGGCAAGCTCGTCGGGCGGAAGCTTAAGCAGCCTGCGGATCTCTGCCTCCTCTGCTTTGCACGCCGCATCCGCAGCCTCTGCATCGTCGACGGTGAATCCGAAATCTCCTGCCGCTGCAGCTGCGACGGCTTCTTCCATCCGAGAAGCAATATAAGCGATATCCCGCTCCGTGGTGGCCCGGGTGAGACCCTTGTTCTCCTCGGTGTTCTTCGGCACCTCGACCAAGTTGTCGAAGAAACTCATAATCGCGTCCAGCGGAGGCTCTATCCAGGTGGGGTCGACGCCGTGGGAGTCACACGCGGGCATCATCGCGCGCAAGGAGTCCCGGGCAGTGTTGTTGCATAGCGGCACCACTCCCCGAGGAGATCTAAACCACTCCGGATGGGCCGGGTCGTGCTTGAAGAGCTCCCGGACCATCCCCTTCAGCTCTAAAGCCGTGAAGTTGAAGTTCAATCCCGGGCGCAACCTCATAATATCCGCCGGATTGCCAAATTCCCATGCTGGCCTTTTCCTCTCCTGTAAAGGGGCAATGCGGCGGCGGAGGAAATCTGCCCCTACTTCTCCAATGGTCAATTTGGCTACCCGGAGACGAAGTATCCTGATGAGGGCGATGTTGAGCTTGCCGTCCTCCGGGGCCAACTCGCTCCAGTCTCTGCCGCGCATTATGGCTGTTGTGCGCGGCGCAGTAAAAGGCTCCGGCTGGTCCTCCACTACCCAACACCAATCTGCGCGCCATTCTTCCCACTTTCCGCGGAGTTCTCCTTTCAGATATGAGTCCTTCTTATTCAACCGGAAGATCCAGGAGATACCGCCGGAGAGGGGAGCGCCTGCCTCTACTCTGGGCATAAAGAAATGGCGAAAAAGCGCTACGTTTGGATGGATCCCCACATAGTTTTCGCACAGATGTGCGAAAACCGCCATCGTAAGGATGGCGTTGGGAGTGAAGTCTAGGAGGTGGAGGCCGTATGTGTTCATAATATCACAGAAAAACTCCGAGTACGGAGGGCACAGTCCACAATGGAAGAAGACTGCAAAGAAGAAATACCCGCCGGGAAACAGATCTCTGGCGACGGCGGGGTAGGTTCTGGTGCGGGGATGAGCTTTGGTCTCCCCGGACCAGAAGAGGTAGTACTTGTTCCACAGCTCCCTCGCGCTGAGCCGTGGCGCGAAGACCACATTCCTCTTCCGCAGGGCGGCAAGCTTCGCCGCCTGCTCGGACTTCTCCCTCTTGGTCTTCTCCGCTTTCGCCTTCTCGCTCTTCGGAGCCATGGCGGAGGCGGCGAGGGAAGGGGCGAGGAGCTCGACGGCGCTGCAGATGCAGAAGACGGCGGAGGAGGGGTGGAGGCGCGGAGCAGCGGAGGATTTCTAGAGGTTGAAGACGCAATGAAAGCGAAGGAGGGAAACTGCCCCTGCTTCCTCTGCTTTTAAGGGGGAAGTGGGGGACGCTCCGCATTTCCCATTAAAGAACGAGGCCACGATCTCTCCCACGACGCCGCAATCAACGCATGCCGTTAGGGAGGGGCGCGGCGGATGCGGAAGGGGATTCGGCGTGCTGTGGGCCGCGCGTGCCCGTGCACTGTTTTGGGCCTGGCCCAACAGCGCTCGGCACCGTGTGTGGCCCAGGCCCGGGGGCTCCTGTCGGTGTACTAAGATAGGGGTACCTTAGTACCCCAACTTGTGCACGGGCAGTAGCAGCTTCCCGCGGCGGGGCTCACCACGTGCTCGCCGGAAACCTTCCTGGTCCCTATAAAGCCATTCAAAAACAAAGTATACAAGTCAGGAGATCAAGGCCCCGACAAGTGGAGCTTGCCGGGAAGGCCGCACAGGGCTCAAGATTATCTCATTAACACAAGACCCTGGCAAGAGGAGCTTGCCAGGAAGACCAGAAGACTGCATCTCAGAAGACATGCCTCGGCGCACCCTGCGCCCCGGCAAGACCCGGGGAGCGACAAGCTTCCGGGCCCGGCAAGATCAAGACCCCGGCAAGGTGCTTGCCGGGGGAAGCCTGCGATGTGTGCCCGCGCTCCAGCTCATCGGCCCACGCGTCGCCCTGGGGCCCTTCCAGGGACGCGTGGCGGATGGCTGTGCAGCCTAGGGGACACGGTGGCACGCCACAGTGACGAGGCTACCACCGTGGCGAACGGAGACGCATGGACGGGCGCTTTTGGGGTCGACGGTGACGGGCATTTAAGGCCCTTGTCCCCCACTGTCAAGGTTAGGTGAAGACCACTGTTCATCCACTGTTCATGCACTGTTCCCGCACTGTTACAACTACCACCAAAGTTACATTTTTACCCTCCTCTACGTTGACATCTGTCGGCGACCCCTTGAGCTATAAAAGGAGGCCCATGCACAACGTAGAAAGGGTTCAGAACCTAGACACTCTCTTGCTCGGTGTAGCTAGTTCTTCAAGCTCCCGAGCCCAAGAACTCAATACAATCTAAGCAGGAGTAGGGTTTTACGCGTCCGCGCGGCCCGAACCTGGGTAAATTGCCCGCGTGTGCTCCTCGATCCGCTCTTTGTGCTCCCTCCGCTCCCTTACCGCAACGTACAAGGGGCTCCGGTCCCATAGGTGCTCGTGGTGGACAGTTTCCCCCGACACAAACAATGTTGCCTAAGGAAGTTTTCATTTTCTTTGGACGAAAAATTCATTTTCCATTTTTCGAGTGCCCAAAAGGAGGTTTTTTTTGTGAAGGACCTCCCAAATAATTGTTGCAAAATTGGACCAAATCAATTTTCTAAAATACTAGGACATATTTAATGCACAATTGACAAAATGGTTGGGTGTAAAAAGTTTTGGTCCACCTCTCGTGAAAAAGACAAATTTCCGCCGATTTAGCTGGAAGCGGGTGAAATTTGAACTGCGGCTGCCTCATAGTTTGCTTTTTATTTTTTCGAAAAATCATTTATAGGTACATAAGTACCTATTTAATCAGAGAAACACCAAAAAAATTCCAAGATTCAACCACTAGCTAGGAACGGTTATTCCCGCCGTTTTGACCGCATTTTGAAACGGGCATAAAAAAATCAAAAAAAATCAAAAAATTGGAACACCTTCGCATTGTATCATTATATATGACCAAGTTACCAGGAAAAATAATAAACTTGTAATACGGCAATTCTATTAAAAAAGTGTTCTCAGAAATGAGCTATCATGCGTGAAGATTCATGGCTTTCAAGCCAAATGATCAATCCTATGGCCACATTCATGGCATAGTTTGTTCAAATGATCTCATATTGTGCACAAGGTTGCATCTTGGAATGTCAAACAATGTTGCCTAAGGAAGTTTTCATTTTCTTTGGACGAAAAATTCATTTTCCATTTTTCGAGTGCCCAAAAAGAGGTTTTTTTGTGAAGGACCTCCCAAATAATTGTTGCAAAATTGGACCAAATCAATTTTATAAAATACTAGGACATATTTAATGCACAATTGACAAAATGGTTGGGTGTAAAAAGTTTTGGTCCACCTCTCGTGAAAAAGACAAATTTCCGCCGATTCATTTGGAAGCGGGTCAAATTTGAACTGCGGCTGCCTCATAGTTTGCTTTTTATTTTTTCCAAAAATCATTTATAGGTACATAAGTACCTATTTAATCATAAATACATGGTTTGGTGGCGATACGTCGAGGTTTGGGCGGTGGTCGAGGGCCCCAACTCTAGAGCGCGTAAACTCGCATGCCCGCTGCGTGGTCACCGCGTGACTGTGGCGTTGCCATGTGTTCTGGGCGGCCTAGGCATGTCTAGTGGGTTGGCCACTCCCCAGGTAGGTGCTAGGAAGAAAATTACAACATAAGATTCTCACGAGGAGACCGATCGATGCTCAAACATGAATTAGCAGCCAAGTGTTTGATTAGCGGTACGGAAAATGCACATGGCTAATGGGCGTGAGTTTTGGTTGAGGATGATCAGTTATTAAGAAGACCGTCTTCAGAAATTTTCAGCTCAAAAGGAGGAGTCTAGGTGGTACTTGCTTTGCAAAGTACCACACTGGACATAAATACGAATGTTGAAGATGGGCTCAAAATAATGAATGGATTGAGCTGGCATTTGGTGGAGGATAGTTATTTGGGATAGGAAAGCACTGTAGAAAATGGATACCATTTGGACATGCCAAAGTGGTACTTCCTTCACAAAGTGTTTTTTTGAACGGAATAGGAAAATTAATATTTTTGAAATATTTTTGAACTAGGCAAGGAAGGTTTTTTTACATATTTGACGAAGATATGACCCAAAGAATTTATGAGATTTTGTGGGGAATTTTGGGAATGACAGAAATATAGGTTGCTTCACAACCTAGGGCAAAAACTGCCACGTGGACATGACACATAGGCAAAACTGATGAGGTGGCGCCTAGTCGTAGCAGCCCACCACAATTTTCAAGGTTATGACCATCTATATTGGTCATGAACAACTAGAAATAAGGCAGCGAACCAGTGCTATCACCTTTGTGACCATTTCGTGTAAGGAAATTATGACCTTTCTGACCAAAATGGTCGTTATAGTTTAGGGTTTGGAGCCCCCCGAACAACTTTTGACCAATTGGTCTGAAATGGTCATAGATCTATGACCAATTCTTCCAGGGTCACTAACAAAAGGTCATAAGTTGACATATTTCTTGTAGTGTATCACGGTTTCGGACGAAAACTCATCTGTTACAAAGGCATTTCATTTTTTTGAACTTATTTGAAGTCCAGACTTTTTGCGTGTTCAAAATTGACCATTCAAATCCACATCATCAATTATCAACCCTTTCTGAATTAATTTGGTATTTTTCATGCATTTACTTATTTTTTTTAGAGCTAAATGACCCTGAAATTGAAAAACACTTCAAATGAACTTTGAAAAGGTTGAAATTTGGCATGGTATAATCATTTCACCCACATAGCATGTGCAAAAAAGTAGAGAGGGTTACGGCAAAAACTGGATGCACTTCGTGTACAAAATGGACAATCTCTTTCGAAGTATGAGGGTTTCACGAGAAAACTCATATGTTACAAAGACATTTCATTTTTTTGAACTTATTTGAAGTCCAGACTTTTTGTGTGTTCAAAATGCACCATTCAAATCCGCATCATCAATTATCAACCCTTTCTGAATTAATTTGGTATTTTTTATGCAGTTACATAATTTTTTAGAGCTAAATGACCCTCACATTGAAAAACTCTTCAGATGAACTCTAAAAACGTTGAAAGTTGGCATGGTATCATCATTTCACCCACATAGCGTGTGCAAAAAAGTAGAGAAGGTTATGGCAAAAAACTGGATGCACTTCGTGTACAAAATGGACAATCTCTTTCGAAGTATCAGGATTTGGGACGAAAACTCACCTGTTACAAAGGCATTTCATTTTTTTGAACTTATTTAAAGTCCAGAATTTTTGTGTGTTGAAAATGCACTATTCAAATCCACATCGTCAATTATCAACCATCTCTGAATTCATTTGGTATTTTTTCACGCATTTACTGATTTTTTTAGAGCTAAATGACCCTGAAATTGAAAAACGCTTTGAATGAACTCGGAAAAGGTTCAAAGTTGGCACGGTATCATCATTTCATCCACATAGCATGTGAAAAAAAGTAGAGATACGACAAAAAATGGATGATCTTCGTTATAAAATGGACAATCTCTTTCGAAGTATTAGGTTTTCAGTCGAAAACTCATTTGTTACAAAGGCATTTCATTTTTTTGAACTTCTTTGAAGTCCAAACTTTTTGTGTCTTCAAAATGAACCATTCAAATCCACATCATCAATTATCAACCCTTTCTGAATTCATTCGGTATTTTTAATGCATTTATGGAATTTTTTTAGAGCTAAATGCCCCTGAAATTGAAAAACACTTCAAATGAACTCTGAAAAGGTTGAAAGTTGGAATGGTATCATCATTTCACCCACATAGCATGTGCCAAAAAGTAGAGAGGGTTACGGCATAATCTGGATGCACTTTGTGTACCAAATATACAATCTCTTTCGAAGTACGAGGGTTTAGGACGAAAACTCATCTGTTACAAAGGCATTTCATTTTTTTGAACTTATTTGAAGTCCAGACTTTTCGTGTGTTCAAAATGCACCATTCAAATCCACATCATCAATTATCAACCCTTTCGGAATTCATTTGGTATTTTTCATGCATTTACTGACTTTTTTAGAGCTAAATGATTCTGAAATTGAAAAACACTTCGAATGAATTCTGAAAAGGTTAAAAGTTGGCATGGTATCATCATTTAGCCCACACAGTATGTGCAAAAAAGTAGGGTGGATTACGGCAAAAAAAGGATGCACTTCATGTACAAAATGTACAATCTCTTTCGAAGTATCACGGTTTGGGACGGAAACTCATCTGTTACAAAGGCATTTCATTTTTTTGAACTTATTTGAAGTCCCAACTTTTGTGTGTGTTCAAAATGCACCATTCAAATCCACATTATCAATTATCAACCCTTTCTGAATTAATTTGGTATTTTCCATGCATTTACAGAATTTTTAGAGCTAAAAGAACCTGAAATTGAAAAACACTTCAAATGAACTCTGAAAAGGTTGAAAGTTGGCATGGTATCATCATTTCACCAACATAGCATGTGCAAAAAAGTAGAGAGGGTTACGGCAAAAAACTGAATGCACTTCGTGTACAAAATGGACAATCTCTTTCGAAGTATTAAGGTTTGGGACGAAAACTCACCTGTTACAGAGGCATTTCCTTTTTTTTGAACTTATTTGAAGTCCAGACTTTTTGTGTGTTCAAAATGCACCATTCAAATCTGCATCATCAATTATCAACCCTTTCTGAATTCATTTGGTACTTTTTCATGCATTTACTGAATTTTATCAAAGCTAAATGACCCTGAAATTGAAAAACACTCCGAATGAACTCTTAAAATGTTCAAAGTTGGCATGGTATCATCATTTCACCCACATAACATGTGCAAAAAAGTAGAGAGGGTTACGGCAAAAA
>LR738715.1:357009392-357036976 GCA_902687465.1 Secale cereale | reverse complement strand
TGAAAAGGTTGAAAGTTGGCATGGTATCATCATTTCACCCACATAGCATGTGCAAAAAACTAGAGAGGGTTACGGCAAAAAACTGGATGCACTTCGTGTACAAGATGGACAATCACTTTCGAAGTATCAGGGTTTGGGACGAAAACTCACCTCTTACAGAGGCATTTCCTTTTTTTAACTTATTTGAAGTCAAAAAAATTTGTGTGTTCAAAATGCACCATTCAAATCCACATCATCAATTATCAACCCTTTCTAAATTCATTTGGTACTTTTTCATGCATTTACTGAAAATTTTGAGAGCTAAATGACCCTGAAATTGAAAAACACTCCGAATGAACTCAGAAAAGGTTCAAAGTTGGCATGGTATCATCATTTCACGCACATAGCATGTGCAAAAAAGGAGAGAGGGTTACGGCAAAAACTGGATGCACTTCGTGTACAAAATGGACAATCTCTTTCGAAGTATCAGAGTTTGGTACGAAAACTCATCTATTACAAAGGCATTTCATTTTTTGAACTTATTTAAAGTCCAGGTTTTTTGTGTGTTCAAAATGCACCATTCAAATCCACATCATCAATTATCAACCCTTTCTGAGTTTATTTGGTATTTTTCATGCATTTACAGAGTTGTTTAGAGCTAAATGACCCTGAAATTGGAAAACACTTCAGATGAACTCTGAAAAGGTTAAAAGTTGGCATGGTATCATCATTTCACCCACATAGCATGTGGAAAAAAGTAGAGAGGGTTACGGCAAAAAACTGGATGCACTTCATGTACAGAATGTACAATCTCTTTCGAAGTATCAGGGTTTGGGACAAAAGCTCACCTATTACAAAGGCATTTCATTTTTTTTGAACTTATTTAAAGTCCAGACTTTTTGTGTGTTCAAAATGCACTATTAAAATCCACATCATCAATTATCAACCCTTTCTGAATTCATTTGGTACTTTTTCATGCATTTACTGAATTTTTTTAGAGCTAAATGACCCTGAAATTGAAAAACACTTCGAATGAACTCTGAAAAGGTTGAAAGTTGGCATGGTATCATCATTTCACCAAGATAGCATGTGCGAAAAAGTAAAGAGGATTACGGCAAAAAATGGATGCACTTCGTGTACAAAATGGACAATCTCTTTCGAAGTATCATGGTTTTGGACGAAAACTCATCTGGTATAAAGGCATTTCATTTTTTTGAACATATTTGAAGTCCAGACTTTTTGTGTGTTCCAAATGCACCATTCAAATCCACATCATCAATTATCAACCCTTTTTGAATTAATTTGGAATTTTTCATGCATTTATAGAATTGTTTTAGAGCTAAATGACCCTGAAATTGAAAAACACTTCAGATGAACTCTGAAAAGGTTGAAAGTTGGCATGGTATCATTATTTCACCCACATAGCATGTGCAAAAAAGTAGAGAGGGTTACGGCAAAAACTGGATGCACTTCATGTACAGAATGGACAATCTCTTTCGAAGTATCAGGGTTTGGGATGAAAACTCATCTGTTACAAAGGCATTTCATTTTTTTGAACTTATTTGAAGTCCACACTTTTTGTGGGTTCAAAATGGACCAGTCAAATCCACATCATCAATTATCAACCCTTTCTGAATTAATTTGGTATTTTTCATGCATTTATAGAATTTCTTTAGAGCTAAATGACACTTAAATTGAAAATCGCTTTGAATGAACTCTTAAAAGGTTCAAAGTTGGCACGACATCATCATTTCACCCACATAGTTTGTGCAAAAAAGTAGAGAGGATTACGGCAAAAAATGGATGCTCTTCGTGTACAAAATGGACAATCTCTTTCGAAGTATCAGGGTTTCGGGCGAAAACTCATCTGTTACAAAGGCATTTCATTTTTTGAAATTATTTGAAGTCTAGACTTTTTGAGTCTTCAAAATGCACCATTCAAATCCACATCATCAATTATCAACCCTGTATGAATTCATTTTGTATTTTTAATGCATTTACTCAAAAATTGTAGAGCTAAATGCCCCTGAAATTGAAAAACACTTTAGATGAACTCTAAAAAGGTTGAAAGTTGGAATGATATCATCATTTCACCCACATAGCATGTGTAAAAAGATAGAGAGGGTTATGGCAAAAACTGGATGAACTTCGTGTACCAAATACACAATCTCTTTCGAAGTACGAGAGTTTTGGACGAAAACTCATCTGTTACAAAGGCATTTCATTTTTTGAACTTATTTGAAGTTCAGACTTTTCGTGTTTTCAAAATGCACCATTCAAATCCACATGATCAATTATCAACCCATTCTGAATTCATTTAGTATTTTTCATGCATTTATTGATTTTTTTTAGAGCTAAATGCCTCTGAAACTGAAAAACACTTCGAAGGAACTCTAAAAAGGTTGAAAGTTCGCATGGTATCATCATTTCGCCGACATAGCATGAGCAAAAAAGTAGAGAGGATTACGGCAAAAAATGGATGCACTTCGTGTACAAAATGGACAATCTCTTTCGAAGTTCAGGGTTTCGGGCGAAAACTCATCTGTTACAAAGGCATTTCATTTTTTGAAATTATTTGAAGTCTAGACTTTTTGTCTGTTCAAAATGCACCATTCAAATCCACATCATCAATCATCAACCCTTTCCGAATTAATTCGGTATTTTTATTGCAGTTACAGATTTTTTTAGAGCTAAATGGCCCTGAAATTGAAAAACACTTAAAATGAACGTTGAAAAGGCTGAAATTTGGCATGGTATCATCATTTCACCCACATAGCATGTGCAAAAAAGTAGAGAGGGTTATGGCAAAAAACTGGAAGCACTTCGTGTACAAAATGGACAATCTCTTTCGAAGTATCAGGGTTCCGAACGAAAACTCATCTGTTAAAAAGGCATTTCATTTTTTTGAACTTATTTGAAGTCCTCACTTTTTGTGTGTTCAAAATGGACCAGTCAAATCCACATCATCAATTATCAACCCTTTCTGAATTAATTTGGTATTTTTCATGCATTTATAGAATTTCTTTAGAGCTAAATGACCCTGAAATTGACAAACACTCCGAATGAACTCTGAAAAGGTTCAAAGTTGGCATGGTATCATCATTTCACCCACATAGCATGTGCAAAAAAGTAGAGAGGGTTACGGCAAAAAATTGGATGCACTTCGGGTACAAAATGGACAATCTCTTTTAAAGTATCAGGGTTTGGGACGAAAGCTCACCTGTTACAAGGGAGTTTCATTTTTTGAAATTCTTTGAAGTCCAGACTTTTTGTGTCTTCGAAGTGCACCATTCAAATCCACATAATCAATTATCAACCCTTTCTGAATTCCTTTGGTATTTTTAATTTATTTACTGAATTTGTTTAGATCTAAATGCCCCTGAAATTGAAAAACACTTTAGATGAACTCTGAAAAGGTTGAAAGTTGGAATGATATCAGCATTTCACCCACATAGCATGTGCAAAAAAGTAGAGAGGATTACGCAAAAACTGGATGCACTTCGTGTACCAAATAGACATTCTCTTTGGAAGTATGAGGGTTTGGGACGAAAACTCATCTATTACAAAGGCATTTCATTTTTTTGAACTTATTTGAAATCCAGACTTTTTGTGTTTTCAAAATGCACAATTCAAATACACATCATCAATTATCAACCCTTTCATAATTCATTTGGTATTTTTCATGCATTTACTGATTTTTTTAGAGCTAAATGACTCTAAAATTGAAAAACACTTCGAATGAACTCTGAAAAGGTTGAAAGTGGCATGGTATCATCATTTCATCCACATAGCATGTGTTAAGAAGTAGATAGGGCTACGGAAAAAACTGGATGCATTTCGTGTACAAAATGGACAATCTATTTCGAAGTATCACGGTTACGGACGAAAACTCATCTTTACAAAGGAGTTTCCTTTTTTTGAACTTATTTGAAGTCCAGACTTTTTGTGTGTTCAAAATTCACCATTCAAATCCACATCATCCATTATCAACCCTTTCTGAATTCATTTGGTACTTTTTCATGCATATACTGATTTTTTTAGAGCTGAATGACCCTGAAATTGATAAACACTTTGAATGAACTCTGAAAAGGTTGCAAGTTGGCATGGTATCGTTATTTCACCCACATAGCATGTGCCAAAAAGTAGAGAGGATTACGGCAAAAAATGGATGCACTTTGTGTACAAAATGGACAATCTCTTTCGAAGTATAAGGATTTTGGACGAAGACCCATCTGGCACAAAGACATTTCATTTTTTTCGAACATATTTGAGGTCCACACGTTTTGTGTGTCCAAATGCACATTCAAATCCACATTATCAATTATCAAACCTTTCTGAATTAATTTTGTATTTTTCATGCATTTATAGAATTGTTTTAGATCTAAATGACCCTAAAATTGAAAACTATTCAGATGAACTCTGAAAACGTTGAAAGTTGGCATGGTATCATCATTTCACCCACATAGCATGTGCAAAAAAGGAGAGAGGGTTATGGTAAAACTCGATGCACTTCGTGTACAAAACGGACAATCTTTTTCAAAATATCAAGGTTTGAGAAGAAAACTCATCTGTTACAAAGGCATTTCAATTTTTTGTACTTATTTGAAGTCCAGACTTTTTGTGTGTTCAAAATGCACCATTCAAGTCCACATCATCAATTATAAACCCTTTGTGAATTCATTTGGTACTTTTTCATGCATTTACTGAATTGTTTTCGAGCAAAATGACCATGAAATTGAAAAACACTTCGAATGAACTCTGAAAAGGTTGAAAGTTGGCCTGGTATCATCATTTCACCCACATAGCATGTGCAAAAAATAGAGAGGGTTGTGGCAAAAACAGGATGCAGTTCGTGTACAAAAATGGACAATCTCTTTTGAAGTATGAGGGTTTGCGCGGAAAATTCATCTGTTACAAAGGCATTTCATTTTTTTGAACATATTTGAAGTCCAGACTTTTCGTGTGTTCAAAATGCACCATTCAAATCCACATCATAAATTATCAACCCTTTCTATATTTATTTGGTATTTTTCATGCATTTACTGATTTTTTTAGAGATAAATGACTTTGAAATTGAAAAACACTTAGAATGAACTCTAAAAAGGTTTAAAGTTGGCATGGTATCATCATTTCGATGACATAGCATGTGCGAAAAAGTAGAGAGGATTACGGCAAAAAATGGATTCACTTCGTGTACAAAATGGAGAATCTTTTTCGAAGTATCAGGGTTTCGGGCAAAAACGCATCTGTTACAAAGGCATTTCATTTTTTTTGAACTTATTTGAAGTCCAGACTTTTTGTCTGTTCAAAATGCACCATTCAAATCCACATCATCAATCATCAACCCTTTCTGAATTAATTTGCTAATTTTAATGCAGTTACAGATTTTTTTAGAGCTAAATGACCCTGAAATTAAAAAAAAAAAATGAACTCTGAAAAGGTTGAAAGTTGGCATGGTATCATCATTTCACCCACATAGCATGTGCAAAAAACTAGAGAGGGTTACGACAAAAAACTGGATGCACATCGTGTACAAAATGGACAATCACTTTCGAAGTATCAGGGTTTGGGACGAAAACTCACCTCTTACAGAGGCATTTCCTTTTTTTAACTTATTTGAAGTCAAGAATTTTTGTGTGTTCAAAATGCACCATTCAAATCCACATCATCAATTATCAACCCTTTCTGAATTCATTTGGTACTTTTTCATGCATTTACTGAAATTTTTGAGAGCTAAATGACCCTGAAATTGAAAAACACTCCGAATGAACTCAGAAAAGGTTCAAAGTTGGCATGGTATCATCATTTCACGCACATAGCATGTGCAAAAAAGTAGAGAGGGTTACGTCAAAAACTGGATGAACTTCATGTACAAAATGGACAATCTCTTTCGAAGTATCAGAGTTTGGTACGAAAACTCATCTATTACAAAGGCATTTCATTTTTTGAACTTATTTAAAGTCCAGGATTTTTGTGTGTTCAAAATGCACCATTCAAATCCACATCATCAATTATCAACCCTTTCTGAGTTTATTTGGTATTTTTCATGCATTTACAGAATTGTTTAGAGCTAAATGACCCTGAAATTGGAAAACACTTCAGATGAACTCTAAAAAGGTTAAAAGTTGGCATGGTATCATCATTTCACCCACATAGCATGTGGAAAAAAGTAGAGAGGGTTACGAAAAAAACTGGATGCACTTCATGTACAGAATGGACAATCTCTTTTGAAGTATCAGGGTTTGGGACGAAAGCTCACCTATTACAAAGGCATTTCATTTTTTTGAACTTATTTATAGTCCAGACTTTTTGTGTGTTCAAAATGCACTATTAAAATCCACATCATCAATTATCAACCCTTTCTGAATTCATTTGGTACTTTTTCATGCATTTACTGAATTTTTTTAGAGCTAAATGACCCTGAAATTGAAAACCACTTCGAATGAACTCTGAAAAGGTTGAAAGTTGGCATGGTATCATCATTTCACCCAGATAGCATGTGCGAAAAAGTAAAGAGGATTACGGCAAAAAATGGATGCACTTCGTGTACAAAATGGACAATCTCTTTCGAAGTATCATGGTTTTGGACGAAAACTCATCTGGTATAAAGGCATTTCATTTTTTTGAACATATTTGAAGTCCAGACTTTTTGTGTGTTCCAAATGCACCATTCAAATCCACATCATCAATTATCAACCCTTTTTGAATTAATTTGGAATTTTTCATGCATTTATAGAAATGTTTTAGAGCTAAATGACCCTGAAATTGAAAAACACTTCAGATGAACTCTGAAAAGGTTGAAAGTTGGCATGGTATCATTATTTCACCCACATAGCATGTGCAAAAAATTAGAGAGGGTTACGGCAAAAACTGGATGCACTTCATGTACAGAATGGACAATCTCTTTTGAAGTATCAGGGTTTGGGACGAAAACTCATCTGTTACAAAGGTATTTCATTTTTTTAAACTTATTTGAAGTCCACACTTTTTTGTGTGTTCAAATTGGACCAGTCAAATCCACATCATCAATTATCAACCCTTTCTGAATTAATTTGGTATTTTTCATGCATTTATAGAATTTCTTTAGAGCTAAATGACCCTGAAATTGAAAAACGCTTTGAATGAACTCTTAAAAGGTTCAAAGTTCGCACGACATCATCATTTCACCCACATAGTTTGTGCAAAAAAGTAGAGAGGATTACGGCAAAAAATGGATGCTCTTCGTGTACAAAATGGACAATCTCTTTCGAAGTATCAGGGTTTCGGGCGAAAACTCATCTGTTACAAAGGCATTTCATTTTTTTAACTTATTTGAAGTCCAGACTTTTTGAGTCTTCAAAATGCACCATTCAAATCCACATCATCAATTATCAACCTTGTATGAATTCATTTTGTATTTTTAATGCATTTACTCAAATTTTTTAGAGCTAAATGCCCCTGAAATTGAAAAACACTTTAGATGAACTCTAAAAAGGTTGAAAGTTGGAATGATATCATCATTTCACCCACATAGCATGTGCAAAAAAGTAGAGAGGGTTATGGCAAAAACTGGATGAACTTCGTGTACCAAATACACAATCTCTTTCGAAGTACGAGAGTTTGGGACGAAAACTCATCTGTTACAAAGGCATTTATTTTTTGAACTTATTTGAAGTTCAGACTTTTCGTGTTTTCAAAATGTACCATTCAAATCCACATCATTAATTATCAACCCATTCTGAATTCATTTAGTATTTTTCATGCATTTATTGATTTTTTTAGAGCTAAATGCCTCTGAAACTGAAAAACACTTCGAAGGAACTCTAAAAAGGTTGAAAGTTCGCATGGTATCATCATTTCGCCGACATAGCATGAGCAAAAAAGTAGAGAGGATTACGGCAAAAAATGGATGCACTTCGTGTACAAAATGGACAATCTCTTTCGAAGTTCAGGGTTTCGGGCGAAAACTCATCTGTTACAAAGGCATTTCATTTTTTGAAATTATTTGAAGTCTAGACTTTTTGTCTGTTCAAAATGCACAATTCAAATCCACATCATCAATCATCAACCCTTTCCGAATTAATTTGGTATTTTTAATGCAGTTACAGATTTTTTTAGAGCTAAATGGCCCTGAAATTGAAAAACACTTACAATGAACGTTGAATAGGTTGCAAGTTGGCATGGTATCGTTATTTCACCCACATAGCATGTGCCAAAAAGTAGAGAGGACTACGGCAAAAAATGGATGCACTTTGTGTACAAAATGATTTTGGACGAAGACCCATCTGGCAAAAAATGGATGCACTTTGTGTACAAAAAAGTAGAGAGGATCTCTTTCGAAGTATCATGATTTTGGACGAAGACCCATCTGGCACAAAGACATTTCATTTTTTTCGAACATATTTGAGGTCCACACGTTTTGTGTGTCCAAATGCACATTCAAATCCACATCATCAATTATCAAACCTTTCTGAATTAATTTGGTATTTTTCATGCATTTATAGAATTGTTTTAGAGCTAAATGACCCTGAAATTGAAAACTATTCAGATGAACTCTGAAAACGTTGAAAGTTGGCATGGTATCATCATTTCAGCCACATAGCATGTGCAAAAAAGGAGAGAGGGTTATGGCAAAAACTCGATGCACTTCGTGTACAAAACGGACAATCTCTTTCAAAATATCAAGGTTTGAGAAGAAAACTCATCTGTTACAAAGGCATTTCAATTTTTTGTACTTATTTGAAGTCCAGACTTTTTGTGTGTTCAAAATGCACCATTCAAGTCCACATCATCAATTATAAACCCTTTGTGAATTCATTTGGTACTTTTTCATGCATTTACTGAATTATTTTCGAGCAAAATGCCCCTGAAATTGAAAAACACTTCGAATGAACTCTGCAAAGGTTGAAAGTTGGCATGGTATCATCATTTCACCCACATAGCATGTGCAAAAAATAGAGAGGGTTGCGGCAAAAACAGGATGCAGTTCGTGTACAAAAATGGACAATCTCTTTCGAAGTATGATGGTTTGGGCGGAAAATTCATCTGTTACAAAGGCATTTCATTTTTTTGAACTTATTTGAAGTCCAGACTTTTCGTGTGTTCAAAATGCACCATTCAAATCCACATCATCAATAATCAACCCTTTCTGAATTCATTTGGTATTTTTCATGTATTTACTGATTTTTTTTAGAGCTAAATGACCCTGAAATTGAAAAAACTTCAAATGAACTCTGAAAAGGTTGAAAATAGGCATGATATCATCATTTCACCCACATAGCATGTGCAAAAAAGAAAAGAGGGTTACGATAAAAACTGGATGCACTTCGTGTACAAAATGGACAATCTCTTTCGAAGTATGAGAGTTTGGTATGAAAACTCATCTATTACATAGGCATTTCATTTTTTTGAACTTATTTAAAGTCCATAATTTTTGTGTGTTCAAAATGCACCATTCAAATCCACATCATCAATTATCAACCCTTTCTGAGCTCATTCGGTATTTTTCATGCATTTATAGAATTTTTTAGAGCTAAATAACCCTGAAATTGAAAAACACTCCAGATGAACTCTAAAAAGGTTGAAAGTTGGCATGGTATCATCATTTCACCCACATAGCATGTGCAAAAAAGTAGAGAGCGTTACGGCAAAAAACTGGATGCACTTCGTGTACAAAATGGACAATCTCTTTCGAAGTATCAGGGTTTGGGACGAAAACTCTCCTGTTACAAAGGCATTTCATTTTGTTTGAACTCATTCAAAGTCTAGACTTTTTGTGTGTTAAAAATGCACTATTAAAATCCACATCATCAATTATCAACCCTTTCTGAATTCATTTGGCACTTTTTCATGCACTTACTGAATTTGTTTAGAGCTAAATGACCCTGAAATTGTAAAACACTTTGAATGAACTCTGAAAAGGTTCAAAGTTGGCACGGTATCATAATTTCACCCACATAGCATGTGCAAAAAAGTAGAGAGGATTACAGCAAAAAATGGATGCTCTTCGTGTACAAATTGGACAATCTCTTTCGAAGTATCAGGGTTTCGGGCGAAAACTCATCTGTCACAAAGGCATTTCATTTTTTGAACTTCTTTGAAGTCCAGACTTTTTGTCTGTTTAAAATGCACCATTCAAATCCACATCATCAATTATCACCCCTTTCTGAATTCATTTGGTATTTTTAATGCATTTACTGAATTTTTTAGAGCTAAATGCCCCTAAAATTGAAAAACAATTTAGATGAACTCTCAAAAGGTTGAAAGTTGGAATGATATCATCATTTCACCCATATAGCATGTGCAAAAAAGTAGAGAGGGTTACGGCAAAAAACTGGATGCACTTCGTGTACCAAATGGACAATCGCTTTCGAATTATGAGGGTCTGGGACGAAAACTCATCAGTTACAAAGGCATTTCATTTTTTTGAACTTATTTGAAGTCCATACTTTTCGTGTTTTCAAAATGCACCATTCAAATCCACATCATCAATTATCAACCCTTTCTAAATTCATTTGGTATTTTTCATGCATTTACTGATTTTTTTAGAGCTAAATGACTCTGAAATTGAAAAACACTTCAAATGAACTCTTAAAAGGTTGAAAGTTGGCATGGTATCATAATTTCGCCCACATAGCATATGCAAAAAAGTAGAGAGGATTATGGCAAAAAATGGATGCACTTCATGTACAAAATGCACAATCTCTTTTGAAGTATCACGGTTTTGGGCGAAAACTCATCTGTTACAAAGGCATTTCATTTTTTTGAACTTATTTGAAGTCCATACTTTTTTTCTGTTCAAAATGCACCATTAAAATCCACATCATCAATCATCAACCCTGTCTGAATTAATTTGGTATTTTTAATGCAGTTACAGAATATTTTTAGAGCTAAATGACCCTGAAATTGAAAAACAGTTCAAATGAACTCTGAAAAGGTTGAAAGTTGGCATGGTATCATCATTTCACCCACATAGCATGTGCAAAAAAGTAGAGAGGGTTACGACAAAAATTGGCTGCACGTCGTGTACAAAATGGACAATCTCTTTCGAAGTATGAGAGTTCGGTACGAAAACTAATCTATTACAAAGGCATTTCATTTTTTTAAACTTATTTAAAGTCCAGAATTTTTGTGTGTTCAAAACGCACCATTCAAATCCACATCATCAATTATCGACCCTTTCTGAGTAAATATGGTATTTTTCATGCATTTACAAATTTTTTTAGAGCTAAATGACCCTAAAATTGAAAAATACTTCCGATGAACTCTGAAAAGGTTGAAAGTTGGCATGATATCATCATTTCAACCACATAGCATGTGCAAAAAAGTAGAGAGGATTACGGCAAAAAACTGGATGCACTTCGTGTACAAAATGGACAATCTCTTTCGAAGTATTAGGGTTGGGACGAAAACTCACCTGTTACAAAGGCATTTCACTTTTTTGAACTTACTTAAAGTCCAGAATTTTTGTGTGTTCAAAATGTACAATTAAAATCCACATCATCAATTATCAACCCTTTCTGAGTTCATTTGGTATTTTTCATGCATTTACAGAATTTTTTAGAGCTAAATGACCCTGAAATTGGAAAACACGTCAAATGAACTCTGAAAAGGTTGAAAGTTGGCATAGTATCATCATTTCACCCACATAGCATGTGGAAAAAAGTAGCGAGGGTTATGGCAAAAAACTGGATGCACTTCGTGTACAAAATGGACAATCTCTTTTGACCTATCAGGGTTTGGGACGTAAACTCACCTGTTATAAAGGCATTTCATTTTTTTGAACTTATTTAAAGTCCACACTTTTTGTGTGTTCAAAATGCACTATTAAAATCCACATCATCAATTATCAACCCTTTCTGAATTCATTTGGTACTTTTTCATGCATTTACTGATTTTTTTAGAGCTAAATGACCCTGAAATTGAAAAACAATTTGAATGCACTCTGAAAAGGTTCAAAGTTGGCACGGTATCATCATTTCACCCACATAGCATGTGCAAAAAAGTAGATAGGGTTACGGCAAAAAACTGGATGCACTTCATGTACAAAATGGACAATCTCTTTCGAAGTATTACGGTTTGGGACGAAAACTCACGTGTTACAGAGGCATTTCCTTTTTATTGAACTTATTTGAAGTCCAGACTTTTTGTGTATTCAAAATGCAGTATTCAAATCCGCATTATCAATTATCAACCCTTTCTAAATTCATTTGGTACTTTTTCATGCATTTACTAAAAAATTTCAAAGCTAAATGACCCTGAAATTGAAAAACACTCCGTATGAACACTGAAAAGGTTCAAAGTTGGCATGGTATCATCATTTCACCCACATACCATGTGTAAAAATGTAGAGAGGGTTACGACAAAAAATAGATGCACTTCGTGTACAAAATGGACAATCTCTTTCGAAGTATCAGGGTTTGGGACGAAAACTCATGTGTTACAAAGGCATTTCATTTTTTTGAACTTATTTAAAGTCCAGAATTTTTGTGTGTTCAAAATGCACCATTCAAATCCACATCATCAATTATCAACCCTTTCTGAGCTCATTTGGTATTTTTTCATGCATTTATAGAATTTTTTAGAGCTAAATAACCCTGAAATTGAAAAACACTCCAGATGAACTCTAAAAAGGTTGAAAGTTGGCATGGTATCATCATTTCACCCACATAGCATGTGCAAAAACGTAGAGAGCTTTACGGCAAAAAACTGGATGCACTTCGTGTACAAAATGGACAATCTCTTTCGAAGTATCAGGGTTTGGGACGAAAACTCACCTGTTACAAAGGCATTTCATTTTGTTTGAACTTATTCAAAGTCTAGACTTTTTGTGTGTTAAAAATGCACTATTAAAATCCACATCATCAATTATCAACCCTTTCTGAATTCATTTGGCACTTTTTCATGCACTTACTGAATTTGTTTAGAGCTAAATGACCCTGAAATTGTAAAACACTTTGAATGAACTCTGAAAAGGTTCAAAGTTGGCACGGTATCATAATTTCACCCACATAGCATGTGCAAAAAAGTAGAGAGGATTACAGCAAAAAAAGGATGCTCTTCGTGTACAAATTGGACAATCTCTTTCGAAGTATCATGGTTTCGGGCGAAAACTCATCTGTTACAAAGGCATTTCATTTTTATGAACTTCTTTGAAGTCCAGACTTTTTGTCTGTTTAAAATGCACCATTCCAATCCACATCATCAATTATCATCCCTTTCTGAATTCATTTGGTATTTTTAATGCATTTACTGAATCTTTTAGAGCTAAATGCCCCTGAAATTGAAAAACAATTTAGATGAACTCTCAAAAGGTTGAAAGTTGGAATGATATCATCATTTCACCCATATAGCATGTGCAAAAAAGTAGAGAGGGTTACGGCAAAAACTGGATGCACTTCGTGTACCAAATGGACAATCGCTTTCGAAGTATGAGGGTCTGGGACGAAAATTCATCTGTTACAAAGGCATTTCATTTTTTTGAACTTATTTGAAGTCCATACTTTTCGTGTTTTCAAAATGCACCATTCAAATCCACATCATAAATTATCAACCCTTTCTGAATTCATTTGGTATTTTTCATGCATTTACTGATTTTTTTTAGAGCTAAATGACTCTGAAATTGAAAAACACTTCAAATGAACTCTTAAAAGGTTGAAAGTTGGCATGGTATCATAATTTCGCCCACATAGCATATGCAAAAAAGTAGAGAGGATTATGGCTAAAAATGGATGCACTTCATGTACAAAATGCACAATCTCTTTTGAAGTATCACGGTTTTGGGCGAAAACTCATCTGTTACAAAGGCATTTAATTTTTTTGAACCTATTTGAAGTCTAGACTTTTTTTTGTTCAAAATGCACCATTCAAATCCACATCATCAATCATCAACCCTGTCTGAATTAATTTGGTATTTTTAATGCAGTTACAGAATATTTTTAGAGCTAAATGACCCTGAAATTGAAAAACAGTTCAAATGAACTCTGAAAAGGTTGAAAGTTGGCATGGTATCATCATTTCACCCACATAGCATGTGCAAAAAAGTAGAGAGGGTTACGACAAAAATTGGATGCACTTCGTGAACAAAATGGACAATCTCTTTCGAAGTATGAGAGTTCGGTACGAAAACTAATCTATTACAAAGGCATTTCATTTTTTTAAACTTATTTAAAGTCCAGAATTTTTGTGTGTTCAAAACGCACCATTCAAATCCACATGATCAATTATCAACCCTTTCTGAGTAAATATGGTATTTTTCATGCATTTACAAATTTTTTTAGAGCTAAATGACCCTGAAATTGAAAAATACTTCAGATGAACTCTGAAAAGGTTGAAAATTGGCATGGTATCATCATTTCAACCACATAGCATGTGCAAAAAAGTAGAGAGGATTACGGCAAAAAACTGGATGCACTTCGTGTACAAAATGGACAATCTCTTTCGAAGTATTAGGGTTGGGACGAAAACTCACCTGTTACAAAGGCATTTCACTTTTTTGAACTTATTTAAAGTCCAGAATTTTTGTGTGTTCAAAATGTACAATTCAAATCCACATCATCAATTATCAACCCTTTTTGAGTTCATTTGGTATTTTTCATGCATTTACAGAATTTTTTAGAGCTAAATGACCCTGAAATTGGAAAACACGTCAAATGAACTCTGAAAAGGTTGAAAGTTGGCATAGTATCATCATTTCACCCACATAGCATGTGCAAAAAAGTAGCGAGGGTTACGGCAAAAAACTGGATGCACTTCGTGTACAAAATGGACAATCTCTTTTGACGTATCAGGGTTTGGGACGTAAACTCACCTGTTATAAAGGCATTTCATTTTTTTGAACTTCTTTAAAGTCCACACTTTTTGTGTGTTCAAAATGCACTATTAAAATCCACATCATCAATTATCAACCCTTTCTGAATTCATTTGGTACTTTTTCATGCATTTACTGATTTTTTTAGAGCTAAATGACCCTTAAATTGAAAAACAATTTGAATGAACTCTGAAAAGGTTCAAAGTTGGCACGGTATCATCATTTCACCCACATAGCATGTGCAAAAAAGTAGATAGGGTTACGGCAAAAAACTGGATGCACTTCATGTACAAAATGGACAATCTCTTTCGAAGTATTACGGTTTGGGAGGAAAACTCACGTGTTACAGAGGCATTTCCTTTTTATTGAACTTATTTGAAGTCCAGACTTTTTGTGTATTCAAAATGCAGTATTCAAATCCGCATTATCAATTATCAACCCTTTCTGAATTCATTTGGTACTTTTTCATGCATTTACTAAAAAATTTCAAAGCTAAATGACCCTGAAATTGAAAAACACTCCGAATGAACACTGAAAAGGTTCAAAGTTGGCATGGTATCATCATTTCACCCACATACCATGTGCAAAAAAGTAGAGAGGGTTACGACAAAAAATAGATGCACTTCGTGTACAAAATGGACAATCTCTTTCGAAGTATCAGGGTTTGGGACGAAAACTCATGTGTTACAAAGGCATTTCATTTTTTTGAACTTATTTGAAGTCCCGACTTTTTGTGTGTTCAGAATGCACCATTCAAATCCACATCATCAATTATCAACCCTTTCTGAATTCATTTGGTATTTTTCATGGATTTACGGAATTTTTTTAGAGCTAAATGACTCTAAAATTGAAAAACACTTCGAATGAACTCTGAAAAGGTTGATAGTTGGCATGGTATCATCATGTCGCCCACATAGCATGTGCAAAAAAGTAGGGAGGATTACGGCAAAAAATGGATGCACTTCATCTACAAAATGGACAATCTCTTTCGAAGTATCAGGGTTTCGGGCGAAAACTCATCTGCTACAAACGTATTTCATTTTTTGTCTGTTCAAAATGCACCATTCAAATCGACATCATCAATCATTAACCCTTTCTGAATTAATTTGGTATTTTTAATGCAGTTACAGATTTTTTTAGAGCTAAATGACCCTGAAATTGAAAAACAGTTCAAATGAACTCTGAAAAGGTTGAAAGTTGGCATGGTATCATCATTTCACCCACATAGCATATGCAAAAAAGTAGAGAGGGTTACGGCAAAAAACTGCATGCACTTCGTGTGCAAAACGGACAATCTCTTTCGACATATCAGGGTTTGGGAAGAAAACTCACCTGTTACAACGACATTTCATTTTTTTGAATTTATTTGAAGTCCAGACTTTTTGTGTGTTCAAAATGCACAATTCAAATCCACATCATCAATTATCATCCCTTTCTGAATTCATTTGGTACTATTTCATGCATTTACTAAATTTTTTAGAGAGCTAAATGACCCTGAAATTGAAAAACACTTTGAATTAACTTTGAAAAGGTTCAAAGTTGGCACGGTATCATCATTTCACCCACATAGCATGTGCAAAAAAGTAGAGAGGATTACGGCAAAAAATGGATGCTCTTCGTGTACAAAATGGATAATCTCTTTCGAAGTAACAGGGTTTCGGGCGAAAACTCATCTTTTACAAAGGCATTTCATTTTTTAAAATTTCTTTGAAGTCCAGACTTTTTGTGTCTTCAAAATGCACCATTCAAATCCACATCATCAATTATCAACCCTTTCTGAATTAATTTGGTATTTTTAATGCTTTTATTGAATTATTTTAGAGCTAAATGCCCCTGAAATTGAAAAACACTTTAGATGAACTCTTAAAAGGTTGCAAGTTGGAATGATATCATCATTTCACCCACATAGCATGTGCAAAAAAGTAGAGAGGGTTACGGCAAAAACTGGATGCACTTCGTGTGCAAAATGAACAATCTCTTTCGAAGTATTAGGGTTTGGGACAAAAACTCACCTGTTACAGAGGCATTTCCTTTTTATTGAACTTATTTGAAGTCCAAACTTTTTGTGTGTTCAAAATGCACCATTCAAATCGGCATCATCGATTATCAACCCTTTCTGAATTCTGTTGGTACTTTTTCATGCATTTACTGAATTTTTTCAGAGCTAAATGACCCTGAAATTGAAAAACACTCCGATGAACACTGAAAAGGTTCAAAGTTGGCATGGTATCTTCATTTCACCCAAATAGCATGTGCAAAAAGTAGAGAGGTTTATGGAAAAAACTGGATGCATTTCGTGTACAAAATGCACAATCTCTTTCAAATTATCAGGGTTTCGAACGAAAACTCATCTGTTACAAAGGCATTTCTTATTTTTGAACTTATTTGAAGTGCAGACTTTGTGTGTGCTCAAAATGCACCATTCAAATCCACATCATCAATTATCAACCCTTTCTGAGTTCATTTGATATTTTTTATGCATTTACAGAATTTTTTAGAGCTAATTGACCCTGAAATTGAAAAACACTTCAAATGAACTCTGAAAAGGTTGAAAGTAGGCATAGTATCATCATTTCACCCACATAACATGTGCAAAAAAGTAGAGAGCATTACGACAAAAAATGAATGCACTTTGTGTGCAAAATGGACAATCTATTTCAAATTATCAGGGTTTCGGAAGAAAACTCAACTGTTTCAAAGGCATTTCATTTTTTAAACTTATTTGAAGTCCAGACTTTTTGTGTGTTCAAAATGCACCATTCAAATCCACATCATCAATTACCAACCATTTCTTTATCCATTTGTTATTTTTCATGCATTTGCGTAATTTTTTAGAGCTAAATGCCCCTGAAATTGAAAAACACTTCGAATCAACTCTAAAAAGTTTGAAAGTTCGCATGGTATCATAATTTCACCCACATAGCATGTGCATAAAAGTAGAGAGACTTACGGAAAAAAATGAATGCACTTAGTGTACAAAATTGACAATCTCTTTCGAAGTATCAGGGTTTCTAACGAAAACTCATCTTTACAAAGGCATTTCCTTTTTTGTAACTTATTAGAAGTCCAGACTTTTCATGTGTTCAAAATGCACCATTCAAATCCACATCATGAATTATCAACCCTTTCAGTGTTCATTTGGTATTTTTCATGCATTTACTGATTGTTTTGGAGCTAAATGCCCCTGAAATTGAAAAATACTTCAAATGAACTCTGAAAAGGTTGAAAGTAGGCATGGTATCATCATTTCACCCACACAGCATGTGCAAAAAAGTAGAGAGGGTTCGTCAAAAAAATGGATGCACTTTGTGTACAAAATGGACAATCACTTTCGAAGTATCAGGGTTTGGGACGAAAACTCATCTGTTACAGAGGCATTTAGTTTTTTTGAACTTATTTGAAGTCCAGACTTTTCGTGTGTTCAAAATGTACCATTCAAATCCACATCATCAATTATCAACCCTTTCCGAATTCATTTGGTACTTTGTCATTTATTTACTGACTTTTTTTCAGAGCTAAATGACCCTGAAATTGAAAAACACTCTGAATGAACTCTGAAAAGGTTCAAAGTTGGCATGGCATCATCATTTCTCCCACATAGCATGTGCAAAAAATTAGAGAGGGTTACAACAAAAAATGGATGCACTTTGTGTACAAAATGGACAATCTCTTTCGACGTATCAGGGTATCGAACGAAAACTCATATGTTACAAAGGCATTTCATTTTTTTGAACTTATTTGAAGTCCAGACTTTGGGTGTGTTCAAAATGGACCATTAAAATCCACATCATCAATTATCAACCCTTTCTGAAATAATTTGGTATTTTTCATGCATTTATAGAATTCTTTTTGAGCTAAATGCCCCTGAAATTGAAAAACCCTTCAAATGAACTCTGAAAAGGTTGAAAGTTGGCATGGTATCATCATTTCACCCACATAGCATGTGCAAAAAAGTAGAGAGGGTGTCGGTGTACTAAAGTAGGGGTACCTTAGTATCCCGAACTTGTGCACGGGCAGTTGCAGCGTCCCGCGGCAAGGCTAGCCAGGCGACCGCCAAGACCCCTCGTGGTTCCTTTGGAGCCATTCAAGAACAAAGTATCCAAATCCAGAAGACAAGACCCCGGCAAGAGGAGCTTGCCAGGAAGGCCACTCAAGGCACAAAAACCACTCAAGACACAAGGCCCCGGCGAGAGGAGCTTGCCGGGAAGGCCATCCAAGGCATATCAAGAAGCTTGCCGCGACGCGCCACGCATCCCTGCAAGACCCGGTGAGCGACAAGCTCCCGGGCGCGACAAGATAGCGACCGCGGCAAGCTACTTGCCGCGGCAAGCCTCCACTCAGTACCCGCACTCCAGCGCATCCACCCACGTGTCGCTCTGGGACCATCCCGGGCGTACGTGGCGGAAGGCTGTGCAGCCTGGGGTACACGGTGGCGAGCGGTGATGACAAGGCTACCGTCGTGGCGGACGGTGGCGCCCCTGACGGCCACTTTTTGCACTGTTTGGGCGACGGCGACGGGCATTTATTGCCCTTGTCCCCTGCCGTCAGGGTTAGGTACGGGGCACTGTACAGACACTGTTCCAACTACCACTATTTTTACTTTTTTACCCTCATCTGTGTTGCCACCTGTCGGTGACCCCTTTGACCTATAAAAGGAGGCCCATGCGCAACGTAGGGGAGGTTCTGAACATCGATCATCCTCATGCTCGGTCTTGCTAGCGGTTAGAGTGTGTTGTAGCTCTCCTCGCTCCCGAGCCAAGAACTCAATACATCCACCGAAGCAGGAGTAGGGTTTTACGCATCCGTGCGGCCCGAACCTGGGTAAACTGCTCGTGTGCTCGCCTCGATCCGCTCTTTGTGCATCCTCCGCCCCCTGCCGTACCGAGAAGGGGCTCCGGTCCCATAGGTGTTCGTGGGCGATCAGTTTCCCCGACATCATTGGCGCGCCAGGTAGGGGGACTGCGTCGAGGTTGTGCGAACCCGATCTGGCCTGCACACGGGCTAGATTTTCAACTCCTTCATCAACTTCACCGACTCCATCAGCATGCCGCCGAAGAAGAAGGCTTCGGAGGTAGCAGGTCCGTCCGCGTCGATCCCACCACCGCCGGAGCCAACGGCTGGTGGGGTAGACGTCGGCGGAAGGACGGACGTCGGCGAGGAAACTCACGGCGTCGCGAAGTCCAAGGACAAGACGGACGACCGGGCGCACTCCAAGGCCTCGGCGTCCGTACATGCACCTCGCCCGTCTCAGGAGGTGCGGGACCGGCAGCGACGAGGTACTCAAGGTACCTTACGCTTGCTGGGCCAAGGTCAAGCTGGCAGATCTCGGGACGCTCAAGGCCAGCATGCGGATCAACATGCCGGCACGAGCAAGGCGCGGTCGCCAGGACGGGAAGCTGCTCCTTCTAACGTAGTTAGAAGTCCGAGCATATCCCGCTCCTCGCACCGCTCGCCACCGTTACCCGCCACTCCAGCAGAAGCTCTAGCACGAGCTCAACTGCTCCTCGACTTCCCTCCAGCGGCAGACAAGGCCGATGACTGGAGGGCCACCATCCAGAGCCTCATTGCCTTCGCCAACGGTGACACTCCGCAGCAGCCGACCACGTCGCGGCCGCAGTAAGTTAGCCAGGCGCGGGCTGATGGCGACAAGACTGCCGGGGGTGCAACCACAGTGCACTCCCCGCCCCGAAGGCCAAAATCGCCGACTCGCCAGATCAACATCGACGATGACTCCACAGCGTCATCGGATCCGCGAGCTCGCCGCGATCAGCGCCATGTCCTTGACGACCGACAACAAGAGGACGCTCGAACGTGCATCGAGCGCCGAAGAGAAGCGCGGCGACAATTCGACCAGCGCGCTGGACCCGCTGTTGACATGCAAGCGCCAGGGGGAGCAGGCGACCTGCCGTACGCGGTAGGTTGCCTTGCGTTCACTCGTGAGCTGCGGCAAGTCTAGTGGCCTAGCATGAAGAACTTCAAGCCCGACGTACCGGAGAAGTACGACGGCAAGACACATCCGTCGGAGTTCCTCAGCATCTACACCATCGCGGTGCAGGCTGCTGGGGGACGAGACGACAAGATACTCGCCAATTACTTCCCGCTGGTGCTCAAGCCAAACGTCAGATCTTGGCTCATGCACTTGCCGGAGAACTCCATTTCTTCTTGGGCTGACCTATGCCATCAGTTTGTCGGCGGCTTCACAGGTGGCCACAAGCCCCATGGCCAGGAGAGTGACCTTCACATACTCGTCCAGAAGGAAGGAGAGCCCCTGCGTAAGTATATCCAGAGGTTCAGCCGTGTCCAGCACAACATCCTAGACGTCCACCCTGCCGCGGTTATTAGCGCGTTCCATCAGAACGTGCGTAACCGCCGGATGAGGGAGGATATGGCGATGTGCAAGATCAGGGACGTCAGCGAGCTGTACGCCCTGGCCGACAAGTGCGCACGCGCTGAGGAGGGGACGAAACTCCCCGGAGAGGATACAGGAGCAGGGGGATCAGACAGCGAAGACGTCACCCCGGGAAAGAAGAACCAGCGGCGGAGCAACAGAAAGAAGAAGAACAAGGAAGTGCTAGTCGTTGAGCAGTCCGACAAGGAGGCCGGCGCCAAGAAAGCCCAGGTTGGTAGCTCCGGCAAGGAGACTGCCGCGTGCACCAACTGCCAGGCTGTGGCGGCTGCCGACAAGCAGGACGGCACCGACAAGCAGTATTGCAAGATCCACCGCACCAAGGGCCACGACCTCCAGAACTGCAAGAAAGTCGAGTACCTCGTCGAGCAGCAAAAGGCTGAGTATGAGCAACGCAACAAGGACAAGGCCCAGGGAGGTGATGGTGGGTCTGGCAAGAAGCGGCCATTCAACGGCCGGGGAGGACGCCACGGCAAGGCCAAGTAGCGGCAAGGAGACAGACCTCCCCGCGGCCGCGACAAGGATGAAGACAAAGACGACGACGAAGACATGGATGATGGAGAGACCAGTGAACAGGAGTTTCAAAAAGCCACAGAAGTTTTGTGCATTGACGGTGGTGCTTCTCTGCATACTTCCCACCGCCAACTCAAACAATGGGTGCGTGAAGTCAATGCAGCAGAACCACCCGTCGAGTCGCGCAAGCTTCTGAAGTGGTCCAACACGCCTATCGTCTTTGACATTGAGGACGATCCTGATCGCACAACTGCGGTTGGGTGTTTGCCGATGTTGGTCTCACCAACCATCCGCAACCTCAAGGTCACAAAGATGTTAGTTGACGGCGGGGCCGGCTTGAACCTGATCTCCTCCGCTGTGGTCCGGAAACTCCAGATCCCTGACAGCGAGCTCGAGGAAACCGGCACGTTCCAAGGGATCAGCCCGGGAAGGAGCAAGCCGAAGGGGAAGATCACGCTGCCAGTGACGTTTGGCGGAGAGCTGAACTTCAGAACTGAGAGGATCACTTTCGACGTTGCTGATTTTCCATTGCCTTACAATGGAATACTTGGCCGTCCAGCTCTCGCCAAGTTCATGGCAGCCTCTCACTATGCCTACAACATGCTCAAGATGCCAGGCTCGATAAGCGTCATCTCTGTCTCTAGCGACAAGAAAGATGCCCTTATCTGCGCCGACAAGATCTATCGGGAAGCATCAGCCGCAGCAGATAGCAAGACACTTACCGCTGAAGCTCCCGGGGGAAGAAGAAGACAAAGTCCGGCAAGAGCTCTGGGGCCCACTCCGGCAAACGCACCTCTTCGGAGTGCTGCGCTGCCGTCGAGGACGCACCATCAAGATCCACCGGCAAGTGCAAGAAGGCGATGGCAGCTCCACCAACAACCAAGAAGGTGTTCGCTAAGGAGGATGACACTGGTGGTACTTTCACCATCAGTGCCACGCTCGACCCCAAATAGGAAAGCGCGCTCGTTGCTTTCATGCGGGCGAATGTCGACGTGTTTGCATGGCAACCGTCTGACATCCCCGGTGTTCCCAGGAAAGTGATTGAGCACAAGCTTGCCGTTTGTCCTCACGCGCGGCCCGTAAAGCAGAAGGTTATAAAACAAGCAGTGGAGCGCCAAGAGTTCATAGCAGAAGATATCAAGAAGCCGGAAGCATCAGGCCTTGTCAGAGGTGTACTCCATCCCACGTGGTTGGCCAATCCTGTTGTTGTGCGTAAGGCAAATGGCAAGTGGAGGCTGTGTATTGACTTCACCGATGTGAATAAGGATTGTCCCAAAGATCCATTTCCCTTGCCGCGCATTGACCAGATTATTGACTCCACGGATGGATGTGAGTTGCTTTCGTTTCTTGATGCATACTTAGGATACCACTAGATCTTCATGGCTGAAGAAGATGAGGAGAAGACCGCATTCATTACTCCATGTGGAACTTATTGCTTCATACGCATGCCCTTTGGGTTGAAGAATGCTGGCTCAACGTTCGCGAGAGTAGTCCACACTGCTTTTGATCCACAGATACACAGAAATGTAGAAGCTTACATGGATGACATAGTGGTCAAGAGCAAGGACAGGGCAACTCTGATACAAGATCTAGATGAAACCTTTGCAAATCTGCGCAAGATCCAACTCAAGCTCAACCCCGAGAAGTGCGTGTTTGGAGTCCCCTCCGGCAAGCTTCTCGGGTTCTTCGTGTCTCAGAGGGGGATTGAAGCCAATCCCGACAAGATCAAGGCCATTGAGCAGATCGAAGCACCAAAGCGCGTCAAGGATGTACGAAGACTTGCCGGCTGCGTGGCTGCTCTCAGCAGGTTTATCTCTAAGTCTGCAGAACGCGCCCTGCCGTTTTTCAAAATTTTGAAAAAGGCAGGTTCAATGAAATGGACTCCGGAAGCGGAGGCAGCGCTGCGGGACTTGAAGAGGTACCTGTCCTCCACTCCAATACTTGTCGCACCTAAGCCACAAGAAAAGTTGTTGCTGTACCTAGCGGCAACCAATCAAGTGGTTAGTGCTGCGTTAGTAGCGGAGAGGGGGGGGCGGATGATGAGCCAGCGGCCGCGGCAAGCACATCCAGCGACAAGCAGGGGGCTTCCCCGACAAGCTCTGGTCCCAACAAGGACGGATCTGCGCAGATGCAAGAGGAGATACGGAAGAAGATGGTGCAGCGCCCAGTTTATTTTGTCAGTTCCCTCTTGCAGGGGGCTAGGTCAAAGTACTCTGGGGTGCAGAAGTTGCTTTTCGGCCTCCTCATGGCCTCGAGAAAGCTGCGCCACTACTTCCAAGCACATGAGATAACAGTGGTCACTCGCTTTCCGCTAAAAAGGATATTGCAAAACCCAGAAGCAACAGGCAAGATTGTTGAGTGGGCACTGGAACTATCAAGCTTTGGCCTCAAGTTTGAAAGCACTTCAACTATACAGAGCAGAGCATTGGCAGAGTTTATAGCAGAATGGACGCCAACGCCAGATGAGGAGATTCCAGAGACGAGCATCCCCGTCAAAGAAGCAAGCAAAGAATGGATAATGTACTTTGATGGTGCCTTCTCGCTGCAAGGCGTCGGTGCTGGCGTGCTGCTTCTCGCGCCAACCGGAGAGAACCTCAAGTACGTGGTCCAGATGCATTTTCCCAAGGAGCAAGCGACAAACAATACTGGAGAATATGAAGGTTTGCTTGCCGGCCTCAAGATCGCGGCAGACCTTGGGATCAAGAAGCTTATTGTAAGGGGTGACTCGCAGCTTGTCGTCCGCCAAGTAAACAAGAACTACCAGAGTCCGTTGATGGAAGCTTACGTCGATGAAGTGAGGAAGCTTGAAGAACACTTTGACGACCTACAGATGGAGCATGTTCCAAGAGCTCAGAACGACATCGCAGATGGCCTGTCGAAGTGCGCCGCACTCAAGTTACATGTGGAACCAGGGATCTCCGTGCTTAAGCTGACTCAACCATCCGTAACACCATCAACCGGACAGAGCAAGAAGAGGAAATTGATCTCCGGCGACTACTTTCCGGCAGAGCTTCCAGAAGCTGCCGTCAAGAAAGTCCCCAAGATCAACGCCAAGAGTGTTGAGGAGCAATCCGCTCCGGCAAGTCCCAGGACTTGTTCCGTCGAAGCGGAGGCTCCCGACAAGTTTTGCTCCGGCAAGCTTGCTGGGGAACGTCAGGCTCCGGCTGAGCCACAGGTGCTCGCCGTCGAAGCAGATGTTCCCGCAGCAGCAGAAGTGCCTTTAGTCCTTGCTGTCGAGCCACAAGCTCCAGCATGGGCACAGCAGATTGTCCGTTTCCTCTAGACAGGAGAACTTCCCGAAGAGCAAGAAGAAGCTGAAAGAGTAGCCCGGCAGTCAAGTATGTACCAGTTTGTCGGCAACGAACTGTACAGAAGGAGACTCAACGGTGTGAAACTGAAGTGTATTCCCCGGGAAGATGGACAGAAGCTGTTGGCAGAGATACATGGAGGTATATGTGGCCACCACATTGGCGCAAGAGCGTTTGCCGGCAAGGCTTTCCGGCAAGGTTTCTTTTGGCCAGAAGCCCTCCAGGATGCAACTGCACAAGTAACCAAGTGTGAAGCGTGCCAGTTCCATTCCAAGCAGATACATCAGCCAGCTCAAGCTCTCCAGACGATCCCTTTTTCCTGGCCATTTTCGGTCTGGGGGCTCGACATCCTCGGCCCCTTTCCCCGCGCAGCCGGGGGCTTTGAGTACTTGTACGTTGCCATCGACAAGTTCACAAAGTGGCCGGAAGTGGAACCAGTGAGAAAGGTGACCGCACAGTCAGCAGTCAAGTTCTTCAGGTCGATTGTTTGCCGTTTCGGGATCCCTAACAGGATCATCACCGACAACGGTACGCAATTCACGAGCCGCACCTTCATGCGGTACGTTCAAGATCTTGGCGCCAAGGTCTGCTTCGCTTCTGTTGCTCACCCAAGGAGCAACGGTCAAGCGGAGAGAGCAAATGCTGAAGTGCTGCGCGGCCTCAAGACAAGAACTTTCGACAAGCTGCACAAGTGCGGAAGAAATTGGATCGAGGAGCTGCCAGTGGTTCTTTGGTCGATCAGGACGACGCCAAATCGAGCCACTGGACAGACACCCTTTGCTCTAGTCTATGGAGCAGAGGCAATTCTCCCCACGGAACTCGTATACGGGTGGCCTCGAGTGCTCGCTTATGATGAGCTCGAGCAAGAGCAGCTGCGACAAGATGACGCACTGCTCCTTGAGGAGGACCGTCTTCAGGCTGCTGTAAGAGCTGCTCGCTACAAGCAAGCTTTGCGCCGCGACCATAGCCGCAAAGTCAATGCCAGAAGTCTCGAGGAAGGCGACCTTGTTCTTCGGCGCGTTCAGTCCGCCAAGAATTCCAACAAGTTGACGCCGAAGTGGGAAGGCCCTTATCGGGTCAAACGAGTCACTAGGCCCGGCGCTGTCCGCCTTGAGACCGAAGATGGCTTTCCGGTGAGCAACTCCTGGAACATTGAGCATCTTCGTAAGTTTTACCCATAAGGCGCGGTTGCCGTGATCCGTTCCGGCAACCACCTTTTGTACAAGTCTTGCCGCTGTTGCATGTAATCCTTTGTACAAAGCCGGGCGCAGACCCCGTGCATCAGTAAAGTTTATGTGCCCCGCACGTCTTGTCATTTCATGCTTTCTATTTTTTGCATGTTCTATCTGACACTTTGTGCAGCACCTACCCCCGATAAGCGATAACAAGCCAGAAGGCTCCATACCTGCATTTCCTCTTCTTTCTTTGTTCTCAAGGAAAAGCAAATTCCCTCACGCACAAGTTTGCCGGGGGGGAGGAGAAGATGGTGGTATGGACCAAATGCCGTTCAAGAAAGTTTGGCCTTGCCGGGAAGCAAACAACACAAAAGCTAAGTTGCCAAAGTTTGAGCAATCAAATTTTCAAATTTTTAAGTTATCTTCATTGAATGACCACACTTTGTATGGAAAACCTGTGCGCGGAGGAACCAACTCGTAACCAGTTGCGCCCTTATTTTGTTTCGAGTTTGCTCAACAGCTTAAGTGTGCTGCGACTAGTGTCGCGCCCTTACTTTGTTTCCGAGCCTGCTCAACAGCTTAAGTGTGCCGCAACTGGTTGCGACAAGGTTTCTTGCCGGCGACGGCACCGCCAGCAGGCTACTGAAGTTCCGCACTCAACGCTCGCGGCAAAGGTGCCTACGCCGGCAAGTTCCCTAAAAGCGTAGGGTAAAAACATACAAAGCAAGGAAGTCAAGTAAAGGAAATAACGTTGCATTAACCACCTAAGATAGAGTTATATTACAAAATGACTTGCCGCAATTCTAATAGACTATTGTTCATAACATGGTTGGCAGCGGCAAGGAAAGAAGAAAGTAAAAAGCCTAGTCCGCGCGGTCGCCTTCAACCCTCTTGATCCCGCCCACCTTGTCCACAATGGGTGCGACAAGGGCCTTGAGCGCCTCCTGGTCGGCGTCGGGCGGCAGGGTCCTTAGGACGTTGGTGAGGTTGAGCCCTGGGTTGCGGAAAGCCACCTTCATCAGCACCTTTTGGAGGGCCCCCGCGCAGAGCCTGCGTGATTCGTCCGCCAGCTGCTTCGCGATCTTCTCCCGGAGTTGCTGGAGGGCCGTCGCCACGCCCTTGAAGAAAAGAGTAAGCTTGGCGCTGGCATGGAGGTTCTCGTCGGTGGAGTACCCGAGGTACTCCCCCCCCAGCTGCGCCAACTCCATGTCGATGTCCGCGGCGGCGTTGACAAGACCTTCCGTCCATAGCTCGACGGTCCGCCTAATGTTATTCTGGGAAATGGCGGCACTGTCCAGCAACACCTTCTTGGCCCTGAGCTCCTCCTTCAGGGCCGTCTCCCGCTCCCTGGCGCCGTCCAGCGTCGTGGTAAGAGTGGACAGCTTCAGCTCCAGATCGGCGATGGTGTCCTTGGC
>LR738715.1:356990137-357009382 GCA_902687465.1 Secale cereale | reverse complement strand
AGGGCCCCCGCGCAGAGCCTGCGTGATTCGTCCGCCAGCTGCTTCGCGATCTTCTCCCGGAGTTGCTGGAGGGCCGTCGCCACGCCCTTGAAGAAAAGAGTAAGCTTGGCGCTGGCATGGAGGTTCTCGTCGGTGGAGTACCCGAGGTACTCCCCCCCCAGCTGCGCCAACTCCATGTCGATGTCCGCGGCAGCGTTGACAAGACCTTCCGTCCATAGCTCGACGGTCCGCCTAATGTTATTCTGGGAAATGGCGGCACTGTCCAGCAACACCTTCTTGGCCCTGAGCTCCTCCTTCAGGGCCGTCTCCCGCTCCCTGGCGCCGTCCAGCGTCGTGGTAAGAGTGGACAGCTTCAGCTCCAGATCGGCGATGGTGTCCTTGGCGACGGCGAGCTCCTTGCCCTTCTCGGAGAGGCGGACCTGCAGCTCGGAATGGCTGTGTGCGTCCTTCTCCCTCTCGAGCTTGAGTGCGGCGACCTCCTCGCCGCTCGTCTTCAAGTTGGCCTCCAGCTGCGCCACCCTCGTCTCCAACTCTCTCTTGGCGGTCTTGGCAGCTGCGGCGACATCCTTTGCCTCCTGCAAAGCTCCGCCAAGCGATCGCTCGCGCGCGGCAAGCCCGTCCTCGTGGCTGTCGAGGTCGACCCTCCATTGCGTCAGCTCACCTTCTCGCCTGGATAGCTCCTCGGTGGCAAGCCGTTGCTGCTCCTCCACTTCTGCCTTCTCCAAGATGAAGGCCTGATGCGCCTCGGCAAGCTGCTCCCGCTCCTCCGCCAAGGATCGGAGAGCTGCTTGGTTGATGGCTCGGAGCTCTTCTGCGCGCTTCTCCAAGTCAGCACCCGCCTTGGCGGCCAGAGCCTCTCGGGACTCCAGCTTGGCCTGCCGGGCGAGGTACAAAGACAGAAGCTTGCATAGCAGCCGCTCCTCCTCGGGCTCACTGCTGCTGCTCGGCGCGTCGACGAACTTCAGTCCGACGGAGGCAAGGACCTCCCCGTCGAAGACCTCTCCCTCGACTGGCGCCCTGGACATGGACGCCCACGGGAGTTGGATGAAGATGTCGTCGCCGGCCTTCAGATACGCGCTTGGCTCGGGCTCGTCGGAGCTGGGGGCTGTGGCGGCGGCAGAGGGCTCGGCGGTCGGCGTAGCGCCTGGCGCTCCTGCGGCCCCAGTGCCGTCAGTGCGATCGCCAGCCTCTTTGCCAGCTGCCTTGGCGGCAGCCTTGGCGGCCTCTGCGCCAGTGGGATCGTCCGCGCCGACCGTTTCTTCAGCAACGGCAGCGGCGTCAGCGACGACCTCCGTCTCCATGGGCTCGCCTGCGGACGGGTCTGACGGAAGAAAAGAAAAGGAAAGAAAAACAAGTCAAGCAAATATCCAAAAAGAAAATTGAAAGAAGAAAAGTCCAAGGGTTTACCTGCGCGGGCCTCCTCCTCGGTGGGGTTCCTTGCCGGGGAGCTCTCCATCGGTGGCATGGTGGTAGCTCCCGCCGGCGGAGGGCCGCTAGCGTCATCCCTTGGCGGAGTGCTCGCCCTTGGCGGAGTGCTCGCCCTTGGCGGGGTGCTCGCCCTTGGCGGAGTGCTCACCCTTGCCGGAGAGCCTCCCCTTGGCGGAGTGGCCGAGGCGTGCGGCACGTCGGGGGCGGTCTCCTGGCGCTCCTGATGCTGCTGCTCCGCTCCTGCACGAACCAACAAACAAGACGTCAGAAAAGAAGAAGCACCCACGCGCGCCCAACGGCAGAAGATGCACTACACTTACGCTGGGGGCTGCGCTAGGGGCTACTCTGAAGAACAGTTGCCGGGTCCGGCAAGCTTGTCTCAGGCGCGCCCCCTGCTTACGCGGCGGGCTCGTCCTCGATGACGATCACCGGGACCTTGGCCCTCTTCGCCGCCCTCTGTGCCGGAGTTCTGAAAAGGACAGGTTCAGAGTTAGGCGAAAGAGATACAAGACAAGAAACAACAGAAAATCAAAGAAGTACAAAAATTATGAAGACTTACTCTTCTTCCTCCACGTCGGAGCTGAGCGCGGAGAAATCAAAATCCGGCTCGCCCGTCCCGGCGCGAGGAGGCGGAGGAATGGGCTCCCTCGGCCGCTTGGCGGGGGCAGGGACGATGGTCTGAGAAGACCCCGCTCCGGTTGCCGCCGAAGCACGAGGGGCGGCGGGAGCCGAGGCACCAGTCCGGGAAGACCCCGCTCCAGTTGCCGCTGAAGCACGGTGCACTCCGTTGGCGGCCTTGCTTGTCGCGGTGGCGCGTGTCGCGCAGCGCTGTGGCTGCTGGCCCGCCTGCCGCCCCATCACGTCTGCGGCCTTGCGGAGACGCCTCCTTGTCGGAGCTGGAGGACTTGCTGGTGGTGGCGAGCTGCCTGAGGACGAGGAGGAGGAGCCAATCTCCAGCGAGCCGCTCGAGTCCTCGACAGGCTCGCTTGACCCGGCACCCTGCTCGGCGGGCCCACTCGACTCGACACCCTGCTCGATGGGCTCGCTTGTCCCGTCGATCTGCCCGGCAAGCTTCCCCGCTTTGCGGAGCTCTTCCTCCTCGGCGAGGCTTGTCTCCTCCACCTCCTCCACTGTGTACCCGAACTCGCCCGCGGTCGTGGCTACCGCTGCCTCTTCCAGCCTGGTGGCAATATATGCCATCTCCTGGTCGGTGGTGTCGCGGGTGAGGCCTCTTTTCTCGTCGGAGTTGACTGGCTGCTCCACCAAGTTGTCGAAGAATGTCTGCACAGCTTCATCGGAAGGTTCTTGCCAAGTGGGATCGATCCCGTGGGAATCGCACAGCGGAATCACTGCACGGATGGCACTGAGCGCAGAGCTATTGCACAGCGGGACGACACCTTGCGGCAACGTGAACCATTCGGGGTGGGCAGAGTCGTACTTGAACAACGCTGGAGCATCGCGTTGAGCTCCAGAACAGTAAAATTCCAATTGAGGCCAGGGCGCAGCCTCATGATATCTGCCGCATTCTCGAACTCCCAAGCAGCCCTCTTCCTCTCCTGCAAGGGGGCGATGTGGCGGCGGAGAAAGTCTGCTCCAACTGCGCCTACAGTGAGCCCGGCGTGCCTGAGGCGAAGGATCCGAGTAGTAGCAATATTCAATCTGCTATCCTCCGGAGCCAAATCGCTCCAGTCGTTGCCGCGTACTACTTGGGCTTGGCGCCGGGAAGTGAATGGCTGCGGGACATCCTCTACGATCCAACACCAGTTGGCTCTCCACTCATCCCACTTGCCGCGGAGCTCCCCCTCCAGATAGGCTTCCTTCTTGTGCGTCCTCGAGATCCAGGAGACGCCGCCGGACAAAGGTGACCCTGCCTCGACTCGAGGCGTGAAGTAATGGCGGAAAAGAGCTACATTGGGGTAGACTCCGACAAAGTTTTCGCACAGGTGTGCGAAAACGGCAATGGTCAAGACGGCATTGGGGGTGAAGTCAAGGAGATGGAGCCCGTAGGTGTTCATGACGTCGCAGAAGAACTCAGAATAGGGCGGGCAGAGCCCGCAGTAGAAGAACAGGGCAAAGAAGGCGTAGCCGGTCGGAAACATCTCGCAGGCTACGGCGGGGAGTACCTTGGTGCGCGGATGCGCCTTCGTCTCCCTCGACTAGAAAAGGTAGAAGGTATCCCTCAACTCCTCCGCGTCAAGCTTTGGCGGGAAGACCGCCATCTTCTTCCGCATTGCTGCTAGCCGCAGCGCCTTGGCGGACTTCGCGGCCTTCCCGTTCTCGCCTTTCGGAGCCATGGCGGGGACGGTGTGGGAGGTCGACGGCGCTGGTGATGCTGGTGGCAGCGGAGGGGTCGGAGCGCTGCTCTCTTTCGGCCTTCGGGAAGGAGGGGAGCGGCGGGGGTTTCTGAGGGATGAAGAAGCAACGGGTGAATGGAAGGAACTGCCCCTGTTTCCCCTGCTTTTAAGGGGGGAGGGGGACGTTCCGCATTTCCCATTGAAGAATCAGGCCACGATCTCTCCCACGACGCCGCGATTGACGTGTGCCTTTAGGGGAGAGCGTGGTGGATACGGAGTGGGATACGGAGTGTCGCAGGCCGTGCGTGCTCGTGCACTGTTTTGGGCCTGGCCCAACAGCGCTCGGCACCGTGTATGGCCCAGGCCTGGGGGCTCCTGTCGGTGTACTAAAGTAGGGGTACCTTAGTATCCCGAACTTGTGCACGGGCAGTTGCAGCGTCCCACGGCAAGGCTAGCCAGGCGACCGCCAAGACCCCTCGTGGTTCCTTTGGAGCCATTCAAGAACAAAGTATCCAAATCCAGAAGACAAGACCCCGGCAAGAGGAGCTTGCCGGAAGGCCACTCAAGGCACAAAAACCACTCAAGACACAAGGCCCCGGCGAGAGGAGCTTGCCGGGAAGGCCATCCAAGGCATATCAAGAAGCTTGCCGCGACGCGCCACGCGTCCCGGCAAGACCCGGTGAGCGACAAGCTCCCGGGCGCGACAAGATAGCGACCGCGACAAGGCACTTGCCGCAGCAAGCCTCCACTCAGTACCCGCGCTCCAGCGCATCCACCCACGTGTTGCCCTGGGACCATCCCGGGCGCACGTGGCGAAAGGCGGTGCAGCCTGGGGTACACGGTGGCGAGCGGCGATGACAAGGCTACTGTCGTGGCGGAGGGTGGCGCCCCTGACGGACACTTTTTGCACTGTTTGGGCGACGGCGACGGGCATTTAATGCCCTTGTCCCCTGTTGTCACGGTTAGGTACGGGGCACTGTACAGACACTGTTCCAACTACCACTATTTTTACTTTTTTTACCCTCATCTGTGTTGCCACCTGTCGGTGACCCCTTTGACCTATAAAAGGAGGCCCATGCGCAACGTAGGGGAGGTTCCGAACATCGATCATCCTCATGATAGGTCTTGCTAGCGGTTAGAGTGTGCTGTAGATCTCCTCGCTCCCGAGCCAAGAAATCAATACAACCACCAAAGCAGGAGTAGGGTTTTACGCATCCGTGCGGCCCGAACCTGGGTAAACTGCTCGTGTGCTCGCCTCGATCCGCTCTTTGTGCATCCTCCGCCCCCTGCCGTACCGAGAAGGGGCTCCGGTCCCATAGGTGTTCGTGGGCGATCAGTTTCCCCGACAGAGGGTTACGGAAAAAACTGGATGCACTTCGTGTACAAAATGGACAATCTCTTTCAAAGTATCAGAGTTTGGTATGAAAACTCATCTATTACAAAGGCATTTCATTTTTTTGAACTTATTCAAAGTCCAGAATTTTTGTTTGTTAAAAATGCACCATTCAAATCCACATCATCAATTATCAACCCTTTCTGAATTCATTTGGTATTCGGCATGCATTTACTAAAGTTTTTAGAGCTAAATGACCCTGAAATTGAAAAACACTTCGAATGAACTCTAAAAATGTTGAAAGTTGGCATAGTATCATCATTTCACCCACACAGCGTGTGCAAAAAAGTAGAGAGGGTTACGGCAAAAACTGGATGCATTTCGTGTACGCCATGGACAATCTCTTTCGAAATATCGGGGTTTCGGTCGAAAACTCATCTCTTACAAAGGCATTTCATTTTTTGAACTTATTTGAAGTCCAGACTTTTTGTGTGTTCAAAATGCACCATTCAAATCCACATCATCAATTATCGACTATTTCTGAATTAATTCGGTATTTTTCATGCAGTTCCAGCATTTCTTAGAGCTAAATGACCCTCAAATTGAAAAACACTTCAAAGGAACTTTAAAAAGGTTGAAAGTTCACATGGTATCATCATTTCACCCACATAGTATGTGCAAAAAAGTAGAGAGGGTTACGACAAAAAATGATGTACTTCGTGTACAAAATGGACAATCTCTTTCGAAGTATCATGGTTTGGGACAAAAACTCATCTCTTACAAAGGCATTTCATTTTTTTGAACTTATTTGAAATCCAGAATTTTTGTGTGTTTAAAATGCACTATTCAAATCCACATAATCAATTATCAACCCTTTCTGAATTCATTTGGCATTTTTAATGCATTTACTGATTTTTTTTAGAGTTAATTGCCCCTGAAATTAAAAAACACTTCAAATGAACTCACCTGTTACAAAGGCATTTCATTTTTCAGAACTCACCTATTACAAAGGCATTTCATTTTTTTGAACTCACCTGTTACAAAGGCATTTCATTTTTTTGAACTTATTTAAAGTCTAGACTTTTGTGTCGTGAAAATGCACCATTCCACTCCACATCATTAATTATCTATCCTTTCTGAATTCATTTGGCACTTTTCATGCATTTACTGAATTTTTTTAGAGCTAAATGACCATGAAATTGAAAAACATTTCGAATGAAGTTTGAAAAGGTTGAAAGTTGGCATGGTATCATCATTTCACCCACATAGAGTGTGCAAAAAAGCAGAGAGGATTACGACAAAAAATGGATGCACTTCTTGTACAAAATGGAGAATCTCTTTCGAAGTATCATGGTTTTGGAAGAAAACTCATCTGTTACAAAGACATTTTATATTTTCGAACATATTTTTAGTCCATACTTTTTGTGTGTTAAAAATGTACCATTCAAATCCACATCATCAATTATCAACCTTTTTTTAATTAATCTGGTATTTGTCATGCATTTACAGAATTTTTTTAGAGCTAAATGACCCTGAAATAGAAAAACACTTCAAATGAACTCTGAAAAGGTTGAAAGTTGGCATGATATCATCATTTCACCCACATAGCATGAGCAAAAAAGTAGAGAGGGTTGCGACAAAAACTGGATGCACTTCGTGTACAAAATGGACAATCTCTTTCGAAGTATGAGAGTTTGGTACGAAAACTCATCTATTACAAAGGCATTTCGTTTTTTTGAACTTATTTGAAGTCCAGAATTATTGTGTGTTCAAATTGCACCTATCTAATCCACATCATGAATTATCAACCCTTTCTGAGTTCATTTGGTATTTTTCATGCAGAATTTTTTAGAGCTAAATGACCCTGAAATTGAAAAACACTTTAGATGAACTCTGAAAAGGTTGAAAGTTGGCACGGTATCATCATTTCACCCACATAGCATGTGCAAAAAACTACAGAGGGTTACGGCAAAAAACTGGATGCACTTCGTGTACAAAATGGACAATCTCTTTCGACGTATGCCGGTGTGGGACGAAAACTCACCTGTTACAAAGGCATTTCATTTTTTTTAACTTATTTAAATTCTAGACTTTTTTGTGTTAAAAATGCACTATTAAAATCCACATCATCAATTATCAACCCTTTCTGAATTCATTTGGTACTTTTTCATGCATTTACTCATTTTTTTAAAGCTAAATGACCCTGAAATTGAAAAACACTTTGAATGAACTCTGAAAAAGGTTCAAAGTTGGCACGTTATCATCATTTCACCCACATAGCCTGTGCAAAAAAGTAGAGAGGATTACGGAAAAAATGGATGCTCTTCGTGTACAAAATGGACAATCTCTTTCGAAGTATCAGGGTTTCGGGCGAAAACTCATCTGTTACAAAGGCATTTCATTTTTTTTAACTTATTTGAAGTCCAGACTTTTTGTCTGTTCAAAATGCACCATTCAAATCCACATCATCAATTATCAACCCTTTCTGAATCCATTTGGTATTTTTAATGCATTTACTGAATTTTTTAGAGCTAAATGCCCCTGAAATTGAAAAACACTTTAGATGAACTCTGAAAAGGTGGAAAGTTGGAATGATATCATCATTTCACCCACATAGCATGTGCAAAAAAGTAGAGAGGGTTACGGCAAAAACTGGGTGCACTTCGTGTACCAAATAGACAATCTATTTCGAAGTATGAGGGTGTCGGACGAAAACTCATCTGTTACAAAGGCATTTCATTTTTTTGAACTTATTTGAAGTCCATACTTTTAATGTTTCCAAAATGCACCATTCAAATCCACATCATCAATTATCAACCCTTTTTGAATTCATTTGGTATTTTTCATGCATTTACTGATTTTTTAGAGCTAAATGACTTTGAAATTGAAAAACACTTCGAATGAACTCTGAAAAGGTTGAAACTTGGCATGGTATCATCATTTCTCCCACATAGAATGTGCAAAAAAAGTAGAGAGGATTAAGGCAAAAAATGGATGCACTTCGTGTACAAAATGCACATTCTCTTTTGAAGTATCATGGTTTTGGGCGAAAACTCATCTGTTACCAAGGCATTTCATTTTTTTGAACTTATTTGAAGTCCAGACTTTTTGTCTTTTCAAAATGCACCATTCAAATCCACATCATCAATCATCAACCCTTTCTGAATTAATTTGGTATTTTTAATGCAGTTACAGAATATTTTTAGAGCTAAATGACCCTGAAATTGAAAATAGTTCAAATGAATTGTGAAAAGGTTCAAAGTTGGCATGGTATCATCATTTCACCCACATAGCATGTGCAAAAAAGTAGAGAGGGTTACGACAAAAACTGGATGCACTTCGTGTGCAAAATGGACAATTTCTTTCAAAGTATGAGAGTTTGGTACGAAAACTAATCTATTACAAAAGCATTTCATTTTTTTGAACTTATTTAAAGTCCAGAATTTGTGTGTGTTCAAAATGCACCATTCAAATCCACATCATCAATTATCAACCCTTTCCGAGTTAATTTGGTATTTTTCATGCATTTACAGAGTTTGTTAGAGCTAAATGACCCTGAAATGGAAAAATACTTTAGATGAACTCTGAAAAGGTTGAAAGTTGGCATGGTATCATCATTTCACCCACATAGCATGTGCAAAAAAGTAGAGAGGGTTACATCAAAAAACTGGATGCACTTCGTGTACAAAATGGACAATCTCTTTCGAAGTATCGGGGTTTGGGACGAAAACTCACTTGTTACAAAGGCACTTCACTTTTCTGAACTTATTTAAAGTCCATAATTTTTGTGTGTTGAAAATGCACCATTCAAATTCACATCATCAATTATCAACCCTTTCTGAGTTCATTTGGTATCTTTCATGCGTTTACATAATTGTTTAGAGCTAAATGACCCTGAAATTGAAAAACACTTTAGATGAACTCTGAAAAGGTTGAAAGTTGGCACGGTATCATCATTTCACCCACATAGCATGTGCAAAAAACTACAGAGGGTTACGGCAAAAAACTGGATGCACTTCGTGTACAAAATGGACAATCTCTTTCGACGTATGAAAAGGCATTTCATTTTTTTGAACTTATTTGAAGTGCAGACTTTTCGTGTGTTCAAAATGCACCATTCAAATCCACATCAACAATTATCAACTCTTTGTGAATTCATTTGGTATTTTTCATGCATTTACCTATTTTTAGAGCTAAATGACTCTGAAATTGAAAAACACTTCGAATAAACTCTAAAAAGGTTGAGAGTTGGCATGGTATCATCATTTCGCGGACATAGCGTGTGCAAAAAAGTAGAGAGGATTACGGCAAAAAATGGATGCACTTCGTGTACAAAATGGACAATCTCTTTCGAAGTATCAGGGTTTCGCGCGAAAACTCATCTACTACAAAGGTATTTCATTTTTTGAACTTATTTAAAGGCAAGACTTTTTGTCTGTTCAAAATGCACCATTCAAATCGACATCATCAATCATTAACCCTTTCTGAATTAATTTGGTATTTTTAATGCAGTTACATATTTTTTAGAGCTAAATGACCCTGAAATAGAAAAACACTTCAAATGAACTCTGAAAACGTTGAAAGTTGGCATGGTATCATCATTTCCACCACATAGCATGTGCAAAAAATGGACCATTCAAAATGGTATCATCATTTCCTTTTTTTGAACTTATTGGAAGTCCAGACTTTTTGTGTGTTCAAAATGGACCATTCAAATCCACATCATCAATTATCAACCCTTTCTGAATTCATTTGGTACTTTTTCATGCATTTCCTGAATTTTTTCAGAGCTAAATGACCCTGAAATTGAAAAACACTCCGAATGAACTCTGAAAAGGTTCAAAGTTGGCATGGTATCATCATTTCACCCAAATAGCATGTGTAAAAAGTAGAGAGGTTTACGGCAAAAACAGGATGCACTTCGTGCACAAAATGCACAATCTCTTTCAAATTATCGGGGTTTCGGACGAAAACTCATCTGTTACAAAGGCATTTCATATTTTTGAACTTATTTGAAGTCTAGACTTTGTGTGTGCTCAAAATACACCATTCAAATCCACATCATAAATTATCAACCATTTCTTAGTTCATTTGGTATTTTTTTATGCATTTACAGAAGTTATTAGAGCTAATTGACCCTGAAATTGAAAAACACTTCAAATGAACTCTCAAAAGGTTGAAAGTAGGCATACTATCATTTTTTCATCCACATAGCATGTGCAAAAAAGCAGAGAGCATTACGACAAAAAATGAATGCACTTTGTGTGCAAAATGGACAATCTATTTCAAATTATCAGGGTTTCGGATGAAAACTCAACTGTTTCAAAGGCATTTCATTTTTTAAACTTATTTGAAGTGCAGAGTTTTTGTGTGTTCAAAATGCACCATTCAAATCCACATCATCAATTACCAACCATTTCTTAATCCATTTGGTATTTTTCATGCATTTGCTGAATTATTTAGAGCTAAATGCCCCTGAAATTGAAAAAAACTTCGAATGAACTCTAAAAAGGTTGAAAGTTCGCATGGTATCACAATTTCACCCACATAGCATGTGCATAAAAGTAGAGAGACTTACGGCAAAAAATGAATGCACTTAGTGTACGAAATGGACAATCTCTTTCGAAGTATCAGGGTTTCTGACGAGAACTCATATTTACAAAAGCCGTTTCCTTTTTTTTAACTTATTTGAAGTCTAGACTTTTCGTGTGTTCAAAATGCACCATTCAAATCCACATCATCAATTATCAACCCTTTCTGTGTTCATTTGGTATTTTTCATGCATTTACTGATTTTTTTGGAGCTAAATGCCCCTGAAATTGAAAAAAACTTCAAATGAACTCTGAAAAGGTTGAAAGTAGGCATGGTATCATCATTTCACCCACACAGCATGTGCAAAAAAAGTAGAGAGGGTTACAGCAAAAAATTGGATGCACTTCGTGTACAAAATGGACAATCACTTTCGAAGTATCAGGGTTTGGGACGAAAACTCATCTGTTACAGAGGCATTTCCTTTTTTTGAACTTATTTGAAGTCAAGACTTTTTGTGTGTTCAAAATGCACCACTCAAATCCTCATAATCAATTATCAACCCTTTCTGAATTCATTTGGTATTTTTCATGCATTTACTGAATTTTTTAGAGCTAAATGACTCTGAAATTGAAAAACACTTCGAATGAACTCTGAAAAGGTTGAAAGTTGGCATGGTATCATCATTTCGCCCACATAGCATGCGCAAAAAAGTAGAGAGAATTACGGCAAAAAATGGATGCACTTCGTCTACAAAATAGACAATTTCTTTCGAAGTATTAGGGTGTGGGACGAAAACTCATCTGTTACAAAGGCATTTCATTTTTTGATCTTATTTGAAGTTCAGACTTTTTGTCTGTTCAAAATGCACCATTCGAATCCACATCATCAATCATCAACCCTTTCTGAATTAATTTGGTATTTTTAATGTAGTTACGGAATTGTTTTAGAGCTAAATGACCCTGAAATTGAAAAACAGTTCAAATGAACTTTGAAAAGGTTGAAAGTTGGCATGGTATCATCATTTCACCCACATAGCATGTGCAAAAAGGTATAGAGGGTTACGACAAAAAACTGGATGCACTTCGTGTACAAAATGAACAATCTCTTTCGAAGTATGAGGGTTTCGGGCGAAAACTCATCTGTTACAAAGGTATTTCATTTTTTTGAACTTATTTGAAGTCCAGACTTTTTGTCTGTTCAAAATGCACCCTTCAAATCGACATCATCAATCATTAACCCTTTTTGAATTAATTTGGCATTTTTAATGCAGTTACATATTTTTTTAGAGCTAAATGACCCTGAAATAGAAAAACACTTCAAATGAACTCTGAAAACGTTGAAAGTTGGCATGGTATCATCATTTCAACCACATAGCATGTGCAAAAAAGTAGAGATGGTTACGGCAAAAAAATGGATGCGCTTCGTGTACAAAATGGACAATCACTTTCGAAGTATCAGGGTTTGTGACGAAAACTCACCTGTTACAGAGGCATTTCCTTTTTTTGAACTTATTTGAAGTCCAGACTTTTTGTGTGTTCAAAATGGACCATTCAAATCCACATCATCAATTATCAACCCTTTCTGAATTCATTTGGTACTTTTTCATGCATTTCTTGAATTTTTTCAGAGCTAAATGACCCTGAAATTGAAAATCACTCCGAATGAACTCTGAAAAGGTTCAAAGTTGGCATGGTATCATCATTTCACCCAAATAGCATGTGCAAAAAGTAGAGAGGTTTACTGCAAAAACTGGATGCACTTCGTGTACAAAATGCACAATCTCTTTCAAATTATCTGGGTTTCGGATGAAAACTCATCTGTTACAAAGGCATTTCATATTTTTGAACTTATTTGAAGTCTAGACTTTTTGTGTCTTCATAATGCACCATTCAAATCCACATCATCAATTACCAACACTTTCTGAATTGATTTGGTATTTTTCATGCATTTAGTGAATTTTTTAGTGCTAAATGACCCTGAAATTGAAAAACACTTCGAATGAACTCTAAAAAGGTTGAAAATTCACACGGTATCACCATTTTACCCACGTAGCATTTCCAAAATAGTAGAGAGGTTTACGGCAAAAAATGGATCCATTTCGTGTACAAAATGGACAATCTCTTTCGAAGTATCAGGGTTTGTGACGAAAACACATCTGTTTCAAAGGCATTTCATTTTTTGAACTTATTTGAAGTCCAGACTTTTTGTGTGTTCAAAATGCACCATTCAAATGCACATCATCAATTATCAACCCTTTCTGAATTCATTTTGTATTTTTCATGCATCTACTGAATTTTTTTAGAGCTAAATGCCCCTGAAATTGATAAACATTTCAAATGAACTCTGAAAAGGTTGAAAGTTGGCATGGTATCATCATTTCACCCACATAGGATGTGCAAAAAAGTAGAGAGGGTAACGGCAAAAACTATTTGCACGTCGTGTACAAAATCGACAATCTCTTTCGACATATCAGCGTTTCGGACGAAAACTCATCTGTTACAAAGGCATTTCATTTTTCGAACTTATTTGAAGTCCAGAATTTTTGTGTGTTCAAAATGCACCATTCAAATCCACATCATCAATTATCAACCTTTTTTGAATTAATTTTGTATTTTTCATGCATTTAAAATTCTTTTTTAGAGCTAAATGACCCTGAAATTGAAAAACACTTCGAATGAACTCTAAAAAGGTTGAAAGTTGGCATGGTATCATCATTTCACCCACATAGCATGTGCACACAAGTAGAGAGGGTTACGGCAAAAAATGGATGCACTTCGTGTACAAAATGGACAAACTCATTCGATGTATCAGGGTTTGGGATGAAAACTCATCTGTTACAAAGGCATTTCATTTTTTGAACTTATTTGAAGTCCAGAATTTTTGTGTGGTCAAAATGCTCCATTCAAATCCACATCATCAATTATCAACCTTTTCTGAATTAATTTGGTATTTTACATGCATTTACAGATTTTTTTTAGAGCTAAATGACCCTGAAATTGAAAAACACTTCACCCACATAGCATGTGCAATAAAGTAGAGAGGGTTACGACAAAAAATGGATGCATTTCGTGTATAAAATGGACAATCTCTTTGGAAGTATCACGGTTTGGGACGAAAACTCACCTATTACAAAGGCATTTCATTTTTTTTGAACTGATTTGAAGTCTAGACTTTTTGTGTGTTCATAATGCACCATTCAAATCCACATCATCAATTACCAACACTTCCTGAATTCATTTGGTATTTTTCATGCATTTACTGAATTTTTTAGTGCTAAATGACCCTGAAATTGAAAAACACTTCGAATGAACTCTAAAAAGGTGGAAAGTTCGCACGGTATCACCATTTTACCCACGTAGCATTTGCAAAATAGTAGAGAGGTTTCCGGCAAAAAATGGATGCACTTTGTGTACAAAATGGCCAATCTCTTTCGAAGTATCAGGGTTTGGGACGAAAACACATCTGTTTCAAAGGCATTTCATTTTTTGAACTTATTTGAAGTCCAGACTTTTTGTGTGTTCAAAATGCACCATTCAAATGCACATCATCAATTATCAACCCTTCCTGAATCCATTTGGTATTTTTCATGCATCCACTGAATTTTTTAGAGCTAAATGCCCCTGAAATTGATAAACACTTCAAATGAACTCTGAAAAGGTTGATAGTTGGCATGGTATCATCATTTCACCCACATAGGATGTGCAAAAAAGTAGAGAGGGTTACGGCAAAAACTATTTGCACGTCGTGTACAAAATCGACAATCTCTTTCGACATATCAGCGTTTCGGACAAAAACTCATCTGTTACAAAGGCATTTCATTTTTTGAACTTATTTCAAGTCCAGAATTTTTGTGTGTTCAAAATGCACCATTCAAATCCACATCATCAATTATCAACCTTTTCTGAAATAATTTTGTATTTTTCATGCATTTAAAATTCTTTTTTAGAGCTAAATGACCCTGAAATTGAAAAACACTTCGAATGAACTCTAAAAAGGTTGAAAGTTGGCATGGTATCATCATTTCACCCACATAGCATGTGCAAACAAGTAGAGAGGGTTACGGCAAAAAATGGATGCACTTCGTGTACAAAATGGACAAACTCTTTCGATGTATCAGGGTTTGGGACAAAAACTCATCTGTTACAAAGACATTTCATTTTTGAACTTATTTGAAGTCCCGACTTTTTGTGTGTTCAAAATGCACCATTCAAATGCACATAATCAATTATCAACCCTTTCTGAATTCATTTGGTATTTTTCATGCATTTACTTAATGTTTTTAGAGCTAAATGCCCCTGAAATTGAAAAACACTTCAAATGAACTCTGAAAATGTTGAAAGTTGGCATGGTATCATCATTTCACCCACATAGGATGTGAAAAAAAGTAGAGAGGGTTACGTCGTGTACAAAATGGACAATCTCTTTCGACATATCAAGGTTTTGGACGAAAACTCATCTGTTACAAAGGCATTTCATTATTTGAACTTATTTGAAGTCCAGAATTTTTGTTTGTTCAAAATGCACCATTCAAATCCACATCATCAATTATCAACCTTTTCTGAATTAATTTGGTATCGTTCATGCATTTACAAATTTTTTAGAGCTAACTGATCCTGAAATTGAAAAACACTACAAATGAACTCAGAAAAGGTAGAAATTAGGCATGGTATCATCATTTCACCCACATAGCATGTGCAAAAAATAAGAGAGGTTTACGGCAAAAACTGGATGCATTTGGTGTACAAAATGGACAATCTCTTTGGAAGTATCAGGGTTGGGGACGAAAACTCATCTGCTACAAAGGCATTTCATTTTTTAGAAATTATTTGAATTCCAGCCTCTTTGTGTGTTCAAAATGCACCATTAAAATCCACATCAACAATCACCAACCCTTTCTGAATTCATTTGGTGTTTTTCATGCATTTACTGATTTTTTTAGTGATAAATGCCCCTAAAATTTAAAAACATTTCAAATGAACTCTGAAAAGTTTGAAAGTTGGTATGGTATCATCATTTCACCCACATTGCATGTGCAAAAAAGGAGAGAGGGTTACAGAAAAAACTAGATGCATTTCGTGTACAAAATGGACAATCTCTTTGGAAGTATCAGGGTTTGGGATGAAAACTTATCTGTTACAAAGGCATTTTATTTTTTTGAACTTATTTGAAGTCCAGACTTTTTGTGTGTTCAAAATGCACCATTCAAATCCACATCATCAATTATCAACCCTTTCTGCGTTCATTTGGTATTTTTCATGCGTTTACTGAATTTTTTTAGAGCTAAATGCCCCTAAAATTTAAAAACACTTCAAATGAACTCTGAAAAGTTTGAAAGTTGTTATGGTATCATCATTTCACCCACATAGCATGTGCAAAAAAGTAGAGAGGGTTACGGCAAAAACTGTATGCACTTCGTGTACAAAATGGACAATCTCTTTCGAAGTATTAGGGTTTCGGACAAAAACTCATCTGTTACAAAGGCATTTCATTTTTTTGAACTTATTTGTAGTCTATACTTTTTGTGTGTTCAAAATGCACTATTCAAATCCACATAATCTATTATCAACCCTTTCTGAGTTCATTTGGTATTTTGATGCATTTACTGAATTTTTTAAGAGCTAAATGCCCCTGAAATTGAAAAACACTACGAATGAACTCTAAAAGGTTGAAATTTGGCATAGTATCATCATTTCACCCACATAGCATGTGCAAAAAAGTAGAGGGTCACGGCAAAAAATGGATGCACTTCGTGTACAAAATGGACAAACTCTTTTGATGTATCAGGGTTTGGGACGAAAACTCATCTGTTACAAAGGCATTTCATTATTTTGAACTTATTTGAATTCTTGACTTTTTGTGTGTTCAAAATTCACCATTCAAATGCACATCATCAATTATCAACCCTTTCTGAATTCATTTGGCATTTTTCATGCATTTACCGAATGTTTTTAGAGCTAAATGCCCCTGAAATTGAAAAACACTTCAAATGAACTCAGAATAGGTAGAAAGTAGGCATGGTATCATCATTTCAGCCACATAGCATGTGCAAAAAAGTAGAGAGGGTTACGGCACAAACTGGATGCATTTCGTGTACAAAATGGACAATCTCTTTGGAAGTATCAGGGTTTGGGACGAAAACTCATCTGTTACAAAGGCATTTCATTTTTTTGAACTTATTTGAAGTCCAGACTTTTTGTGTGTTCAAAATGCATCATTCAAATCCACATCATCAACTATCAACCCTTTTTGCGTTCATTTGGTATTTTTCATGTGTTTACTGAATTTTTTTAGAGCTAAATGCCCCTAAAATTTAAAAACACTTCAAATGAACTCTGAAAAGTTTGAAAGTTGTTATGGTATCATCATTTCACCCACATAGCGTGTGCAAAAAAGTTGAGAGGGTTACGGCAAAAACTGGATGCACTTCGTGTACAAAATGGACAATCTCTTTCGAAGTATCAGGGTTTCGGACGAAAACTCATCTGTTACAAAGGCATTTCATTTTTTTGAACTTATTTGAAGTCTATACTTATTGTGTGTTCAAAATGCACCATTCAAATCCACATAATCTATTATCAACTCTTTCTGAGTTCATTTGGTATTTTGATGCATTTACTGAATTTTTTAAGAGCTAAATGCCCCTGAAATTGAAAAACACTTCGAATGAACTCTAAAAAGGTTGAAAGTTGGCATGGTATCATCATTTCACCCACATAGCATGTGCAAAAAAGTAGGGAGGGTTATGGCAAAAAATGGATGCACTTCGTGTACAAAATGGACAAACTCTTTCGATGTATCAGGGTTTGGGACGAAAACTCATCTGTTACAACGGCATTTCATTTTTTTGAACTTATTTGAAGTCCCGACTTTTTTTGTGTTCAAAATGCACCATTCAAATGCACATCATCAATTATCAACCCTTTCAGAATTCATTTGGTATATTTCATGCATTTACTGATTTTTTTAGAGCTAAATGACTCTAAAATTGAAAAACACTTCGAATGAACTCTGAAAAGGTTGAAAGTTGGCATGGTATCATCATTTCTCCCACATAGCATGTGCAAAAAAGTAGAGAGGATTACGGCAAAAAATAGATGCACTTCGTGTACAAAATGCACAATCTCTTTTGAAGTATCACAGTTTCGGGCGAAAACTCATCAGTTACAAAGGCATTTAATTTTTTTGAACTTATTTGAAGTCCCGACTTTTTGTGTGTTCAAAATGCACCATTGAAATGCACATCATCAATTATCAACCCTTTCTGAATTCATTTGGTATTTTTCATGCATTTCCATTTTTTTTAGAGCTAAATGATCCTGAAATTGAAAAACACTTCAAATGAACTCATAAAAGGTAGAAAGTAGGCATTGTATCATCATTTCACCCACATAGCATGTGCAAAAAAGTAGAGAGGGTTACGGCAAAAACTGGATGCATTTCGTGTACAAAATGGACAATCTCTTTGGAAGTATCAGGGTTTGGGATGAAAACTCATCCGTTACAAAGGCATTTCATTTTTTTGAACTTATTTGAATTCCAGCCTCGTTGTGTGTTCAAAATGCACCATTAAAATCCACATAATCTATTATCAACCCTTTCTGAGTTCATTTGGTATTTTTCATGCATTTACTGATTTTTTAGAGCTAAATGCCCCAGAAATTGAAAAACACTTCAAATGAACACTGAAAAGGTTGAAAGTTGGCATGGTATCATCATTTCACCCACATAGCATATGAAAAAAGTAGAGAGGGTTACGGCAAAAAATGGATGCACTTCGTGTACAATATGGACAAACTCTTTCGATGTATCAGGGCTTGGGACAAAAACTCATCTGTTACAAAGGTATTTCATTTTTTTGAACTTATTTGAAGTCCCGACTATTTGTGTGTTCAAAATGCACCATCCAAATGCACATCATCAATTATCAACCCTTTCTGAATTCATTTGGTATTTTTCATGCATTTACTGAATGTTTTTAGAGCTAAATGCCCCTGAAACTGAAAAACACTTCAAATGAACTCTGAAATGGTTGAAAGTTGGCATGGTATCATCACTTCGCCCACATAGGATGTGCAAAAAAGTAGAGAGGGTTACGGCAAAAACTAGATGCACGTCGTGTACAAAATGGCAATCTCTTTCGACATATGATGGTTTTGGACGAAAACTCATCTGTTACAAAGGCTGTGACGCCCGGATAGTTAAGCTACAGTAACCCTCTACTAATGACGACACGTCACCACAATTACTGTTGATAATCTCGTGTTAGTTCGAAAACGATCCAAATTAAAATTTGAATTAAAAGAAAACACAAAAGTTTTCAAACATTAAAACTAAAATGTTCGGAACGTATCAAATAAATCATAAAGAATTATGATGGAGAATCCTTATTTTTATAACATATTTAAATGCACCAAAATGATTGAAACAGCAGACAAAACAATTAAGTAAATGCCTTTGGTATTTTATAAAATATTAAACTATTTTATTTTGTGGCCCAAACTTATGTGGGAGTGGCATACTTATTAACACTAAAATTGGAACTGCCTTTATAATTTACAAAACTAAAATAAATGGGGAACTAAAATAAACAGAAAAGAAATTAAAAGGAAAAAGAAGAATCCTAAACTAAAATAAAAATAAAATTAGAAGACCCCCCCC
>LR738715.1:356966155-356987222 GCA_902687465.1 Secale cereale | reverse complement strand
AGAAGCGTAGTCTTCGTTTGGATTAGCTATCCCCCTCTTATTCCGGCATTCTGCAGTTTAGCCCACAGATATTACCCCTTTACACTGATACCATTGCATATGTAGTGTAGATCCTTGCTTGCGAGTACTTTGGATGAGTACTCACGGTTGCTTTGCTCCCCCTTTTTCCCCTTTCTTCCTTTCTTCTCGGATGATGCAACCAGATTGATGGAGTCCAGGAGCCAGAAGATCCCGAGGATGTTTCTACGTGAAGTTCGGCTTCGAGGAGTAGTTAGGAGGTCCCAGGCAGGAGGCCTTGCCTTTTCGATCGTTGTTACTTTTGTGCTAGCCTTCTGAAGGCAAACTTGTTTAACTTATGTCTGTACTCAGATATTATTGCTTCCGCTGACTCTTGTGTTTTCGAGCTTATGTATTCGAGCCCTCGAGGCCCCTGGCTTGTAATATAAAGCTTGTATTATTTTAATTTGTGTCTAGTGTTGTGTTGTGATATCTTCCAGTGAGTCCTTGATCTTGGTCGTACACATTTGCGTGCATGATTAGTGTACGGTCAAATCGGGGGCGTCACAAGTTGGTATCAGAGCCGACTGCCTGTAGGAATCCCCCTTTCCAACTCCTTGGCCGAAGTTGAGTCTAGTCTTTGAAAAACAAATTTACTAACTTGTTGTGTGGCTTACGGGCCCACAACACCAATGGATGGTATTAGGATCTTTTACTCCTCGTCTATACTCTGGGACTCTTATCTCTCTTCTATTCGGGATAAATGAATTTTGCTAAATCTAACATTAGGATCTCGTTACCACTTTTACCCGGAGAGCACCTTATGATCGATGATCGTCTGCTGCATCAGAAGACCCTGAAGATACTCTCCGCTGTTAACCCGAGGACTTGTGCTCATCGCCTTTGCAATTCACTGCCACCGATATATCCCTATGGATATCCGTATGCCCTTATCATTCTCATGATCATTCTTCGTCACTCTTGTTGTTACAAGATGCCTCGAAATATTCTCCGTTGTCCTGAGAATCCTTTGAGTTTACTGTCTTGCAGTTTTATCTCGCATGAAAACCCTTACGGTTATTTCCTTACAGTTATCGAGGATCCGTTCTTCTCAATTGTTCATATGTCTCACTAAATTCCTCGGAATACTTTTTGATCTTTCGGAAATTTTCTGCAGCCAGTTACTCTTGAAATTCTTGCCTGCTTGCATTATGATTACTTTCATATGACTAGTAGTCTTCGTTAATGTCCCCTGTCTTAGCCATTTTGAGCCTAATGATTCAATGTGTGCGTATGCACGCAGTCATCAGGTTATCCTTTATAAAATTATCCTTCCGGCTCAGACGTCATTCCGGACATGAGTTGGTTCTCGGCAATTCAAACCTTTATCGATTGTCCAACTAAGTGTTTTCAACTTATCCATCCTTGATCAGAGCGTCTGCTTCTGATCCTTCGTTTTGGAAACCATAATTTCTTTCTGTTTAAGCATCAGGCTAATCAGGTGATTCTTGAATCTGATGCCTCTGTATTCTATCTTCCTCTAAGTGGGTACCGATACTCACATTAGCTTCGTTTTGGATCGTCCGATCCATTGTTGGATTGATATTCAACAGTGTCCTTCCTATTCAATCACCTTGTGAGTTCTTCCCCTGATACATAATGCCTTTGGTAAATTGTATCCTCTACTTGGCCAACCATGCTCTGCTTTCGAGCATGTGTATTTACTTTTGAAACTTGTGGTATATGTTTCTAAGATGCCCGATGAGTTGAACCTATGCCTTCCCCTAATCCGTGAGAACCCAAAAGTTTTCACAAGTCATACCCTTCCAGTGTTCTACCGGATAAAATTCCAACACTACAATGTTATCAAAGCAAGAGGTAAATGAAACGTATGCATTGGAGAAATGGGAGTCGACCTTGAGCTTTTGTTCATGCCCATGGAAACGATGTAGACCGTCTCGGGAGCTTCTTGCAAATGATTTTTCAGCTAAATAATTCTTTCGGTGTCAATAAATTTGATCCCTTGCAGTTACGGTTCCGACCATGCTGTCCTTATTCAATATATCTGGAATAAATCCATTCCAGGCCTCGTCAATTTTTGACAAGGTTAAAGTATCTACTGTCATAGGTCAATGACCTAGTTCAACTTCTATCGTGTTCTCCCTTCGAGTTTTACCCTCTGATATCTCGAGGATATCATGCCTTTGCACCACACCTTTTGAACTTTTGATGAAGTAATACATTTGCTTGTCGTAATCACTCTACGGGTTCTAGGTTGCCGTCAACCGAGGACACCGTTTAGTAAATCAAATTTGCTCTAAAAATTCAACACCCCTAGTAGATGTTACTGGGAAATTTTTAAACTCAATCTAGTTTATTCCTAGACTATCGGGTACATCCCTTGTCTAGCTGTCTTTGACTGTGCTACCTCGTCCTTCTTTGGTGCACAAATTCTTCAGAATGTGGGCACGACTTACATCGAGCTTTCAACCTCATGTTGCTTGTTCAAAAGGGCAACTTCGATCCCGAGCTTGCTTCTTATCTGTTGTTCCTATGACTTCCATGTCGTCATTCCCCGCTTGATGACATCGCTGTTTGATTGCATTTTCTTGAAAACTCCCGACAAATGTGTCATGATCACCTTCAACACTTTGACTTCTTCTGAGATGTCAACTGAGTTCATGATGAGAAATACCCTCCTTGCCCTCGATGATTTTATTAACATCGACAACAACCTTGACTTCCTGTCATCGCGAGCTTGTCCATGTGTCGGGGGAAACTGTCCACCACGAACACCTATGGGACCGGAGCCCCTTGTCTGTGCGGTACGAGGGCGGAGGGAGCACGAAGAGCAGATCGAGGCAGACGCGCGGGCAGTTTTTACCCAGGTTCGGGCCGCGATGGACGCGTAAAACCCTACTCCTGCTTTGGTTTGTATTGAGCTCGGGAGCTTGAAGAACTACAGTAGCAGCTACACCGAGCGTGAGAGTTGCAAAGGTTCCGAACCCCCTCCACGTTGTGCATGGGCCTCCTTTTATAGTGCAAGGGGTCACCGACAGGTGTCAACGTAGGAGAAAGGGGTAAAAATGTAAAATAGGTGGTAGTTGTAACAGTGCGGGAACAGTGGAGCTACAGTACAGAACAGTGGTCTATACCTACTTTAACAGTGGGGGACAAGGGCATTTAATGCCCGTCGCCGTCGACCCCAAAAGTTCCCGCCGTTGCGTCTCCGTCTGCCACGGCGATGGATCCTCTGCCGTGGAGTGCCACCGTGTCCCCCAGGCTGCACAGCCATCCGCCACGCGTCCCTGGAGTGGCCCCAGGGCGACGCGTGGGCCGATGAGCTGGAGCGCGGGCACACAGCGCACCTCCCCCGGCAAGCACCTTGCCGGGGATCTCGACCTTGCCGGGCCCGGAAGCTTGCCGCTCCCCGAGCCCTTGCCGGGTCTTCTAAGATGAAATCTTCTATTCGTCCTGACAAGCTCCTCTTGCCAGGGCCTCGTGCTAGTTAATCAATCTCGAGCCTGGGACGGCCTTCCCGGCAAGCTCCTCTTGCCGGGGTCTTGGTCTTCTGTCTTGTATACTTTGTTTTTGAATGGCTAGATAAGGGTCAGGAAGGTCTCCGGCAAGCGCGTGGTGAACCCTGCCGCGGGGAGCTGCCGCTGCCCGTGCACAAGTTGGGGTACTAGGGTACCCCTACCTTAGTACACCGACAGGAGCCCCCGGGCCTGGGCCACACACGGTGCCGAGCGCTGTTGGGCCAGGCCCAAAACAGTGCACGGGCAGCCAAAGATGTCGGGGGAAACTGTCCACCACGAACACCTATGGGACCGGAGCCCCTTTGTCTGTGCGGTACGAGGGCGGAGGGAGCACGAAGAGCAGATCGAGGCAGACGCGCGGGCAGTTTTTACCCAGGTTCGGGCCGCACGGATGCGTAAAACCCTACTCCTGCTTGGTTGTGTATTGAGTTTGGGCGCTCGGAGCTTGAAGAAGCAGCTACCCGAGCGTGAGAATGATCTAGGTTTCCAACCGAACCGAACCGAACCCCCTCCACGTTGTGCATGGGCCTCCTTTTATAGTGCAAGGGGTCACCGACAGGTGTCAACGTAGGAGAAAGGGGTAAAAATGTAAAATAGGTGGTAGTTGTAACAGTGCGGGAACAGTGGAGCTACAGTACAGAACAGTGGTCTATACCTACTTTAACAGTGGGGGACAAGGGCATTTAATGCCCGTCGCCGTCGACCCCAAAAGCTCCCGCCGTTGCGTCTCCGTCTGCCACGGCGATGGATCCTCTGCCGTGGAGTGCCACCGTGTCCCCCAGGCTGCACAGCCATCCGCCACGCGTCCCTGGAGTGGCCCCAGGGCGACGCGTGGGCCGATGAGCTGGAGCGCGGGCACACAGCGCACCTCCCCCGGCAAGCACCTTGCCGGGGATCTCGACCTTGCCGGGCCCGGAAGCTTGCCGCTCCCCGAGCCCTTGCCGGGTCTTCTAAGATGAAATCTTCTATTCGTCCTGACAAGCTCCTCTTGCCAGGGCCTCGTGCTAGTTAAGCAATCTCGAGCCCGGGACGGCCTTCCCGGCAAGCTCCTCTTGCCGGGGTCTTGGTCTTCTGTCTTGTATACTTTGTTTTTGAATGGCTAGATAAGGGTCAGGAAGGTCTCCGACAAGCGCGTGGTGAACCCTGCCGCGGGGAGCTGCCGCTGCCCGTGCACAAGTTGGGGTACTAGGGTACCCCTACCTTAGTACACCGACAGGAGCCCCCGGGCCTGGGCCACACACGGTGCCGAGCGCTGTTGGGCCAGGCCCAAAACAGTGCACGGGCACCCGCGGCCCGCGGCGCGCCGAATCCACTTCCATATCCGCCGCACCCCACGGCAACGGCACGCGTCGATTGCGGCGCCGTGGGATGGGACGTGCCCACGATTTCTTTAATGGGAAGGGCGAAACGCCCCCCACTCTCCCATAAAAGCAGAGAGAGCGGCGCGGTTCCCCTCCCTGCGCACTCATTGCCACCGTCTTCTTCCTCAGATTCCTCTGCTCTTTGCCTCTACTCCTCCGCCATCACCGAGCTCTTCGTCCCCTTCCTTCCACCGCGTCCGCCATGGCCCCAAAGACCGACAAGGCGAAGTCGGAGAAGTCCAAGCGGGAGAAGTCAGATCAGGCGGCGAAGCTCGTCGCGTTCCGGAAGGAGCACATCGTCTTTGCGCCGAAGCTCGGCGTGCGGGAGCTTTGGAACAAATATTATTTGTTCTGGGCCAAGGAGACCCCAGCGCACCCCCGCACGCGCGTCTACCCGGCCGTCGCCAAGGATCACTACCCCGGCGGGTATTGCTTTTTCGCAGCCTTCTTCCACTGCGGTCTGTGCCCTCCCTTCTCAAACTTTTTCTGCGATATCATGAATACTTATGGCCTCCACCTCCTCGATTTCACTCCCAACGCCATCCTCACCATGTCCGTTTTCGCACACATGTGCGAAAACTTCGTAGGAATCCAGCCCAACGTAGCTCTCTTTAGGCACTTTTTCATCCCCAGAGTAGAGGCCGACGCCCCCCTCTCCGGAGGAATCTCTTGGGTGTTTAGGCTGAATAAGAAATTATCCTACTTGCCGGGGGAGCTCCGCGGCAAGTGGGAAGAGTGGCGCGCGGAGTGGTGCTGGGTCGTCGAGGAGCGGCCGCAACACTTCACCGCGCCGCGCACATCGCCCATCGTGCGCGGCAGGGATTGGAGTAATTTTGATTCCGACGATGCCAAGCTGGATATCGCTCTCGTCAGAATCCTTCGTCTTCGGATGGCGCCGCTGTCTGTCGCTGAAGTGGGCGCGGACTTTCTTCGTCGCCGGATCGCCCCCCTCCAAGACCGGAAAAGGCCGGCGTGGCAATATGGCGGCCCGGCAGACATCATGAGGCTGCGCCCAGGCCTCAATTTTAACTTTACAACACTCGAGCTGCGGGGTATGGTCAGGGAACTTTTCAAGTTCGACCCGGCACACCCCGAGTACTTCCGCGCTCCCCGGGGAGTGGTGCCGCTCTGCGCCAGCAGCGCCCGGGATCGCCTTGTCGCTATGATGCCCGCGTGCGACTCTCATGGATTGGAGCGCACGTGGATTGCGCCCAAGCCTATCGACGTCCTCGAGTTCTACGACCGCCTTGTGGAGGTGTTGGAGAAGAAGGACGATCTCAAGCTGCACACGCGGGCCACCACCGACCAAGAGATTGCTTACATGGCTTCTCGCGCTGAAGAAGTCGCCGCAGCCGCGGCGGCGGGAAACTTTGGATACACACCCGCGGAGGCGGAAGCTGCGGATGCCTCCAGCCAGGCGGATAAGGAGGAGATTCGCAAGCTGCTAGAGCTCCCTCCCGACGCGCTCGCCGGGGTCCCCTCGCTGAGGCACTCCGGGATCAGTGGGATCGCGACGGAGGCCGCGGCAATGGAGGGCACAGCCGGAGGAAGCAGGGGCGCCGCGAGGGGCGGAGGCGCCAAGGGGAAGAGGGCCGCATCGTCGGATGCTGGGCCCAGCGAGCCGGCCGAGGCAGAGGAGGAGGAGGAGGAGGAGGCCGAAGACTCTGGCGGATCGACAGAGTTGTACGCCGACGACCTCTCCTCGTCGGAGAGCTCCCCGCCCCCGGCAAGCCCGAAGCAGTCCCCATTGAAGCGTCTCCGCAAGGCGGCGACGGGGGAGCAGGCGCGAGCGCCCCGGCAACAGCCAGCTCGCCGGGCAGCTCCCCGGCCGAGCCAAGCCGTGCCAAGCGCGACCGGCGTGCCGGCCACGGCAGAGGCCCCGCGCGCGCGGACCACGACAGAGGCGTCCCGCAGGCCGGCACCGAGCCGGCAAGGATCTTCTCGGAGCGGAGCAGCTGCTCCGCCCACTTCTCGGGCGCCGGCCACCACAGGGGCTGGGCCTACGCAGCCCCCAGCCCCGGTGGCTCCGAAACGCGCGAGGGAATCTTCATCCTCCGCTCCTCGCGCCGACGCGCCCACCGTGGAGTTTGACTTCTCCGCGCTGAGCGAGGACGACGAGGAGGACCAAGAGTAAGGACCCGAGACCTTACTCCTTCTTGATTTTTTATATCTCGATTGTTGCTGACGCTTGACTTTGCTTGTTGCTTGTGATTGCAGGACCTTGGAGCAGCGCGCGAAGAGGGTTAAGGTGCCCACAGTTGAGGTCGTGGGAGACCCATCCGTCGCGGAAGCAGGGATCGCGCCGGAGCCGAGCTTGCCGGACCCGAGCGCCGCTCCGGGGAGCAGCCCCCAGCGCAGCCCCCAGCGTAAGTTAGAGGTTTACTGTTTTTGCTCGTCGGGGCGCGCTTAGGGCTTTGATCTCTGAATGTCTTAGTTCTTCTATCTTCTCTTGTGCAGAGGTGGAGCCGCAGCGGGAAGAGCGCCCGGAGACCGTCACCGAGGAGCCGCAGGCCCCGCCGTCCCCGGCAAGGGAGAACTCTCCGGCAAGGGAGAGCGCTCCGCCAAGGGCGGGTACTCCGCCAAGGCAGAGTACCCCGCCAAGGGCGAGCAGCCCGGCGAGGACGGCCACTCCGCCAAGGCCGAGCCCCCCGGCAAGAGAGCCCGCCGCAGAGGGCGTCCGCCAAGGTATGTTCTGTACTTGGTTTTCTTGACTTTGCTTCTTTTTGGATCTTTGCTTGATTTTGAACTTCTTTTTCTTCTTCTTCTAGATCTTCCTCCTCCTCCTCCTGCGCCGATGGAGACCGAGGTCATCAATATCGAGGATGAGGAGGGCGCGCAGGGCGGTGGCGATGACGTTCCCGTCGTCGTGGAGATGGTCGAGGCCACCGAGGAGGCGACCAAGGCCACCGAGCCGGCCGCGCAAGAGGACGCTCCGGCCGCTGACGCCGCGACCGGGGAGGGGGACGGCGACCGCACCGCCGACCCGGAGGTGGCGGGAGCACCGGATGCTACACCGGCCGCCGGCCCCTCCACCAGCGAGAAGCAGGCGTACTATCTTCGTGCCCCCAATGGCGTCTTTATCCAAGTGCCTTGGGGGTCTTCATCAAGAGCTCCCGCGGAGGGCGAGGCGTTTGACGGAGAAGTCCTCGCCTCCGCGGGTCTGACAGTCGTCGAGGCGCCCGGCGAAGGAGACGGGCCCGAGGAGGAGAAGCTTCTCCACCGACTCCTGGCCCTTTACCGGGCCAGGCAGGCGAAGCTTGCCTCCCGGGAAGCCCTTGCTGCCCAGGCCGCCGCCGAAATGGAGAAGCGTGCGGCGGAGCTCAGTGCTGCCCACAAGGCGGGCCTCCGCGAGGTGGCGGAGGAGCGTGAGCGTCTCGCCGGCGAGTATCAGGAGTGGGTACTTGAGAAAGCCGAAGCCGACGAACAGCAACGGCTCGCCGGGGTAGAGATGTCCCGGCGAGAAGGAGAGCTCGCGCAGCGGAAGGTGGATCTCGACTCCCATGAGGAGGACCTTGCCGCTCGCGAGGCTGCCCTTGGCGGGGAGCTGAAGGAGGCGAAAGCCGCTGCTGCTGCCGCGGAAGACGCCAAGAAGGAGCTTGCCGCCAAGGTTGTTCAACTAGAAGCGGCGATGAAGGTGAGCACCGAGAAGGTTGCCGCGCTCATTACTGAGCGCGAGAAGGACGCCCACACCAACGCGGAGCTCCAAGTGAATCTGTCCAAGAGGGGCGATGAGCTTAAGGCCGCCAAGGACTCCATCGAGGACTTGGAGCTGAAAGTCTCAACTCTGAGGGATTCAATTGACGCCGCCAAGCTTCGAGAAGACAAGCTGAAGGAGGAGCTCCGCAAGGAGCGGACCTTGGTGGACAGCGCCAACAAGGCATCCGAGCTCTTTCGCAAGAACATTGAGCTGTGGACCGAAGAGCTGGTTTCTTCGGCATCCATCATTGACCAGGAGTTGCTTGCCTTGAAGGTCGAACACCTTATCTACTCGCCGGATCCAGACCTCCCGCACAGCGCCAAGCTCAGCCTCTTCTTCAGAGGCGTCGCTCCGGCCCTTGCAGGTCTCCGGAACCGCATCCCCGCGCAGCTGGCCGAGGAGTCGCGCCGTCTCTGCGCAGGAACTCTGGAGCGGGTCTTGACGAAGATCGTGTACCGCAACCCGGGGATCAACCTCAAGAACGTTCTTTGCAGCTTGCCGGCGGATGCAGACACGGAGGCCCTGAAGGAGCAGGTCAGCCATATCATCGCCAAGGTGGCAAAGCTTGGCAGGAAGGAGGGCGACCGCGTAGACTAGGGCCCCATTTATCTTTATCTTTTCGTTGCTGCACATTATGTTACGAACTCATTAGTCCATTGCGACAAGTTGTCCTTGTAAGATATTTGCTTTACTTCAATCAATCAATGCAATGTTATCTTCCTTGTTCCAATCTTTGACTTTGTATGTTTTTCGCCCTACGCTCCCGGGGAGCTTGCCGGAAAGGGGCCCTTGCCGCGAGCGCTGAGTGCTGGACCCTGAGCAGCCTGCTGGCCAAGGTCCTCGCCGGCAAGCAACCTCGCCGCAGCAAGTCGCAACGCGCTTAGCTTGCTGAGTGTACTCGGAAACGAGGCAAGGGCGCGACACTTGTCGCAGCTCACTTAAATCGTTGAGTGGACTCGAAAACAAGATAAGGGTGCGGCAAGCTACGGGTAGGTTCCTCCGCGCACAGGTTTTCCATACAAAGTGTGATCGTTCAAGGAAGACAACCAAAATTTAAAATTTGAACTGGTCAAATTCTAACAACTTATCTTTCATATGCTGCTTGCTCATGTTGTCCGCTTTCCGGTAAGGCTCTTCTTACTTGAACAGCACTTAGTTCCTCCTCCATCTCCTTCCCCCCCGGCAAACTTGTGCGCGAGGAACGTTCCTTCTGCTTAAGAGAAAAAGGAAAAGGAGAGGGAAACAAGCATATTGCCTTTCGGCGTAATAGTGCTTACCGAATGTCTAAGTGTTGCATCAAATGCCAAATAAAACATGCAAATAGCAAAGAGAAGCATGCGAAAGGCAATCGATGCGAAAACACGAAATCTTTACTGATGCACGGGGTCTGCGCCCGGCTTTGTACAAAGGGTTATATGCAACAGCGGCAAGGCTTGTACAAAAGGTGGTTGCCGGAGCGGATTACGGCAACCGCGCCTTAGGGGTGAAACTTGCGAAGATGCTCTATGTTCCAGGAGTTGCTCACCGGTAAGCCTTCTTCGGTCTCGAGGCGGACAGCGCCGGGCCTCGTAACTTGTCTCACCCGATAAGGGCCTTCCCACTTCGGCGTCAACTTGTTGGAATTCTTGGCGGACTGAACACGCCGAAGAACAAGGTCGCCTTCCTCGAGACTCCTGGCCTTGACTTTGCGGCTATGGTAGCGGCGCAAAGCTTGCTGGTATCGAGCAGCTCGTACAGCAGCCTGGAGACGTCCCTCCTCAAGGAGCAATGCGTCATCTTGCCGCAGTTGCTCTTGCTCGAGCTCATCATAAGCGAGCACTCGAGGAGATCCGTATACGAGTTCCGTGGGGATAACTGCTTCTGCCCCGTAGACTAGGGCAAAGGGTGTCTGTCCGGTGGCTCGATTCGGTGTCGTTCTGATTGACCAAAGAGCCGCCGGGAGCTGCGCCGCCGTCGAGGACGTTCCATCGAGCTCCACCGGCAAGAGCAAGAAAGGAATGGCTGCTCCTCCGGCAACCAAGAAGGTGTCCGCAAAGGAGGATGGCACTGGTGGTACCTTCACCATCAGCGCCACCCTTGACAGCAAATAGGAAAGCGCGCTCGTCGCCTTCCTGCGGGCGAATGTCGATGTGTTTGCTTGGCAACCATCTGACATCCCCGGTGTTCCCAGGAAGGTGATTGAGCACAAGCTTGCTGTCTGCCCTCATGCGCGACCTATCAAGCAAAAAGTAAGGAAGCAAGCCGTGGAGCGCCAAGAGTTCATCAACGAGGAGATCAAGAAACTAGAGGCAGCAGGCCTAGTTAGAGGTGTGATCCATCCGACGTGGTTGGCAAACCCAGTCGTCGTGCGCAAAGCCAACGGGAAGTGGAGACTGTGTATAGACTTCACTGATGTCAATAAAGCATGTCCCAAGGATCCCTTCCCTTTGCCGCGCATTGACCAGATCGTTGACTCCACTGCCGGATGTGAGCTACTCTGTTTTCTTGATGCATACTCAGGCTATCACCAGATTTTCATGGCCAAGGAAGATGAAGAGAAGACTGCATTTATCACTCCATGTGGCACTTACTGCTTTATCCGCATGCCATTTGGACTAAAGAATGCAGGCTCAACTTTTGCAAGGGTAGTGTACACTGCTTTTCAGCCACAGATCCACAGGAATGTAGAAGCCTACATGGATGACATCGTGGTGAAGAGCAAGAGCAAAGAAACACTGATTCAAGACTTAGAAGAAACGTTTCAGAACCTGCGCAGGATACAGCTCAAGCTGAACCCCGAGAAGTGCGTCTTTGGAGTCCCCTCCGGCAAGCTTCTCGGGTTCTTTGTTTCGCAGAGAGGGATTGAAGCCAACCCCGACAAGATCAAAGCCATCGAGCAGATGGAAGCCCCGAGGCGAGTCAAGGATGTCAGGAGGCTTGCAGGTTGTGTGGCTGCCCTCAGTAGGTTCGTTTCTAAATCTGCAGAACGCGCCCTGCCTTTCTTCAAAATCTTGAAGAAGGCAGGTCCCGTGAAGTGGACTCCGGAAGCGGAGGCAGCGCTGCAAGATTTGAAACGGTACCTTTCCTCTCCTCCAATACTTGTCGCACCTAGACCACAGGAAAAGTTGCTGCTGTATTTGGCGGCGACCAACCAGGTGGTTAGTGCTGCGTTAGTAGCGGAGAGAGAGTCCGACGAGGAGGTCACACCACCGGCAAGCGAATCCAGCGACAAGCAGGGGGCTGCCCCGACAAGCTCTGGCCCCGACAAAGATGAATCTGCGCAGGAAAAGGAAGAGGTGCGGAAGAAGATGGTGCAGCGCCCAGTGTATTTTGTAAGTTCCCTTCTCCAGGGGGCTAGATCAAGGTACTCTGGTGTGCAAAAGTTGCTTTTCGGCCTTCTCATGGCCTCGAGAAAGCTGCGCCACTACTTCCAAGCCCATGAGATAACAGTGGTCACTCGCTTTCCATTGAAGAGGATATTGCACAATCCAGAGGCAACAGGCAGGATCGTCGAGTGGGCACTGGAACTGTCAAGCTTCGGACTCAAATTTGAAAGTACTTCAACCATTCAGAGCCGAGCTTTGGCAGAGTTCATCGCTGAGTGGACCCCAACACCAGAAGAAGAAGTTCAAGAAACGAGTGTACCCGTGCAAGAAGCGACAAGTGAATGGGTAATGTATTTTGACGGTGCCTTCTCGCTGCAAGGCGCCGGTGCCGGCGTGGTACTCATCGCGCCCACCGGAGAGCACCTCAAATATGTTATCCAGATGCACTTTCCCAGGGAGCAGGCGACAAACAACACCGCAGAATATGAAGGCTTGCTTGCCGGCCTCAGGATTGCGGCCGAACTTGGGATTAGGAAGCTGATTGTGCGGGGCGATTCTCAGTTGGTGGTCCGACAAGTCAACAAGAGCTACCAGAGCCCTTTGATGGAAGCTTATGTAGATGAAGTGAGGAAGCTTGAAGAGCACTTTGAAGGTCTGCAAATGGAGCACGTCCCAAGAGCTCAGAATGACATTGCAGATGGCCTTTCAAAGTGTGCTGCGATGAAGTTACCTGTGGAACCAGGGACCTTCTTGCTCAAGCTGACTCAGCCATCCGTTACACCATCAATTGGGCAGTCCAAGAAGAGAAAGTTGGTCTCCGGCGACTACTTGCCGGCGGATCTTCCAGAAACCGCCGCCAAGGCCCCCAGGATCAACGACAACGCTGAGGAACAGTTTGCTCCTGCAAGCCCTCGGGCTTGTGCAGTTGAAGCAAGTGTTCCCGACAAGCCTCGCCCCGGCGAGCTTGCCGGGGGACCGTCAGCTCCGACAGGACCAGAGGTCTTTGCCGTAGAAGCTGGGGTTCCCGCAGCGGCCCTCGAGCCTTTAGTCCTTGCCGTCGAGCCCCGAGCTCCGGCATGGGCACAGCAGATCGTCCGCTTTCTACAAACTGGAGAACTTCCCGACGACCCTCAAGAGATAGAGAAGATAACCAGGCAGTCAAGTATGTATCAGTTTGTGGATAACGAGCTGTACAGAAGAAGACTCAATGGAGTCAGGTTGAAGTGCATCTCCAGGGAAGATGGACAGAAGCTGTTGGCGGAAATACACGGAGGCATATGCGGCCACCACATTGGCGCAAGAGCACTTGCCGGGAAAGCTTTCCGGCAAGGGTTCTTTTGGCAAGAAGCCCTCCAAGATGCAACTGCACTAGTAACCAAGTGTGAAGCGTGCCAGTTCCATGCAAAGCAAATACATCAGCCAGCTCAAGCTCTCCAAACAATACCTTTGTCATGGCCCTTCTCGGTCTGGGGGCTCGATATCCTCGGCCCTTTCCCTCGCGCTGTCGGGGGCTTTGAGTACTTGTACGTTGCAATCGACAAGTTCACAAAGTGGCCGGAAGTGGAGCCAGTGAGAAAGGTGACAGCACAGTCAGCAGTCAGGTTCTTCAGGTCGATTGTTTGCCGTTTCGGGATCCCTAACAGGATCATCACCGACAACGGTACACAATTCACTAGTCGCACCTTCATGCAGTACGTCCAAGACCTTGGCGCCAAGGTCTGTTTCGCTTCTGTTGCTCACCCGAAGAGCAACGGTCAAGCGGAGAGGGCAAATGCTGAAGTGCTGCGCGGACTCAAGACAAGGACCTTTGACAGGCTGCGCAAGTGCGGAAGGAATTGGATAGAGGAGCTCCCGGCGGCTCTTTGGTCAATCAGAACGACACCAAGTCGAGCCACCGGACAGACACCTTTTGCTCTAGTCTATGGAGCAGAAGCAGTTCTCCCCACGGAACTCGTATACGGATCTCCTCGAGTGCTCGCTTATGATGAGCTCGAGCAAGAGCAACTGCGACAAGATGACGCATTGCTCCTTGAGGAGGGACGTCTCCAGGCTGCTGTACGAGCTGCTCGATACCAGCAAGCTTTGCGCCGCTACCATAGCCGCAAAGTCAAGGCCAGGAGTCTCGAGGAAGGCGACCTTGTTCTTCGGCGTGTTCAGTCCGCCAAGAATTCCAACAAGTTGACGCCGAAGTGGGAAGGCCCTTATCGGGTGAGACAAGTTACGAGGCCCGGCGCTGTCCGCCTCGAGACCGAAGAAGGCTTACCGGTGAGCAACTCCTGGAACATAGAGCATCTTCGCAAGTTTCACCCCTAAGGCGCGGTTGCCGTGATCCGTTCCGGCAACCACCTTTTGTACAAGCCTTGCCGCTGTTGCATGTAACCCTTTGTACAAAGCCGGGCGCAGACCCCGTGCATCAGTAAAGATTTCGTGTTTTCGCATCGATTGCCTTTCGCATGCTTCTCTTTGCTATTCGCATGTTTTATTTGGCATTTGATGCAACACTTAGATACTCGGTAAGCACTATTACGCCGAAAGGCGACATGCTTGTTTCCCTCTCCTTTTCCTTTTTTCTCTTAAGCAGAAGGAACGTTCCTCGCGCACAAGTTTGCCGGGGGGGATGGAGGAGGAACTAAGTGCCGTTCAAGTAAGAAGAGCCTTACCGGAAAGCAAACAACATGAGCAAGCAGCATATGAAAGATAAGTTGTTAGAATTTGACCAGTTCAAATTTTAAATTCTGGTTGTCTTCCTTGAACGATCACACTTTGTATGGAAAACCTGTGCGCAGAGGAACCTATCCGTAGCTTGCCGCACCCTTATCTTGTCTTCGAGTCCACTCAACGATTTAAGTGAGCTGCGACAAGTGTCGCGCCCTTGCTTCGTTTCCGAGTACACTCAGCAAGCTAAGTGCGTTGCGACCTGCTGCGGCAAGGTTGCTTGCCGGCAAGGACCTTGGCCAGCGGGCCGCTCAGAGTCCAGCACTCAGCGCTCGCGGCAAGGGCCCCTTTCCGGCAAGCTCCCCGGGAGCGTAGGGTGAAAAACATACAAAGTCAAAGATTGGAACAAGGAAGATAACATTGCACTGATTGATTGAAGTAAAGCAAATATCTTACAAGGACAACTTGTCGCAATGGACTAATGAGTTCGTAACATAATGTGCAGCAACGAAAAGATAAAGATAGATGGGGCCCTAGTCTACACGGTCGCCCTCCTTCCTGCCGAGCTTTGCCACCTTGGCGATGATATGGCTGACCTGCTCCTTCAGGGCCTCCGTGTCTGCATCCGCCGGCAAGCTGCAAAGAACGTTCTTGAGGTTGATCCCCGGGTTGCGGTACACGATCTTCGTCAAGACCCGCTCCAGAGTTCCTGCGCAGAGACGGCGCGACTCCTCGGCCAGCTGCGCGGGGATGCGGTTCCGGAGACCTGCAAGGGCCGGAGCGACGCCTCTGAAGAAGAGGCTGAGCTTGGCGCTGTGCGGGAGGTCTGGATCCGGCGAGTAGATAAGGTGTTCGACCTTCAAGGCAAGCAGCTCCTGGTCAATGATGGATGCCGAAGAAACCAGCTCTTCGGTCCACAGCTCAATGTTCTTGCGGAAGAGCTCGGATGCCTTGTTGGTGCTGTCTACCAAGGCCCGCTCCTTGCGGAGCTCCTCCTTCAGCTTATCTTCTCGAAGCTTGGCGGCGTCAATTGAATCCCTCAGAGTTGAGACTTTCAGCTCCAAGTCCTCGATGGAGTCCTTGGCGGCCTTAAGCTCATCGCCCCTCTTGGACAGATTCACTTGGAGCTCCGCGTTGGTGTGGGCATCCTTCTCGCGCTCAGTAATGAGCGCGGCAACCTTCTCGGTGCTCACCTTCATCGCCGCTTCTAGTCGTTCAACCTTGGCGGCAAGCTCCTTCTTGGCGTCTTCCGCGGCAGCAGCAGCGGCTTTCGCCTCCTTCAGCTCCCCGCCAAGGGCAGCCTCGCGAGCGGCAAGGTCCTCCTCATGGGAGTCGAGATCCACCTTCCGCTGCGCGAGCTCTCCTTCTCGCCGGGACATCTCTACCCCGGCGAGCCGTTGCTGTTCGTCGGCTTCGGCTTTCTCAAGTACCCACTCCTGATACTCGCCGGCGAGACGCTCACGCTCCTCCGCCACCTCGCGGAGGCCCGCCTTGTGGGCAGCGCTGAGCTCCGCCGCACGCTTCTCCATTTCGGCGGCGGCCTGGGCAGCAAGGGCTTCCCGGGAGGCAAGCTTCGCCTGCCTGGCCCGGTAAAGGGCCAGGAGTCGGTGGAGAAGCTTCTCCTCCTCGGGCCCATCTCCTTCGCCGGGCGCCTCGACGACTGTCAGACCCGCGGAGGCGAGGACTTCTCCGTCAAATGCCTCGCCCTCCGCGGGAGCTCTTGATGAAGACCCCCAAGGCACTTGGATAAAGACGCCATTGGGGGCACGAAGATAGTACGCCTGCTTCTCGCTGGTGGAGGGGCCGGCGGCCGGTGTAGCATCCGGTGCTCCCGCCACCTCCGGGTCGGCGGTGCGGTCGCCGTCCCCCTCCCCGGTCGCGGCGTCAGCGGCCGGAGCGTCCTCTTGCGCGGCCGGCTCGGTGGCCTTGGTCGCCTCCTCGGTGGCCTCGACCATCTCCACGACGACGGGAACGTCATCGCCACCGCCCTGCGCGCCCTCCTCATCCTCGATATTGATGACCTCGGTCTCCATCGGCGCAGGAGGAGGAGGAGGAAGATCTAGAAGAAGAAGAAAAAGAAGTTCAAAATCAAGCAAAGATCCAAAAAGAAGCAAAGTCAAGAAAACCAAGTACAGAACATACCTTGGCGGACGCCCTCTGCGGCGGGCTCCCTTGCCGGGGGGCTCGACCTTGGCGGAGTGGCCGTCCTCGCCGGGCTGCTCGCCCTTGGCGGGGTACTCTGCCTTGGCGGAGTACCCGCCCTTGGCGGAGCGCTCTCCCTTGCCGGAGAGTTCTCCCTTGCCGGGGACGGCGGGGCCTGCGGCTCCTCGGTGACGGTCTCCGGGCGCTCTTCCCGCTGCGGCACCACTCCCCGGGGAGCACGGAAGTACTCGGGGTGTGCCGGGTCGAACTTGAAAAGTTCCCTGACCATACCCCGCAGCTCGAGTGTTGTGAAGTTAAAATTGAGGCCGGGGCGCAGCCTCATGATGTCTGCCGGGCCGCCGTATTGCCACGCCGGCCTCTTCCGGTCTTGGAGGGGGGCGATCCGGCGACGAAGAAAGTCCGCGCCCACTTCAGCGACAGACAGCGGCGCCATCCGAAGACGCATGATTCTGACGAGAGCGATATCCAGCTTGGCATCGTCGGAATCAAAATTACTCCAATCCCTGCCGCGCACGATGGGCGATGTGCGCGGCGCGGTGAAGTGTTGCGGCCGCTCCTCGACGACCCAGCACCACTCCGCGCGCCACTCTTCCCACTTGCCGCGGAGCTCCCCCGGCAAGTAGGATAATTTCTTATTCAGCCTAAACACCCAAGAGATTCCTCCGGAGAGGGGGGCGTCGGCCTCTACTCTGGGGATGAAAAAGTGCCTAAAGAGAGCTACGTTGGGCTGGATTCCTACGAAGTTTTCGCACATGTGTGCGAAAACGGACATGGTGAGGATGGCGTTGGGAGTGAAATCGAGGAGGTGGAGGCCATAAGTATTCATGATATCGCAGAAAAAGTTTGAGAAGGGAGGGCACAGACCGCAGTGGAAGAAGGCTGCGAAAAAGTAATACCCGCCGGGGTAGTGATCCTTGGCGGCGGCCGGGTAGACGCGCGTGCGGGGGTGCGCTGGGGTCTCCTTGGCCCAGAACAAATAATATTTGTTCCAAAGCTCCCGCACGCCGAGCTTCGGCGCAAAGACGATGTGCTCCTTCCGGAACGCGACGAGCTTCGCCGCCTGATCTGACTTCTCCCGCTTGGACTTCTCCGACTTCGCCTTGTCGGTCTTTGGGGCCATGGCGGACGCGGTGGAAGGAAGGGGACGAAGAGCTTGGTGATGGCGGAGGAGTAGAGGCAAAGAGCAGAGGAATCTGAGGAAGAAGACGATGGCAATGAGTGCGCAGGGAGGGGAACCGCGCCGCTCTCTCTGCTTTTATGGGAGAGTGGGGGGCGTTTCGCCCTTCCCATTAAAGAAATCGTGGGCACGTCCCATCCCACGGCGCCGCAATCGACGCGTGCCGTTGCCGTGGGGTGCGGCGGATATGGAAGTGGATTCGGCGCGCCGCGGGCCGCGGGTGCCCGTGCACTGTTTTGGGCCTAGCCCAACAGCGCTCGGCACCGTGTGTGGCCCAGGCCCGGGGGCTCCTGTCGGTGTACTAAGGTAGGGGTACCCTAGTACCCCAACTTGTGCACGGGCAGCGGCAGCTCCCCGCGGCAGGGTTCACCACGCGCTTGCCGGAGACCTTCCTGACCCTTATCTAGCCATTCAAAAACAAAGTATACAAGACAGAAGACCAAGACCCCGGCAAGAGGAGCTTGCCGGGAAGGCCGTCCCAGGCTCGAGATTGCTTAACTAGCACGAGGCCCTGGCAAGAGGAGCTTGTCAGGACGAATAGAAGATTTCATCTTAGAAGACCCGGCAAGGGCTCGGGGAGCGGCAAGCTTCCGGGCCCGGCAAGGTCGAGATCCCCGGCAAGGTGCTTGCCGGGGGAGGTGCGCTGTGTGCCCGCGCTCCAGCTCATCGGCCCACGCGTCGCCCTGGGGCCACTCCAGGGACGCGTGGCGGATGGCTGTGCAGCCTGGGGGACACGGTGGCACTCCACGGCAGAGGATCCATCGCCGTGGCAGACGGAGACGCAACGGCGGGAACTTTTGGGGTCGACGGCGACGGGCATTAAATGCCCTTGTCCCCCACTGTTAAAGTAGGTATAGACCACTGTTCTGTACTGTAGCTCCACTGTTCCCGCACTGTTACAACTACCACCTATTTTACATTTTTACCCCTTTCTCCTACGTTGACACCTGTCGGTGACCCCTTGCACTATAAAAGGAGGCCCATGCACAACGTGGAGGGGGTTCGGAACCTTTGCAACTCTCACGCTCGGTGTAGCTGCTACTGTAGTTCTTCAAGCTCCCGAGCTCAATACAAACCAAAGCAGGAGTAGGGTTTTACGCGTCCATCGCGGCCCGAACCTGGGTAAAAACTGCCCGCGCGTCTGCCTCGATCTGCTCTTCGTGCTCCCTCCGCCCTCGTACCGCACAGACAAGGGGCTCCGGTCCCATAGGTGTTCGTGGTGGACAGTTTCCCCCGACATCTTTGGCGCGCCAGGTAGGGGGCGTCGAGGTTGTGCGAACCTGATCCGGCGTTCGCGCGGGCGCAATCTTCATCAACCTCTCCAGCTTCATCAGCAACTTCATCAGCGACAACTCCATGGCCCCGAAGAAGAAGCCTTCGGAGGTCGGAGGCCCGTCCGCGTCTCACCCGCCGCCACCAGAGCCAACGGTGGGCGGGGGAGACGCCGTCGGAAGGGTGGTTGCCGGCGAGGACACTCACGGTGCCACCAGATCCAAGAACAGGACGGATGACCGGACCTCGGTCTCCGTGGACGCGCCACGTCCATCGCAACATACGACGACCCCGCAGCGCCATACCACGGGAGGTGGTATCCGCTTGCTGGGACAAGGCCATACCGGAGGTTCGCGGGACGCCCCGGACCCCCGTCCGGGCACAAGCAAAGCGAAGGCGCCGGCGCGGGACCCCGCTCCTTCTAACGTTGTTAGAAGTCCGAGCGTATCCCGCTCCTCGCACCGCTCGCCCGCGTTCCCCACTACTCCGGCAGAAGCGCTCGCAAGGGCGCAGCTGCTCCTCGATTTTCCTCCAGCGGCCGACAAGGCCGAGGAATGGAGGGCCACTATCCGGAGCCTGATAGACTTCGCCAACAACGACTCTCCGCAGCAGCCGTCGGCCTCACGGCCACGGCAGGCCGAGAAGACGAAGGCTATCGGCGACAAGACTGCCGGGGGTGCGACAAGCGTGCACTCCCCGCCGCAGAAGCAGAAGACGCCGCCCCGCCGGAACAACCCCGACGACGGCTCCACAGCCTCGTCGGACCCGCGGGCCCGTCGGGACCAGCGCCAGGTCCTCGACGACCGGCGAGATGAAGACGCTCGGACCACGATCGAGCGCCGCCGAGAAGCTCGGCGACAATCCGACAAGAGAGCTGGGAACACTGTCGACGCACCCGCGCCCGGTGAACCAGGCGACTTGCCGTACGCGGCAGGCTGCCCTGCGTTCACCCGCGAGCTGCGGCGCGTCCAGTGGCCCAGCATGAAGAACTTTAAGCCCGACGTACCGGAGAAGTACGACGGCAAGACACACCCCTCGGAGTTTCTCAGCGTCTACACTATAGCAGTGCAAGCTGCCGGGGGGCGCGACGAGAAGATCCTAGCCAACTACTTCCCGCTTGTGCTGAAGCCGAACGTCCGTTCGTGGCTCATGCACTTGCCGGAAGGCTCTATCTCTTCTTGGGCCGACCTCTGCCATCAGTTTGTTGGCGCCTTCACCGGCGGCCACAAACCCCATGGCCAGGAGAGCGATCTCCACATTTTGGCCCAGAAGGAAGGCGAACCCCTGCGCAAGTATATCCAACGCTTCAGCCGGGTACAGCACAACATCCCAGACGTTCACCCTGCTGCGGTTATCAGCGCGTTCCATCAGAACGTGCGTAACCGCCGCATGCTTGAGGAGATGGCGATGACCAAGATCAGGGACGTCAGCGAGCTCTACGCTCTTGCCGACAAGTGCGCCCGTGCAGAAGAGGGGAGGAAACTCCCCGGGGAGGATGCTGGCGCAGGGGGAAGCGACAGCGACGACGCCGCCCCGGCAAAGAAGAGCCGGCGGCGGAACAATAGGAAGAAGGGCAAGAAGGAAGTGCTTGCCGTCGAGAAGTCCGGCAAGGAGGCCCCCGCCAAGCAAGCGCAGGCTGGCGGCTCCGGCAAGGAGCCTGCCCCTGCGGCGGCGGCCGACAAGCCGGGTAGCTCCGACAAGCAATACTGTAAGATTCACCGCACCAAGGGTCACGACCTCTCCAACTGCAAGCGCGTCGAGTACCTCGTCGAGCAGCAAAAAGCTGAGTACGAGAGGCGCGACAAGGAGAAGGCCCAAGGTGGCGGGGAAGAGCCCAGCAAGAAGCGGCCATTCAATGGCCGGGGAGGACGCCGCGGCAAGGCCAAGCAGCGGCAAGGAGA
>LR738715.1:356906654-356966016 GCA_902687465.1 Secale cereale | reverse complement strand
TGTCGGTGTACTAAGGTAGGGGTACCCTAGTACCCCAACTTGTGCACGGGCAGCAGCAGCTCCCCGCGGCAGGGCTCACCACGCGCTTGCCGGAGACCTTCCTGCCCCTTATCTAGCCATTCAAAAACAAAGTATACAAGACAGAAGACCAAGACCCCGGCAAGAGGAGCTTGCCGGGAAGGCCGTCCCAGGCTCGAGATTACTTAGCTAGCACAAGGCCCTGGCAAGAGGAGCTTGTCAGGACGAATAAAAGATTTTATCTTAGAAGATCCGGCGAGGGCTCGGGGAGCGGCAAGCTTTCCGGGCCCGGCAAGGTCGAGGCCCCCGGCAAGGTGCTTGCCGGGGGAGGTGCGCTGTGTGCCCGCGCTCCAGCTCATCGGCCCACGCGTCGCCCTGGGGCCACTCCAGGGACGCGTGGCGGATAGCTGTGCAGCCTGGGGGACACGGTGGCACTCCACGGCAGTGGATCCATCGCCGTGGCAGACGGAGACGCAACGGCGGGAGCTTTTGGGGTCGACGGCGACGGGCATTAAATGCCCTTGTCCCCCGCTGTTAGAGTAGGTATAGACCACTGTTCTGTACTGTAGCTCCACTGTTCCCGCACTGTTACAACTACCACCTCTTTTACATTTTTACCCCTTTCTCCTACGTTGACACCTGTCGGTGACCCCTTGCACTATAAAAGGAGGCCCATGCACAACGTGGAGGGGGTTCGAAACCTAGATCATTCTCACGCTCGTGTAGCTGCTTCTTCAAGCTCCGAGCGCCCAAACTCAATACACAGCCAAGCAGGAGTAGGGTTTTACGCATCCGTGCGGCCCGAACCTGGGTAAAACTGCCCGCGCGTCTGCCTCGATCTGCTCTTCGTGCTCCCTCCGCCCTCGTACCGCACAGACAAGGGGCTCCGGTCCCATAGGTGTTCGTGGCGGACAGTTTCCCCCGACATCTTTGGCGCGCCAGGTAGGGGGCGTCGAGGTTGTGCGAACCTGATCCGGCGTTCGCGCGGGCGCATTCTTCATCAACCTCTCCAAGCTTCATCAGCAACTTCATCAGCGACAACTCCATGGCCCCGAAGAAGAAGCCTTCGGAGGTCGGAGGCCCGTCTGCGTCTCACCCGCCGCCACCAGAGCCAACGGTGGGCGGGGGAGACGCCGTCGGAAGGGTGGTTGCCGGCGAGGACACTCACGGCGCCACCAGATCCAAGAACAGGACGGATGACCGGACCTCGGTCTCCGTGGACGCGCCGCGTCCATCGCAGCACACGACGACCCCGCAGCGCCATACCACGGGAGGTGGTATCCGCTTGCTGGGACAAGGCCATACCGGAGGTTCGCGGGACGCCCCGGACCCCCGTCCGGGCACAAGCAAAGCGAAGGCGCCGGCGCGGGACCCCGCTCCTTCTAACGTTGTTAGAAGTCCGAGCGTATCCCGCTCCTCGCACCGCTCGCCCGCGTTCCCCACTACTCCGGCAGAAGCGCTCGCGAGGGCGCAGCTGCTTCTCGATTTTCCTCCAGCGGCCGACAAGGCCGAGGAATGGAGGGCCACTATCCGGAGCCTGATAGACTTCGCCAACAATGACTCTCCGCAGCAGCCGTCGGCCTCACGGCCGCGGCAGGTTGAGAAGACGAAGGCTATCGGCGACAAGACTGCCGGGGGTGCGACAAGCGTGCACTCCCCGCCGCAGAAGCAGAAGACGCCGCCCCGCCGGAACAACCCCGACGACGGCTCCACAGCCTCGTCGGACCCGCGGGCCCGTCGGGACCAGCGCCAGGTCCTCGACGACCGGCGAGATGAAGACGCTCGGACCACGATCGAGCGCCGCCGAGAAGCTCGGCGACAATCCGACAAGAGAGCTGGGAACACTGTCGACGCACCCGCGCCCGGTGAACCAGGCGACTTGCCGTACGCGGCAGGCTGCCCTGCGTTCACCCGCGAGCTGCGGCGCGTCCAGTGGCCCAGCATGAAGAACTTTAAGCCCGACGTACCGGAGAAGTACGACGGCAAGACGCACCCCTCGGAGTTTCTCAGCGTCTACACTATAGCAGTGCAAGCTGCCGGGGGGCGCGACGAGAAGATCTTAGCCAACTACTTCCCGCTCGTGCTGAAGCCGAACGTCCGTTCGTGGCTCATGCACTTGCCGGAAGGCTCTATCTCTTCTTGGGCCGACCTCTGCCATCAGTTTGTTGGCGCCTTCACCGGCGGCCACAAACCCCATGGCCAGGAGAGCGATCTCCACATTTTGGCCCAGAAGGAAGGCGAACCCCTGCGCAAGTATATCCAACGTTTCAGCCGGGTACAGCACAACATCCCCGACGTTCACCCTGCTGCGGTTATCAGCGCGTTCCATCAGAACGTGCGTAACCGCCGCATGCGTGAGGAGATGGCGATGACCAAGATCAGGGACGTCAGCGAGCTCTACGCTCTTGCCGACAAGTGCGCCCGTGCAGAAGAGGGGAGGAAACTCCCCGGGGAGGATGCTGGCGCAGGGGGAAGCGACAGCGACGACGCCGCCCCGGCAAAGAAGAGCCGGCGGCGGAGCAACAGGAAGAAAGGCAAGAAGGAAGTGCTTGCCGTCGAGAAGTCCGGCAAGGAGGCCCCCGCCAAGCAAGCGCAGGCTGGCGGCTCCGGCAAGGAGCCTGCCCCTGCGGCGGCGGCCGACAAGCCGGGTAGCTCCGACAAGCAATACTGTAAGATTCACCGCACCAAGGGTCACGACCTCTCCAACTGTAAGCGCGTCGAGTACCTCGTCGAGCAGCAAAAGGCTGAGTACGAGAGGCGCGACAAGGAGAAGGCCCAAGGTGGCGGGGAAGAGCCCAGCAAGAAGCGGCCATTCAATGGCCGGGGAGGACGCCGCGGCAAGGCCAAGCAGCGGCAAGGAGATCGACCTCCCCGGGGCCGCGACAACGACGAAGACGACGATGAAGACATGGAGGACGACGAGAACAGCGAGCAGGAGTTCCAGAAGGCCACGGAAGTCCTGTGCGTCGACGGTGGCGCCTCCCTGCACACCTCCCACCGCCAGCTGAAACAGTGGGTGCGTGAGGTAAATGCAGCCGAGCCGCCCGTGGAGTCGCGCAGGCTCCTCAAATGGTCCAGCACGCCCATCATTTTTGACCTTGAGGATCACCCTGACCGCACCACTGCGGTCGGGTGCTTGCCGATGCTGGTCTCACCCACCATCCGCAACCTCAAGGTCACCAAAATGTTGTTTGACGGCGGGGCCGGGCTGAACTTGATCTCCTCTGCTGTGATCAAGAAACTCCAGATTCAAGACGGCGAGCTCGAAGAGACCGGTTCATTCCAAGGAATCAACCCGGGAAGGAGCAAGCCCAAGGGAAAGATTACTCTGCCGGTGACCTTTGGCGGGGAGCTCAACTTCAGAACTGAGCGCATCACCTTTGACGTTGCTGATATTCCATTGCCCTACAATGGGATACTCGGCCGTCCCGCCCTCGCCAAGTTCATGGCAGCTTCCCACTATGCCTACAACGTGCTGAAGATGCCGGGGCCGATAAGCGTCATCACTGTCCACAGCGACAAGAAAGATGCGCTTATTTGCGCCGACAAGATTTACCGGGATGCGGCAGCTGCGGCCGAGAAGGATACTCTTGCCGCTGAAGCTCCCGGAGGGAAGAAAACGAAGACCAAGTCCGGCAAGTGCTCTGGGACCCACTCCGGCAACCGCACCTCTTCGGAGTGCTGCGCTGCCGTCGAGGACGTTCCATCGAGCTCCACCGGCAAGAGCAAGAAAGGAATGGCTGCTCCTCCGGCAACCAAGAAAGTGTCCGCAAAGGAGGATGGCACTGGTGGTACCTTCACCATCAGTGCCACCCTTGACAGCAAATAGGAAAGCGCGCTCGTCGCCTTCCTGCGGGCGAATGTCGATGTGTTTGCTTGGCAACCATCTGACATCCCCGGTGTTCCCAGGAAGGTGATTGAGCACAAGCTTGCTGTCTGCCCTCATGCGCGGCCCATCAAGCAAAAAGTGAGGAAGCAAGCCGTGGAGCGCCAAGAGTTCATCAATGAGGAGATCAAGAAACTAGAGGCAGCAGGCCTAGTTAGAGGTGTGATCCATCCGACGTGGTTAGCAAACCCAGTCGTCGTGCGCAAAGCCAACGGGAAGTGGAGACTGTGTATAGACTTCACTGATGTCAATAAAGCATGTCCCAAGGATCCCTTCCCTTTGCCGCGCATTGACCAGATTGTTGACTCCACTGCCGGATGTGAGCTACTCTGCTTTCTTGATGCATATTCAGGCTACCACCAGATTTTCATGGCTAAGGAAGATGAAGAGAAGACTGCATTTATCACTCCATGTGGCACCTATTGCTTTATCCGCATGCCGTTTGGACTGAAGAATGCAGGCTCAACTTTTGCAAGGGTAGTGTACACTGCTTTTGAGCCACAGATCCACAGGAATGTAGAAGCCTACATGGATGATATCGTGGTGAAGAGCAAGAGCAAAGAAACACTGATTCAAGACTTGGAAGAAACGTTTCAGAACCTGCGCAAGATACAACTCAAGCTGAACCCCGAGAAGTGCGTCTTTGGAGTTCCCTCCGGCAAGCTTCTCGGGTTCTTTGTATCACAGAGGGGGATTGAAGCCAACCCCGACAAGATCAAAGCCATCGAGCAGATAGAAGCCCCGAAGCGCGTCAAGGATGTCAGAAGGCTTGCAGGTTGCGTTGCTGCCCTCAGTAGGTTCATTTCAAAATCCGCGGAACGCGCCCTACCTTTCTTCAAAATCTTGAAGAAGGCAGGTCCCATGAAGTGGACTCCGGAAGCGGAGGCGGCGTTGCAGGATTTGAAACGGTACCTGTCCTCCACTCCTATACTTGTCGCACCTAAGCCACAGGAAAAGTTGTTGCTATACTTAGCAGCAACCAACCAGGTGGTTAGTGCTACGTTAGTAGCGGAGAGGGAGTCCGACGAGGAGTCAGCATCACCGGCAAGAGAATCTGGCGACAAGCAGGGGGCTGACCCGACAAGCTCTGGCCCCGACAAGGAAGACTCTGCGCAGGAGCAAGAAGAGGTGCGGAAGAAGATGGTGCAGCGCCCAGTGTATTTTGTAAGTTCCCTTCTCCAGGGAGCTAGATCAAGATACTCTGGTGTGCAAAAATTGCTTTTCGGCCTCCTCATGGCCTCGAGAAAGCTGCGCCACTACTTCCAAGCCCATGAGATAACGGTGGTCACTCGCTTTCCGTTGAAGAGGATATTGCACAATCCAGAGGCAACAGGCAGGATCGTCGAGTGGGCACTGGAGCTGTCAAGCTTTGGACTCAAGTTTGAAAGTACATCAACAATACAGAGCCGAGCCTTGGCAGAATTCATTGCTGAGTGGACCCCAACGCCAGAAGAAGAAGTTCAAGAAACAAGTGTACCCGTACAAGAAGCTACAAGTGAATGGGTAATGTATTTTGATGGTGCCTTCTCATTGCAAGGCGCCGGTGCTGGCGTGGTACTCATCGCGCCCACCGGAGAACACCTCAAATATGTTATCCAGATGCACTTTCCCAGGGAGCAGGCGACAAACAACACTGCGGAATATGAAGGCTTGCTTGCCGGCCTCAGGATTGCGGCCGAACTTGGGATCAGGAAGCTGATTGTGCGGGGCGATTCTCAGTTGGTGGTCCGACAAGTTAACAAAAGCTATCAGAGTCCTTTGATGGAAGCATATGTAGATGAAGTGAGAAAGCTTGAAGAGCACTTTGAAGGTTTGCAGATGGAGCACGTCCCAAGAGCCCAAAATGAGATTGCAGATGGCCTTTCAAAGTGCGCCGCAATGAAGTTACCTGTGGAACCAGGGACCTTCTTGCTCAAGCTGACTCAACCATCAGTTACACCATCAATTGGACAGTCCAAGAAGAGAAAGTTGGTCTCCGGCGACTACTTGCCGGCGGATCTTCCTGAATCCGCCGCCAAGGTTCCCAAGATCAACGACAACGCTGAGGAACAGTTTGCTCCTGCAAGCCCTCGGGCTTGTGCAGTTGAAGCAAGTGTTCCCGACAAGCCTCGCCCCGGCGAGCTTGCCGGGGGACCGTCAGCTCCGACAGGACCAGAGGTCTTTGCCGTAGAAGCTGGGGTTCCCGCAGCGGCCCTCGAGCCTTTAGTCCTTGCCGTCGAGCCCCGGGCTCCGGCATGGGCACAGCAGATCGTCCGTTTTCTGCAAACTGGAGAACTTCCCGACGACCCTCAAGAGATAGAGAAGATAACCAGGCAGTCAAGTATGTATCAGTTTGTGGATAACGAGCTGTACAGAAGAAGACTCAATGGTGTCAGGTTGAAGTGCATCTCCAGGGAAGATGGACAGAAGCTGTTGGCAGAAATACACGGAGGCATATGCGGCCACCACATTGGCGCAAGGGCGCTTGCCGGGAAAGCTTTCCGGCAAGGGTTCTTTTGGCAAGAAGCCCTCCAAGATGCAACTGCACTAGTAACCAAGTGTGAAGCGTGCCAGTTCCATGCAAAGCAAATTCATCAGCCAGCTCAAGCTCTCCAAACAATCCCTTTGTCCTGGCCCTTCTCGGTCTGGGGGCTCGATATCCTCGGCCCTTTCCCTCGCGCTGTCGGGGGCTTTGAGTACTTGTACGTTGCAGTCGACAAGTTCACAAAGTGGCCAGAAGTGGAACCAGTGAGAAAGGTGACAGCACAGTCAGCAGTCAGGTTCTTCAGGTCGATTGTTTGCCGTTTCGGGATCCCTAACAGGATCATCACCGACAACGGTACGCAATTCACTAGTCGCACCTTCATGCAGTACGTCCAAGACCTTGGCGCCAAGGTCTGTTTCGCTTCTGTTGCTCACCCGAGGAGCAACGGCCAAGCGGAGAGGGCAAATGCTGAAGTGCTGCGCGGACTCAAGACAAGGACCTTTGACAGGCTGCGCAAGTGCGGAAAGAATTGGATAGAGGAGCTCCCGGCGGCTCTTTGGTCAATCAGAACGACACCAAGTCGAGCCACCGGGCAGACACCTTTTGCTCTAGTCTATGGAGCAGAAGCAGTTCTCCCCACGGAACTCGTATACGGATCTCCTCGAGTGCTCGCTTATGATGAGCTCGAGCAAGAGCAACTGCGGCAAGATGACGCATTGCTCCTTGAGGAGGGACGTCTCCAGGCTGCTGTACGAGCTGCTCGATACCAGCAAGCTTTGCGCCGCTACCATAGCCGCAAAGTCAAGGCCAGGAGTCTCGAGGAAGGCGACCTTGTTCTTCGGCGTGTTCAGTCCGCCAAGAATTCCAACAAGTTGACGCCGAAGTGGGAAGGCCCTTATCGGGTGAGACAAGTTACGAGGCCCGGCGCTGTCCGCCTCGAGACCGAAGAAGGCTTACCGGTGAGCAACTCCTGGAACATAGAGCATCTTCGCAAGTTTCACCCCTAAGGCGCGGTTGCCGTGATCCGCTCCGGCAACCACCTTTTGTACAAGCCTTGCCGCAGTTGCATGTAACCCTTTGTACAAAGCCGGGCGCAGACCCCGTGCATCAGTAAAGATTTCGTGTTTTCGCATCGATTGCCTTTTGCATGCTTTTCTTTGCTATTTGCATGTTTTGTTTGGCATTTGATGCAACACTTAGACATTCGGTAAGCACTATTACGCCGAAAGGCGGTACGCTTGTTTCCCTCTCCTTTTCCTTTTTCTCTTAAGCGACAGGAACGTTCCTCGCGCACAAGTTTGCCGGGGGGGAAGGAGATGGAGGAGGAACTAAGTGCCGTTCAAGTAAGAAGAGCCTTACCGGGAAGCAAGCAACACAAGCAAGCAGCAAGCAGCATATGAAAGATAAGTCGTTAGAATTTGACCAGTTCAAATTTTAAATTTTGGTTGTCTTCCTTGAACGATCACACTTTGTATGGAAAACCTGTGCGCGGAGGAACCTACCCGTAGCTTGCCGCACCCTTATCTTGTTTTCGAGTCCACTCAACGATTTAAGTGAGCTGCGACAAGTGTCGCGCCCTTGCCTCGTTTCCGAGTACACTCAGCAAGCCAAGTGCGTTGCGACTTGCTGCGGCGAGGTTGCTTGCCGGCGAGGACCTTAGCCAGCAGGCTGCTCAGGGTCCAGCACTCCGCGCTCGCGGCAAAGGGCCCCTTGCCGGCAAGCTCCCCGGGAGCGTAGGGTGAAAAACATACAAAGTCAAAGATTGGAACAAGGAAGATAACATTGCACTGATTGATTGAAATAAAGCAAATATCTTACAAGGATAACTTGTCGCAATGGACTAATGAGTTCATAACATAATGTGCAGCGATAAAGAGATAAAGATAAATGGGGCCCTAGTCTACGCGGTCGCCCTCCTTCCTGCCAAGCTTTGCCACCTTGGTGATGATATGGCCGACCTGCTCCTTCAGGGCCTCCGTGTCCGCATCTGCCGGCAAGCTGCGAAGAACGTTCGTGAGGTTGATCCCCGGGTTGCGGAACACGATCTTCGTCAAGACCCGCTCCAGAGTTCCCGCGCAGAGACGGCGCGACTCCTCGGCCAGCTGCGCGGGGATGCGGTTCCGGAGACCTGCAAGGGCCGGAGCAACGCCTCTGAAGAAGAGGCTGAGCTTGGCGCTGTGCGGGAGATCTGGATCCGGCGAATAGATAAGATGCTCAACCCTCAAAGCAAGCAACTCCTGGTCAATGTTGGACGCAGAAGAAACCAGCTCTTCGGTCCACACCTCGATAGTCTGCCGGAAGAGCTCAGAGGCCTTGTTGACGCTCTCCATCAGGGTTCGCTCCTTGCGGAGCTCATCCTTCAGCTTGGACTCCTGGGCCCGGGCAGCATCAAGCGACTCCTTCAGGGTGGTGACCTTCAGCTCCAAGTCTTCGATGGAATCCTTGGCGGCCTTCAGCTCGTCACCCCTCTGGGACAAACTCACCTGGAGCTCTGAGTTGGTGTGCGCATCTTTCTCGCGCTCCAGGGTGAGCGCGGCAACCTTCTCGGCGCTCACCTTCACCGCCTTCTCCAGTTGCTCAACCTTGGCGGCAAGCTCCTTCTTGGCGTCTTCCGCGGCAGCAGCAGCGGCTTTCGCCTCCTTCAGCTCCCCGCCAAGGGCAGCCTCGCGAGCGGCAAGGTCCTCTTCATGGGAGTCGAGATCCACCTTCCGCTGCGCGAGCTCTCCCTCTCGCCGGGACATCTCTACCCCGGCGAGCCGTTGCTGTTCCTCAGCTTCGGCCTTCTCCAACAGCCATTCCTGATATTCACCGGCGAGACGCTCGCGCTCCTCCGCCACCTCGCGGAGGCCCGCCTTGTGGGCAGCGCTGAGCTCCGCCGCACGCTTTTCCATTTCGGCGGCGGCCTGGGCAGCAAGGGCTTCCCGGGAGGCAAGCTTCGCCTGCCTGGCCCGGTAAAGGGCCAGGAGACGGTGGAGAAGCTTCTCCTCCTCGGGCCCATCTCCTTCGCCGGGCGCCTCGACGACTGTCAGACCCGCGGAGGCGAGGACTTCTCCGTCAAACGCCTCGCCCTCCGCGGGAGCTCTTGATGAAGACCCCCAAGGCACTTGGATAAAGACGCCATTGGGGGCACGAAGATAGTACGCCTGCTTCTCGCTGGTGGAGGGGCCGGCGGCCGGTGTAGCATCCGGTGCTCCCGCCACCTCCGGGTCGGCGGTGCGGTCGCCGTCCCCCTCCCCGGTCGCGGCGTCAGCGGCCGGCGTGGCCTCCTGCGCGGCCGGCTCGGTGGTCTCCTGTGCGGCCGGCTCGGCGGCCTCGGTCGCCTCCTCGGTGGCCTCGGCCATCTCCACGACGACGGGAGCGCCATCGCCGCCGCCCTGCGCACCCTCCTCATCCTCGATATTGATGACTTCGGTCTCCATCGGCGCGGGAGGAGGAGGAAGATCTAAAAAGAAGAAGAAGACAAAGAAACTCAAGACACAAGCAAATATCCAAAAAAGACAAGCCAAGAAGACAAGTTACAAAGATTACCTTGGCGGACGTCCTCTGCGGCGGGCTCCCTTGCCGGGGAGCTCGGCCTTGGCGGAGTGGCCGTCCTCGCCGGGCTGCTCGCCCTTGGCGGGGTACTCTGCCTTGGCGGAGTACCCGCCCTTGGCGGAGCGCTCTCCCTTGCCGGAGAGTTTTGCCTTGCCGGGGACGGCGGGGCCTGCGGCTCCTCGGTGACGGTCTCCGGGCGCTCTTCCCGCTGCGGCTCCACCTCTGCACAAGAGAAGATAGAAGAACCAAGACATTCAAAAAAGAGATCAAAGCCCTAAGCGCGCCCCGACAAGCAAAAACAGTAAACCTCTAACTTACGCTGGGGGCTGCGCTGGGGGCTGCTCCCCGGAGCGGCATTCGGGTCCGGCAAGATCGGCTCCGGCGCGATCCCTGCTTCCACGACGGATGGGTCTTCTACGACCTCAACCGTGGGCACCCTGACCCTCTTCGCGCGCTGCTCCAAGGTCCTGCAATCACAAGCAGCAAGCAAAGTCAAGCGTCAGCAACAATTGAGATATACAAATCGAGAAGGAGTAAGGTCTCAGGTCCTTACTCTTGGTCCTCCTCGTCGTCCTCGCTCAGCGCGGAGAAGTCGAACTCCACGGTGGGCGCGTCGGCGCGAGGAGCAGAGGATGAAGATTCCCTCGCGCGTTTCGGAGCCACCGGGGCTGGGGGCTGCGTAGGCCCAGCCCCTGTGGTGGCCGGCGCCCGAGAAGTAGGCGGAGCAGCTGCTCCGCTCCGAGAAGATCCTTGCCGGCTCGGTGCCGGCCCGCGGGGCGCCTCCGTCGTGGTCCGCGCGCGCGGGGCCTCTGCCGTGGCCGGCACGCCGGTCGCCCTTGGCACGGCTTGGCTCGGCCGGGGAGCTGCCCGGCGAGCTGGCTGTTGCCGGGGCGCTCGCGCCTGCTCCCCCGTCGCCGCCTTGCGGAGGCGCTTCAATGGGGACTGCTTCGGGCTCGCCGGGGGCGGGGAGCTCTCCGACGAGGAGAGGTCGTCGGCGTAGAGCTCGGTGGATCCGCCGGTGTCCTCCTCCTCCCCCTCCTCTCCCTCGGCCAGTTCGCTGGCCCCAGCGCCTTGCACTGCGGGCCCCTTCCCCTTGGTGGCCCCGCTTCGTCCGGCGCCTTCGCTCCTCGCGGCACCCCTGCTTCCTCCGGCTCTGCCCTCCATTGCCGCGGCCTCCGTCACGATCCCACTGATCCCGGAGTGCCTCAGCGAGGGGATCGCGGCGAGCGCGTCGGGGGGGAGCTCTAGCAGCCTGCGAATATCCTCCTTATCCGCCTGGCTGGAGGTATCCGCGGCATCCGCCTCCGCGGGTGTGTATCCAAAGTTTCCCGCCGCCGCGGCTGCGGCGACTTCTTCAGCACGAGAAGCTATGTAAGCAATCTCTTGGTCGGTGGTGGCCCGCGTGTGCAGCTTGAGATCGTCCGTCTTCTCCAACACCTCCACAAGGCGGTCGTAGAACTCAAGGACGTCGATGGGCTTGGGCGCAATCCACGTGCGCTCCACTCCATGAGAGTCGCACGCGGGCATCATAGCGACAAGGCGATCCCGGGCGCTGCTGGCGCAGAGCGGCACCACTCCCCGGGGAGCGCGGAAGTACTCGGGGTGCGCCGGGTCGAACTTGAAAAGTTCCCTGACCATACCCCGCAGCTCGAGGGTTGTGAAGTTAAAATTGAGGCCGGGGCGCAGCCTCATGATGTCTGCCGGGCCGCCGTATTGCCACGCCGGCCTCTTCCGCTCTTGGAGGGGGGCGATCCGGCGACGAAGAAAATCCGCGCCCACTTCAGCGACAGACAGCGGAGCCAACCGAAGACGCATGATTCTGGTGAGAGCGATATCCAGCTTGGAATCGTCGGAATCGAAGTTACTCCAATCCCTGCCGCGCACGATGGGCGATGTGCGCGGCGCGGTGAAGTGTTGCGGCCGCTCCTCGACGACCCAGCACCACTCCGCACGCCACTCTTCCCACTTGCCGCGGAGCTCCCCCGGCAAGTAGGCGGATTTCTTATTCAGCCTAAACACCCAAGAGATTCCTCCGGAGAGGGGGGCGTCGGCCTCTACTCTGGGGATGAAAAAGTGCCTAAAGAGAGCTACGTTGGGCTGGATTCCTACGAAGTTTTCGCACATGTGTGCGAAAACGGACATGGTGAGGATGGCGTTGGGAGTGAAGTCGAGGAGGTGGAGGCCATAAGTATTCATGATATCGCAGAAAAAGTTTGAGAAGGGAGGGCACAGACCGCAGTGGAAGAAGGCTGCGAAAAAGTAATACCCGCCGGGGTAGTGGTCCTTGGCGACGGCCGGGTAGACGCGCGTGCGGGGGTGCGCTGGGGTCTCCTTGGCCCAGAACCAATAATATTTGCTCCAGAGCTCCCGCACGCCGAGCTTCGGCGCGAAGACAATGTGCTCCTTCCGGTACGCGGCGAGCTTCGCCGCCTGATCTGACTTCTCCCGCTTGGACTTCTCCGACTTCGCCTTATCGGTCTTTGGGGCCATGGCGGAGGCGGTGGAAGGAAGGGGACGAAGAGCTTGGTGGTGGCGGAGGAGTAGAGGCAAAGCGCAGAGGAATCTGAGGAAGAAGACGATGGCAATGAGTGCGCAGGGAGGGGAACCGCGCCGCTCTCTCTGCTTTTATGGGGGAGTGGGGGGCGTTTCGCCCTTCCCATTAAAGAAATCGTGGGCACGTCCCATCCCACGGCGCCGCAATCGACGCGTGCCGTTACCGTGGGATGCGGCGGATATGGAAGTGGATTCGGCGCGCCGCGGGCCGCGGGTGCCCGTGCACTGTTTTGGGCCTGGCCCAACAGCGCTCGGCACCGTGTGTGGCCCAGGCCCGGGGGCTCCTGTCGGTGTACTAAGGTAGGGGTACCCTAGTACCCCAACTTGTGCACGGGCAGCAGCAGCTCCCCGCGGCAGGGCTCACCACGCGCTTGCCGGAGACCTTCCTGCCCCTTATCTAGCCATTCAAAAACAAAGTATACAAGACAGAAGACCAAGACCCCGGCAAGAGGAGCTTGCCGGGAAGGCCGTCCCAGGCTCGAGATTACTTAGCTAGCACAAGGCCCTGGCAAGAGGAGCTTGTCAGGACGAATAAAAGATTTTATCTTAGAAGATCCGGCGAGGGCTCGGGGAGCGGCAAGCTTTCCGGGCCCGGCAAGGTCGAGGCCCCCGGCAAGGTGCTTGCCGGGGGAGGTGCGCTGTGTGCCCGCGCTCCAGCTCATCGGCCCACGCGTCGCCCTGGGGCCACTCCAGGGACGCGTGGCGGATAGCTGTGCAGCCTGGGGGACACGGTGGCACTCCACGGCAGTGGATCCATCGCCGTGGCAGACGGAGACGCAACGGCGGGAGCTTTTGGGGTCGACGGCGACGGGCATTAAATGCCCTTGTCCCCCGCTGTTAGAGTAGGTATAGACCACTGTTCTGTACTGTAGCTCCACTGTTCCCGCACTGTTACAACTACCACCTCTTTTACATTTTTACCCCTTTCTCCTACGTTGACACCTGTCGGTGACCCCTTGCACTATAAAAGGAGGCCCATGCACAACGTGGAGGGGGTTCGAAACCTAGATCATTCTCACGCTCGTGTAGCTGCTTCTTCAAGCTCCGAGCGCCCAAACTCAATACACAGCCAAGCAGGAGTAGGGTTTTACGCATCCGTGCGGCCCGAACCTGGGTAAAACTGCCCGCGCGTCTGCCTCGATCTGCTCTTCGTGCTCCCTCCGCCCTCGTACCGCACAGACAAGGGGCTCCGGTCCCATAGGTGTTCGTGGCGGACAGTTTCCCCCGACAGACCTGAACACCAAAGTGATATGCCGGCTCATCAAAATTTGAGCTGTAATTGCGATAACTTTCATTTTTTCCAATCCTGCAGGCGATTTTTGAGGGCCAAGACGACCCTTTTTGGGCTCAAAATTTTCCGCGCATGTGATCCTGTGTGTGCACGTATGTAAAATCCTCCAGATCATAAAAACTAGAAGTCCTATCACCTCAATTCCCCAATAGATTTCCAACGCCTATGAAAACGACGAAATCGGTGCTTGTTCTCACTTGCTTTGAGAGTCTCGATCAATTCGGACTCTAGGTTGATTTTTGTATTTTCTTTGATCACCGTTTCTTCGCGAGAGTTGGCCTAACACCCTATTGTATCCATACATGGGTGGGGCGCCAAGGACCTGAACACCAAAGTGATATGCGGGCTCATCAAAATTTGAGCTGTAATTGCGATAACTTTCATTTTTTCCAATCCTGCATGCCATTTTTGAGGGCCAAGACGACCCTTTTTGGGCTCAAAATTTTCCGCGAGGGCCAAGACGACCCTTTTTGGGCTCAAAATTTTCCGCGCACGTGATCCTGTGTGTGCACGTATGTAAAATCCTCCAGATCATAAAAACTAGAAGTCCTATCACCTCAATTTCCCAATAGCTTTCCAACGCCTATGAAAACGACGAAATCGGTGCTTGTTCTCACTTGCTTTGAGAGTCTCGATCAATTCGGACTCTAGGTTGATTTTTGTATTTTCTTTGATCACCGTTTCTTCGCGAGAGTTGGCCTAACACCCTATTGTATCCATACATGGGTGGGGCGCCAAGGACCTGAACACCAAAGTGATATGCCGGCTCATCAAAATTTGAGCTGTAATTGCGATAACTTTCATTTTTTCCAATCCTGCAGGCCATTTTTGAGGGCCAAGACGACCCTTTTTGGTCTCAAAATTTTCTGCGCACGTGATCCTGTGTGCGCACGTATGTCAAAATCCTCCAGATCGTAAAAACTAGAAGTCCTATCACCTCAATTCCCCAATAGCTTTCCAACTGTCGGGGGAAACTGTCCACCACGAACACCTATGGGACCGGAGCCCCTTGTCTGTGCGGTACGAGGGCGGAGGGAGCACGAAGAGCAGATCGAGGCAGACGCGCGGGCAGTTTTTACCCAGGTTCGGGCCGCACGGATGCGTAAAACCCTACTCCTGCTTGGTTGTGTATTGAGTTTGGGCGCTCGGAGCTTGGAGAAGCAGCTACACGAGCGTGAGAATGATCTAGGTTTCGAACCCCCTCCACGTTGTGCATGGGCCTCCTTTTATAGTGCAAGGGGTCACCGACAGGTGTCAACGTAGGAGAAAGGGGTAAAAATGTAAAAGAGGTGGTAGTTGTAATAGTGCGGGAACAGTGGAGCTACAGTACAGAACAGTGGTCTATACCTACTTTAACAGTGGGGGACAAGGGCATTTAATGCCCGTCGCCGTCGACCCCAAAAGCTCCCGCCATTGCGTCTCCGTCTGCCACGGCGATGGATCCTCTGCCGTGGAGTGCCACCGTGTCCCCCAGGCTGCACAGCCATCCGCCACGCGTCCCTGGAGTGGCCCCAGGGCGACGCGTGGGCCGATGAGCTGGAGCGCGGGCACACAGCGCACCTCCCCCGGCAAGCACCTTGCCGGGGATCTCGACCTTGCCGGGCCCGGAAGCTTGCCGCTCCCCGAGCCCTTGCCGGGTCTTCTAAGATAAAATCTTCTATTCGTCCTGACAAGCTCCTCTTGCCAGGGCCTCGTGCTAGTTAAGCAATCTCGAGCCTGGGACGGCCTTCCCGGCAAGCTCCTCTTGCCGGGGTCTTGGTCTTCTGTCTTGTATACTTTGTTTTTTGAATGGCTAGATAAGGGGCAGGAAGGTCTCCGGCAAGCGCGTGGTGAACCCTGCCGCGGGGAGCGGCCGCTGCCCGTGCACAAGTTGGGGTACTAGGGTACCCCTACCTTAGTACACCGACAGGAGCCCCCGGGCCTGGGCCACACACGGTGCCGAGCGCTGTTGGGCCAGGCCCAAAACAGTGCACGGGCACCCGCGGCCCGCGGCGCGCCGAATCCACTCCCATATCCGCCGCACCCCACGGCAACGGCACGCGTCGATTGCGGCGCCGTGGGATGGGACGTGCCCACGATTTCTTTAATGGGAAGGGCGAAACCCCCCCCACTCTCCCATAAAAGCAGAGAGAGCGGCGCGGTTCCCCTCCCTGCGCACTCATTGCCATCGTCTTCTTCCTTAGATTCCTCTGCGCTTTGCCTCTACTCCTCCGCCACCACCAAGCTCTTCGTCCCCTTCCTTCCACCGCGTCCGCCATGGCCCCAAAGACCGATAAGGCGAAGTCGGAGAAGTCCAAGCGGGAGAAGTCAGATCAGGCGGCGAAGCTCGCCGCGTACCGGAAGGAGCACATTGTCTTCGCGCCGAAGCTCGGCGTGCGGGAGCTTTGGAACAAATATTATTTGTTCTGGGCCAAGGAGACCCCAGCGCACCCCCGCACGCGCGTCTACCCGGCCGTCGCCAAGGACCACTACCCCGACGGGTATTACTTTTTCGCAGCCTTCTTCCACTGCGGTCTGTGCCCTCCCTTCTCAAACTTTTTCTGCGATATCATGAATACTTATGGCCTCCACCTCCTCGACTTCACTCCCAACGCCATCCTCACCATGTCCGTTTTCGCACACATGTGCGAAAACTTCGTAGGAATCCAGCCCAACGTAGCTCTCTTTAGGCACTTTTTCATCCCCAGAGTAGAGGCCGACGCCCCCCTCTCCGGAGGAATCTCTTGGGTGTTTAGGCTGAATAAGAAATCAGCCTACTTGCCGGGGGAGCTCCGCGGCAAGTGGGAAGAGTGGCGCGCGGAGTGGTGCTGGGTCGTCGAGGAGCGGCCGCAACACTTCACCGCGCCGCGCACATCGCCCATCGTGCGCGGCAGGGATTGGAGTAATTTCGATTCCGACGATTCCAAGCTGGATATCGCTCTCGTCAGAATCCTCCGTCTTCGGATGGCGCCGCTGTCTGTCGCTGAAGTGGGCGCGGACTTTCTTCGTCGCCGGATCGCCCCCCTCCAAGACCGGAAAAGGCCGGCGTGGCAATACGGCGGCCCGGCAGACATCATGAGGCTGCGCCCCGGCCTCAATTTTAACTTCACAACACTCGAGCTGCGGGGTATGGTCAGGGAACTTTTCAAGTTCGACCCGGCACACCCCGAGTACTTTCGCGCTCCCCGGGGAGTGGTGCCGCTCTGCGCCAGCAGCGCCCGGGATCGCCTTGTCGCTATGATGCCCGCGTGCGACTCTCATGGATTGGAGCGCACGTGGATTGCGCCCAAGCCTATCGACGTCCTCGAGTTCTACGACAACCTTGCGGAGGTGTTGGAGAAGACGGACGATCTCAAGCTGCACACGCGGGCCACCACCGACCAAGAGATTGCTTACATGGCTTCTCGCGCTGAAGAAGTCGCCGCAGCCGCGGCGGCGGGAAACTTTGGATACACACCCGCGGAGGCGGAAGCCGCGGATGCCTCCAGCCAGGCGGATAAGGAGGAGATTCGCAAGCTGCTAGAGCTCCCTCCCGACGCGCTCGCCGGGGTCCCCTCGCTGAGGCACTCCGGGATCAGTGGGATCGCGACGGAGGCCGCGGCAATGGAGGGCACAGCCGGAGGAAGCAGGGGCGCCGCGAGGGGCGGAGGCGCCAAGGGGAAGAGGGCCGCATCGTCGGATGCCGGGCCCAGCGAGCCGGCCGAGGCAGAGGAGGAGGAGGAGGAGGAGGCCGAAGACTCTGGCGGATCGACAGAGTTGTACGCCGACGACCTCTCCTCGTCGGAGAGCTCCCCGCCCCCGGCAAGCCCGAAGCAGTCCCCATTGAAGCGTCTCCGCAAGGCGGCGACGGGGGAGCAGGCGCGAGCGCCCCGGCAACAGCCAGCTCGCCGGGCAGCTCCCCGGCCGAGCCAAGCCGTGCCAAGGGCGACCGGCGTGCCGGCCACGGCAGAGGCCCCGCGCGCGCGGACCACGACAGAGGCGTCCCGCAGGCCGGCACCGAGCCGGCAAGGATCTTCTCGGAGCGGAGCAGCTGCTCCGCCCACTTCTCGGGCGCCGGCCACCACAGGGGCTGGGCCTACGCAGCCCCCAGCCCCGGTGGCTCCGAAACGCGCGAGGGAATCTTCATCCTCCGCTCCTCGCGTCGACGCGCCCACCGTGGAGTTTGACTTCTCCGCGCTGAGCGAGGACGACGAGGAGGACCAAGAGTAAGGACCCGAGACCTTACTCCTTCTTGATTTTTATATCTCGATTGTTGCTGACGCTTGACTTTGCTTGTTGCTTGTGATTGCAGGACCTTGGAGCAGCGCGCGAAGAGGGTTAAGGGCCGAGGATATCGAGCCCCCAGACCGAGAAGGGCCATGACAAAGGGATTGTTTGGAGAGCTTGAGCTGGCTGATGTATTTGCTTTGCATGGAACTGGCACGCTTCACACTTGGTTACTAGTGCAGTTGCATCTTGGAGGGCTTCTTGCCAAAAGAACCCTTGCCGGAAAGCTTTCCCGGCAAGTGCTCTTGCGCCAATGTGGTGGCCGCATATGCCTCCGTGTATTTCCGCCAACAGCTTCTGTCCATCTTCCCTGGAGATGCACTTCAACCTGACTCCATTGAGTCTTCTTCTGTACAGCTCGTTATCCACAAACTGATACATACTTGACTGCCTGGTTATCTTCTCTATCTCTTGAGGGTCGTCGGGAAGTTCTCCAGTTTGTAGAAAGCGGACGATCTGCTGTGCCCATGCCGGAGCTCGGGGCTCGACGGCAAGGACTAAAGGCTCGAGGGCCGCTGCGGGAACCCCAGCTTCTACGGCAAAGACCTCTGGTCCTGTCGGAGCTGACGGTCCCCCGGCAAGCTCGCCGGGGCGAGGCTTGTCGGGAACACTTGCTTCAACTGCACAAGCCCGAGGGCTTGCAGGAGCAAACTGTTCCTCAGCGTTGTCGTTGATCCTGGGGGCCTTGGCGGCGGTTTCTGGAAGATCCGCCGGCAAGTAGTCGCCGGAGACCAACTTTCTCTTCTTGGACTGCCCAATTGATGGTGTAACGGATGGCTGAGTCAGCTTGAGCAAGAAGGTCCCTGGTTCCACAGGTAACTTCATCGCAGCACACTTTGAAAGGCCATCTGCAATGTCATTCTGAGCTCTTGGGACGTGCTCCATTTGCAGACCTTCAAAGTGCTCTTCAAGCTTCCTCACTTCATCTACATAAGCTTCCATCAAAGGGCTCTGGTAGCTCTTGTTGACTTGTCGGACCACCAACTGAGAATCGCCCCGCACAATCAGCTTCCTAATCCCAAGTTCGGCCGCAATCCTGAGGCCGGCAAGCAAGCCTTCATATTCTGCGGTGTTGTTTGTCGCCTGCTCCCTGGGAAAGTGCATCTGGATAACATATTTGAGGTGCTCTCCGGTGGGCGCGATGAGTACCACGCCGGCACCGGCGCCTTGCAGCGAGAAGGCACCGTCAAAATACATTACCCATTCACTTGTCGCTTCTTGCACGGGTACACTCGTTTCTTGAACTTCTTCTTCTGGCGTTGGGGTCCACTCAGCGATGAACTCTGCCAAAGCTCGGCTCTGAATGGTTGAAGTACTTTCAAATTTGAGTCCGAAGCTTGACAGTTCCAGTGCCCACTCGACGATCCTGCCTGTTGCCTCTGGATTGTGCAATATCCTCTTTAATGGAAAGCGAGTGACCACTGTTATCTCATGGGCTTGGAAGTAGTGGCGCAGCTTTCTCGAGGCCATGAGAAGGCCGAAAAGCAACTTTTGCACACCAGAGTACCTTGATCTAGCCCCCTGGAGAAGGGAACTTACAAAATACACTGGGCGCTGCACCATCTTCTTCCGCACCTCTTCCTTTTCCTGCGCAGATTCATCTTTGTCGGGGCCAGAGCTTGTCGGGGCAGCCCCCTGCTTGTCGCTGGATTCGCTTGCCGGTGGTGTGACCTCCTCGTCGGACTCTCTCTCCGCTACTAACGCAGCACTAACCACCTGGTTGGTCGCCGCCAAATACAGCAGCAACTTTTCCTGTGGTCTAGGTGCGACAAGTATTGGAGGAGAGGAAAGGTACCGTTTCAAATCTTGCAGCGCTGCCTCCGCTTCCGGAGTCCACTTCACGGGACCTGCCTTCTTCAAGATTTTGAAGAAAGGCAGGGCGCGTTCTGCAGATTTAGAAACGAACCTACTGAGGGCAGCCACACAACCTGCAAGCCTCCTGACATCCTTGACTCGCCTCGGGGCTTCCATCTGCTCGATGGCTTTGATCTTGTCGGGGTTGGCTTCAATCCCTCTCTGCGAAACAAAGAACCCGAGAAGCTTGCCGGAGGGGACTCCAAAGACGCACTTCTCGGGGTTCAGCTTGAGCTGTATCCTGCGCAGGTTCTGAAACGTTTCTTCTAAGTCTTGAATCAGTGTTTCTTTGCTCTTGCTCTTCACCACGATGTCATCCATGTAGGCTTCTACATTCCTGTGGATCTGTGGCTGAAAAGCAGTGTACACTACCCTTGCAAAAGTTGAGCCTGCATTCTTTAGTCCAAATGGCATGCGGATAAAGCAGTAAGTGCCACATGGAGTGATAAATGCAGTCTTCTCTTCATCTTCCTTGGCCATGAAAATCTGGTGATAGCCTGAGTATGCATCAAGAAAACAGAGTAGCTCACATCCGGCAGTGGAGTCAACGATCTGGTCAATGCGCGGCAAAGGGAAGGGATCCTTGGGACATGCTTTATTGACATCAGTGAAGTCTATACACAGTCTCCACTTCCCGTTGGCTTTGCGCACGACGACTGGGTTTGCCAACCACGTCGGATGGATCACACCTCTAACTAGGCCTGCTGCCTCTAGTTTCTTGATCTCCTCGTTGATGAACTCTTGGCGCTCCACGGCTTGCTTCCTTACTTTTTGCTTGATAGGTCGCGCATGAGGGCAGACAGCAAGCTTGTGCTCAATCACCTTCCTGGGAACACCGGGGATGTCAGATGGTTGCCAAGCAAACACATCGACATTCGCCCGCAGGAAGGCGACGAGCGCGCTTTCCTATTTGCTGTCAAGGGTGGCACTGATGGTGAAGGTACCACCAGTGCCATCCTCCTTTGCGGACACCTTCTTGGTTGCCGGAGGAGCAGCCATTCCTTTCTTGCTCTTGCCGGTGGAGCTCGATGGAACGTACTCGACGGCAGCGCAGCACTCCGAAGAGGTGCGGTTGCCGGAGTGGGTCCCAGAGCACTTGCCGGACTTGGTCTTCGTCTTCTTCCCCCCGGGAGCTTCAGCGGCAAGAGTATCCTTCTCGGCCGCAGCTGCCGCATCCCGGTAGATCTTGTCGGCGCAAATAAGCGCATCTTTCTTGTCGCTGTGGACAGTGATGACGCTTATCGGCCCCGGCATCTTCAGCACGTTGTAGGCATAGTGGGAAGCTGCCATGAACTTGGCGAGGGCGGGACGGCCGAGTATTCCATTGTAGGGCAATGGAATATCAGCAACGTCAAAGGTGATGCGCTCAGTCCTGAAATTGAGCTCCCCGCCAAAGGTCACTGGCAGAGTAATCTTTCCCTTGGGCTTGCTCCTTCCCGGGTTGATTCCTTGGAATGAACCGGTCTCTTCGAGCTCGCCGTCTTGAATCTGGAGTTTCTTGATCACAGCAGAGGAGATCAAGTTCAGCCCGGCCCCGCCGTCAACCAACATTTTGGTGACCTTGAGGTTGCGGATGGTGGGGGAAACCAGCATCGGCAAGTGCCCGACCGCCGTGGTGCGGTCAGGGTGATCCTCAAGGTCAAAAATGATGGGCGTGCTGGACCATTTGAGGAGCCTGCGCGACTCCACGGGCGGCTCCGCTGCATTCACCTCACGCACCCACTGTTTCAGTTGGCGGTGGGAAGTGTGCAGGGAGGCGCCACCGTCGACGCACAGGACCTCCGTGGCCTTCTGGAACTCCTGCTCGCTGTTCTCGTCGTCCTCCATGTCTTCATCGTCGTCTTCGTCGTTGTCGCGGCCCCGGGGAGGTCGATCTCCTTGCCGCTGCTTGGCCTTGCCGCGGCGTCCTCCCCGGCCATTGAATGGCCGCTTCTTGCTGGGCTCTTCCCCGCCACCTTGGGCCTTCTCCTTGTCGCGCCGCTCGTACTCAGCTTTTTGCTGCTCGACGAGGTACTCGACGCGCTTGCAGTTGGAGAGGTCGTGACCCTTGGTGCGGTGAATCTTGCAGTATTGCTTGTCGGAGCTACCCGGCTTGTCGGCCGCCGCCGCAGGGGCAGGCTCCTTGCCGGAGCCGCCAGCCTGCGCTTGCTTGGCGGGGGCCTCCTTGCCGGACTTCTCGACGGCAAGCACTTCCTTCTTGCCCTTCTTCCTGTTGTTCCGCCGCCGGCTCTTCTTTGCCGGGGCGGTGTCGTCGCTGTCGCTTCCCCCTGCGCCAGCATCCTCCCCGGGGAGTTTCCTCCCCTCTTCTGCACGGGCGCACTTGTCGGCAAGAGCGTAGAGCTCGCTGACGTCCCTGATCTTGGTCATCGCCATCTCCTCACGCATGCGGCGGTTACGCACGTTCTGATGGAACGCGCTGATAACCGCGGCAGGGTGAACGTCGGGGATGTTGTGCTGCACCCGGCTGAAGCGTTGGATATACTTGCGCAGGGGTTCGCCTTCCTTCTGGGCCAAAATGTGGAGATCGCTCTCCTGACCATGGGGTTTGTGGCCGCCGGTGAAGGCGCCAACAAACTGATGGCAGAGGTCGGCCCAAGAAGAGATAGAGCCTTCCGGCAAGTGCATGAGCCACGAACGGACGTTCGGCTTCAGCACGAGCGGGAAGTAGTTGGCTAGGATCTTCTCGTCGCGCCCCCCGGCAGCTTGCACTGCTATGGTGTAGACGCTGAGAAACTCCGAGGGGTGCGTCTTGCCGTCGTACTTCTCCGGTACGTCGGGCTTAAAGTTCTTCATGCTGGGCCACTGGACGCGCCGCAGCTCGCGGGTGAACGCAGGGCAGCCTGCCGCGTACGGCAAGTCGCCTGGTTCACCGGGCGCGGGTGCGTCGACAGCGTTCCCAGCTCTCTTGTCGGATTGTCGCCGAGCTTCTCGGCGGCGCTCGATCGTGGTCCGAGCGTCTTCATCTCGCCGGTCGTCAAGGACCTGGCGCTGGTCCCGACGGGCCCGCGGGTCCGACGAGGCTGTGGAGCCGTCGTCGGGATTGTTCCGGCGGGGCGGCGTCTTCTGCTTCTGCGGCGGGGAGTGCACGCTTGTCGCACCCCCGGCAGTCTTGTCGCCGATAGCCTTCGTCTTCTCGGCCTGCCGCGGCCGTGAGGCCGACGGCTGTTGCGGAGAGTCGTTGTTGGCGAAGTCTATCAGGCTCCGGATAGTGGCCCTCCATTCCTCGGCCTTGTCGGCCGCTGGAGGAAAATCGAGGAGCAGCTGCGCCCTTGCGAGCGCTTCTGCCGGAGTAGTGGGGAACGCGGGCGAGCGGTGCGAGGAGCGGGATACGCTCGGACTTCTAACGACGTTAGAAGGAGCGGGGTCCCGCGCCGGCGCCTTCGCTTTGCTTGTGCCCGGACGGGGGTCCGGGGCGTCCCGCGAACCTCCGGTATGGCCTTGTCCCAGCAAGCGGATACCACCTCCCGTGGTATGGCGCTGCGGGGTCGTCGTATGTTGCGAGGGACGTGGCGCGTCCACGGAGACCGAGGTCCGGTCGTCCGTCCTGTTCTTGGATCTGGTGGCACCGTGAGTGTCCTCGCCGGCAACCACCCTTCCGACGGCGTCTCCCCCGCCCACCGTTGGCTCTGGTGGCGGCGGGTGAGACGCGGACGGGCCTCCGACCTCCGAAGGCTTCTTCTTCGGGGCCATGGAGTTGTCGCTGATGAAGTTGCTGATGAAGCTGGAGAGGTTGATGAAGATTGCGCCCGCGCGAACGCCGGATCAGGTTCGCACAACCTCGACGCCCCCTACCTGGCGCGCCAAAGATGTCGGGGGAAACTGTCCACCACGAACACCTATGGGACCGGAGCCCCTTGTCTGTGCGGTACGAGGGCGGAGGGAGCACGAAGAGCAGATCGAGGCAGACGCGCGGGCAGTTTTTACCCAGGTTCGGGCCGCGATGGACGCGTAAAACCCTACTCCTGCTTTGGTTTGTATTGAGCTCGGGAGCTTGAAGAACTACAGTAGCAGCTACACCGAGCGTGAGAGTTGCAAAGGTTCCGAACCCCCTCCACGTTGTGCATGGGCCTCCTTTTATAGTGCAAGGGGTCACCGACAGGTGTCAACGTAGGAGAAAGGGGTAAAAATGTAAAATAGGTGGTAGTTGTAACAGTGCGGGAACAGTGGAGCTACAGTACAGAACAGTGGTCTATACCTACTTTAACAGTGGGGGACAAGGGCATTTAATGCCCGTCGCCGTCGACCCCAAAAGTTCCCGCCGTTGCGTCTCCGTCTGCCACGGCGATGGATCCTCTGCCGTGGAGTGCCACCGTGTCCCCCAGGCTGCACAGCCATCCGCCACGCGTCCCTGGAGTGGCCCCAGGGCGACGCGTGGGCCGATGAGCTGGAGCGCGGGCACACAGCGCACCTCCCCCGGCAAGCACCTTGCCGGGGATCTCGACCTTGCCGGGCCCGGAAGCTTGCCGCTCCCCGAGCCCTTGCCGGGTCTTCTAAGATGAAATCTTCTATTCGTCCTGACAAGCTCCTCTTGCCAGGGCCTCGTGCTAGTTAAGCAATCTCGAGCCTGGGACGGCCTTCCCGGCAAGCTCCTCTTGCCGGGGTCTTGGTCTTCTGTCTTGTATACTTTGTTTTTGAATGGCTAGATAAGGGTCAGGAAGGTCTCCGACAAGCGCGTGGTGAACCCTGCCGCGGGGAGCTGCCGCTGCCCGTGCACAAGTTGGGGTACTAGGGTACCCCTACCTTAGTACACCGACACCATGTTATGGATGCAACTTGCTATCCAGCTTGTATTCTGTTCTGCCTTGAAGTATTATTGTCATTATGTCCAGAATGTTTTGAGGGATTTCTCCACCTCTTAGAAATTCTCGTTATGATGATACTTCTCACCATCACCATTCTTCCTTGTTGCCCGTGTTGTTTTTAACCGGGATACCAATAGGCTAACGATACTACTTGAATTCTATACTTCTAGAAACCCTATTGCTTTGAAGTTAACGATCGACCGTTCGTTCTTAGACTGATGGTTAATGAATCGTCACTCTAACATTGATCTTGCTGCCTAGGTCATATTTCGGACACACCTTTCAACTAATGATTAATGGTGTATGTTTATCTCGAGCTTACAACATTATATCATTTGAATTGACAATTGTCATTTTCTTGTTCGCATTATTATGGAAATCCAGTCGTTTGAAATTCTCGATGAATTGTCGCTGAGTCCATCAGCCACCTCCTCATCCTATCCTTGGTTTAATGATGAACTATTGTTTTGGGAACCCGTTCCCATAGTTCATTTCCCGAGAATCTTGCAATGTCATTTCGTCGATTTGTGATGCACCTTTTTCTTCTCGAACATCCCGAGTCTGAGGTAAAATGACACCAATCGGATCTGAATCTCGGTCAGATATGATGGTTGGGCCAACTTTCCAGTAGTTATATTATTGGTCCTTTGATGACCCGGTAATATGATGTCATGTCCAGCACCCCTGGGTGGAGGACATATCATTATATTTTCTTCTGCAAGGATAACTATTCTTCCAGGAGGAAATTGTAAGACTTTTTCTATAAGTTGTTCCTGGTGAATCCTTTGTGTATCCAAGTCCGACCTTTGCTTCAAGACCCTGCCAATGCTATCTCGAAGCATGACTGTGGTACTCCGATTGTCAACAAGAGCATTTGAAGCCCAATGCTAAATGTTTCCTGGTCAGTTACCCAAGCACCATTGTATGGATAACATCTTGATTAATCCTTGCCCCTTTATTTAAATGGGTGGGTACTTGCCTTCCTACCCTGTATGCCATGTTCTTCTTCTCCATGAGAAGGATATACTCCTAATAATTGTGTGAAATCACAATTTTCCTTTCCATTTGTTTGTTTAACCTTTCTTTGATCTACATATAATCTAAGCAGTAATAATTCTCTGCTTATGTAAACACCTCGTTGTACAACTCTGTCAGTACGACCTTGATTCTATTGTTAATAACATTCCGGTACTGTCGGTGGACGAAAATTTTGCCTACCGGTCCGCCTCGTTTCAACGAGCGGGAAAATGATTCTCTTCGATCCCCGTCCTTGGTTCCGACATTGTTACCGACATAGCTGACAAGCTATCCACTGACATGCCTCCCTGTCGTGGCTGTGCAAGATGTCACCACCCTTTCTACTTTCAACCCACATGGTGGGCCCATAACCCACAGGTCCACTGGATCGAAACCTGACTCTTCTTTACAACCTGGATGCTAACGTATCCTTTGCACCTAGCCTCGTATGTGATTCGTGAGATAAATTCTATACCATTATTCATCTTGGAATCAAACACCATGTTATTCTCGTTGTGCATTGCCCCCATTCCAGCTTCTGGTTAGGCATCGAATGACTGCCTACCCGTTTGAAACTTTGGTACAATCGCTTATTGTTCTCAATGCATTCACTGAAATACTACGCGTAGGGCACTTCGTGTATCACTTTCTGAATTCGCCGTCGTATGCACAGACTTCGTGGAGATACGTTCCTCCAAAGTTTTTCCCCCCAGTCGCGTTCGTAGGACGATTGAGATCCCGAAGATATGATGCCAACTTGATCACGATGACTTGAAGCAGAGAAATGAAGACATCAACGGAAGGTATCAACCTCTTCGAAAGGACAGTCAAGACCGAGAAGACTCGTTAGCTTTTCGCTACCAGCACCTATCCCCCCTTACTCCACCGCTTAAAATCTCGGGACGAGATTTCTTGTAGTGGAGGAGAATTGTGACGCCCGGATAGTTAAGCTACAGTAACCCTCTACTAATGACGACACGTCACCACAATTACTGTTGATAATCTCGTGTTAGTTCGAAAACGATCCAAATTAAAATTTGAATTAAAAGAAAACACAAAAGTTTTCAAACATTAAAACTAAAATGTTCGGGACGTACCAAATAAATCATAAGGAATTATGATGGAGAATCCTTATTTTTATAACATATTTAAATGCACCAAAATGATTGAAACAGCAGACAAAACAATTAAGTAAATGCCTTTGGTATTTTATAAAATATTAAACTATTTTATTTTGTGGCCCAAACTTATGTGGGAGTGGCATACTTATTAACACTAAAATTGGAACTGCCTTTATAATTTACAAAACTAAAATAAATGGGGAACTAAAATAAACAGAAAAGAAATTAAAAGGAAAAAGAAGAATCCTAAACTAAAATAAAAATAAAATTAGAAGACCCCCCCCCCCCGGCCCAACTGGGCCGAATGGCCCAGCCAGGCCGGCCCATTACTTGGCCTATATGGCCCTCCCAACACCCACCGACACCTCACCAGAACCCCCCCCCTCGCACTCCCCCTCTCCTCCCCGATCCAGAACTGGATCGGGGCACTCCTGCCGCCGCCGCTGCCTGGGGGACCGGCCCCGACCTCGCCGCCCGACCGGCCGGAGGCCTCCACCGCCGGACTGCCCGGACGCCTCCTCGTCCTCCTCCCCACCCGGCCTCCCCGACCCCCGCTACGCCGCCTCGCCTCCTCCTCGTCCCCGTCGCCGGACCCCCGCTCCGGCTCGGCTTCCCCCCTCGTGAGCGCCCCCTCCCCTCTCCTCTCCCCTGCTCCGCTCACCACCCCGCCGGCGTGCGCCTCGCCACGCCCTGGCCTCGCCGCGCCCAGCTCGCTCGGTGCCCGCTTCCCCTGTCGCCGCGCTGGCCGCGGGCCCCGACCCCTGCGCCCCACCGCTACCCCCGCCGCCCGGGCCGGTGCTCGCCCGCCGCCCATCCCTCCGGCGCTGGGCGCCCCTGCTCGCCGCCGCACCGCGCCTGGCGCAGCTCACCCAGCCGCTGCAGCCGCGGCCGCCCGCCGATGCGCCGCCCCGCCATCCTATTCCCCCTCCCCTTGCAGTCAACCGCCCCACCGGCGTGTGCCCCCGCCGGGGCCTCGCCTGACCGGCGCCCGCCCGCCCCTGGCCGCCGGCGCCCATGCGCTCGCTCGACCGAGTGCTCACGGGGCTCTGCCCCGGGCAACGCCCAACGCCCGTTAGCCCGAACCGCTATGGGCCCCAGGCCCAATGACATGTGGGGCCTCGTGGCCCCAGAACGTTAAAAGAAAAAAAAAGAATTAAGAATTAAAAAAAAGTATAAGTAAAATAAATAAATATAAATAATAATAATTAGTTAATTAATTAATTAATTAATTAGTTAACTAAATAATTAACTTAATTAATCTGGATTAATTAAATCCTAATTAATCTAATTAGTTAATTAACTAATGTTTTAATTAAACTAATGACTATTTAACTTAATGATATACTGTTAAGTTAAACTAATTAATTGTGATTAACTTAATTAACTTTAATTAATTAAATTAATTAGGTTTAATTAACTAATTAACCCTAATTAATACTGTGTCACTGACAAGTGAGACCCACCTGTCAGGTTGACCAGTCAACCCCTGCTGCCGTCAGCATGACATCATGCTGATGTCATAAATGCATTTTCAAATTAAATTAATTAATATTAAATTCCAGAAATGAATAAAAACTTAATAAAATCATATCTTTTAAACCGTAACTCGGATGAAAATACTTTGTACATGAAAGTTGCTCAGAACGACGAGACGCATCCGACTACGCAACCCGTTCGTCCACTGCACCTCCCTATCATATCGAACCTGCAACTTTCCCCCTCCGGCCCCTTTGCCCGAAAATGCCTAACACCGGGAATACTTTCCCGGATGTTATTTCCTCTTCGCCTGTATAACCGAGCACCGCGTTAGGTCACACGTAGCACCGCGTTTTGCCATGTTACACTTTGTGATGCTTTGATTGCTCTGTTATTTATTATGTTCCCCCTCCGGTACTTCTCTCCGATAGACACCAGGACTGAGACTGCTGACGGTGCCACTATGATCGACTACGTCGACGACGATCGCTCCTTCTTGCCAAAGCAACCAGGCAAGCCCCCCCTTTGATCACCAGATATCGACTACTCTTCTCTCTACTGCTTGCATTAGAGTAGTGTAGCATGTTACTGCTTTCGATAATCCTATTCTGCTGCATAGCCTGTCATTGTTGCTACCACTGTTGATACCTTACCTGCAATCCTAAATGCTTAGTATAGGATGCTAGTATTTCATCAGTGGCCCTACACCCTTGTCCGTCTGCCCTGCTATTCTATCGGGCCGTGATCACTTGGGTGGTGATCACGGGTATATACTATATACATACTTTACATACACATGATGATGGTTCGGAGATGGGGGCTGAAGGGACAGGTGGTTCCACCCAGGTAGTGGTGGGCCTGGGTTCCCGACAGTCCCCTGATGGTTACTTTGTGGCGGAGCGACAGGGCAGGTTGCGACCACCTAGGAGACAGGTGGGCCTGGCCCTGGTCGTTGTCCGCGGTTATTTCATAATAACACGTTTAACGGGATCTTGGTATTTGATCTGAGTCTGGCCATTTGGTCTATACGCACTAACCAGCTACGTGGGAATAGTTATGGGTACTCGACGTCGTGGTATCAGCCGAAGCCTTTTTGACGTCAGCGACTTAGCGGCGCGCGCCGGATTGGACTGGAAAGCCTACTCTGGTATTAGGAGAGGCTAGGTCTGCTTACCGGCCGCGTACGCAACGTGCAGGTGTGCGTTGGGCGATGGGCCCGGACCCCTGCGCGCCTAGGACTTAGACCGGCGTGCTGACCTCTCTGCTGTGCTTAGGTAGGGCTGCGACGTGTTGATCTTCCGAGGCCGGGCATGACCCTGGAAAGTGTGTCCGGCCAAATGGGATCAAGCGTGCTGGGTTATGTGGTGCACCCCTGCAGGGAAGTTAATCTATTCGAATAGCCGTGTCCCTCGGTAAAAGGACGACCCGGAGTTGTACTCTGACCTCATGACAACTAGAACTGGATACTTAATAAAACACACCCTTACAAGTGCCAGATATAACTCGGTGGTTGCTCTCTCACAGGGTGATGTGCGGGAGGATCGCCGGGTAGGTTTATGCTATACGATGTTACTCGGTGAACTTACCATCTATTTCCCTTCTACTGCTTCAAGACGGAGGCTGCGAGACGCGAGGATACTTGTTACTTCCATATATTCTCTTCTACTGCTGCAAGATGGAGGTGGCCAGAAGCGTAGTCTTCGTTTGGATTAGCTATCCCCCTCTTATTCCGGCATTCTGCAGTTTAGCCCACAGATATTACCCCTTTACACTGATACCATTGCATATGTAGTGTAGATCCTTGCTTGCGAGTACTTTGGATGAGTACTCACGGTTGCTTTGCTCCCCCTTTTTCCCCTTTCTTCCTTTCTTCTCGGATGATGCAACCAGATTGATGGAGTCCAGGAGCCAGAAGATCCCGAGGATGTTTCTACGTGAAGTTCGGCTTCGAGGAGTAGTTAGGAGGTCCCAGGCAGGAGGCCTTGCCTTTTCGATCGTTGTTACTTTTGTGCTAGCCTTCTGAAGGCAAACTTGTTTAACTTATGTCTGTACTCAGATATTATTGCTTCCGCTGACTCTTGTGTTTTCGAGCTTATGTATTCGAGCCCTCGAGGCCCCTGGCTTGTAATATAAAGCTTGTATTATTTTAATTTGTGTCTAGTGTTGTGTTGTGATATCTTCCAGTGAGTCCTTGATCTTGGTCGTACACATTTGCGTGCATGATTAGTGTACGGTCAAATCGGGGGCGTCACAAAGGCATTTCATCTTTTGAACTTATTTGAAGTCCAAACTTTTTGTGTGTTCAAAATGCACCATTCAAATCCACATCATCAATTATCAACCTTTTCTGAATTAATTTGGTATTTTTCATGTATTTACAATTTTGTTTAGAGCTAAATGACCCTGAAATTGAAAAACACTTCAAATGAACTCAGAAAAGGTAGAAAGTAGGCATTGTATCATCATTTCACCCACATAGCATGTGCAAAAAAGTAGAGAGGGTTACGGCAAAAACTGGATGCATTTCGTGTACAAAATGGACAATCTCTTTGGAAGTATCAGGGTTTGGGACGAAAACTCATCCGTTAGAAAGGCATTTCATTTTTTGAACTTATTTGAATTCCAGCCTCTTTGTGTGTTCAAAATGCACCATTAAAATCCACATAATCTATTATCAACCCTTTTTGAGTTCATTTGGTATTTTTCATGCATTTACTGATTTTTTAGAGCTAAATGCCCCAGAAATTGAAAAACACTTCAAATGAACACTGAAAAGGTTGAAAGTTGGCATGGTATCATCATTTCACCCACATAGCATATGAAAAAAGTAGAGAGGGTTACGGCAAAAAATGGATGCACTTCGTGTACAATATGGACAAACTCTTTCGATGTATCAGGGCTTGGGACAAAAACTCATCTGTTACAAAGGTATTTCATTTTTTTGAACTTATTTGAAGTCCCGACTTTTTGTGTGTTCAAAATGCACCATTGAAATGAAAATAATCAATTATCAACCCTTTCTGAATTCATTTGGTATTTTTCATGCATTTACTGAATGTTTTTAGAGCTAAACGCCCCTGAAACTGAAAAACACTTCAAATGAACTCTAAAATGGTTGAAAGTTGGCATGGTATCATCACTTCGCCCACATAGGATGTGCAAAAAAGTAGAGAGGGTTACGGCAAAAACTAGATGCATGTCGTGTACAAAATGGCAATCTCTTTCGACATATGAGGGTTTTGGACGAAAACTCATCTGTTACAAAGGCATTTCATCTTTTGAACTTATTTGAAGTCCAAACTTTTTGTGTGTTCAAAATGCACCATTCAAATCCACATCATCAATTATCAACCTTTTCTGAATTAATTTGGTATTTTTCATGCATTTACAATTTTTTTTAGAGCTAAATGACCCAGAAATTGAAAAACACTTCAAATGAACTCGGAAAAGGTAGAAAGTAGGCATGTTATCATCATTTCAGCCACATAGCATGTGCAAAAAAGTAGAGAGGGTTACGGCAAAAACTGGATGCATTTCGTGTACAAAATGGACAATCTCTTTGGAAGTATCAGGGTTTGGGACGAAAACTCATCTGTTACAAAGGCATTTCATTTTTTGAACTTATTTGAAGTCCAGACTTTTTGTGTGTTCAAAATGCACCATTCAAATCCACATCATCAATTATCAACCCTTTCTGCGTTCATTTCGTATTTTTCATGCATTTACTGAATTTTTTTAGAGCTAAATGCCCCTAAAATTTAAGAACACTTCAAATGAACTCTGAAAAGTTTGAAAGTTGTTATGGTATCATCATTTCACCCACATAGCATGTGCAAAAAAGTATAGAGGGTTACGGCAAAAACTGGATGCACTTCGTGTACAAAATGGACAATCTCTTTCGAAGTATCAGGGTTTCGGACGAAAACTCACCTGTTACAAAGGCATTTCATTTTTTTGAACTTATTTGAAGTCTATACTTTTTGTGTGTTAAAAATGCACCATTCAAATCCACATAATCTATTATTAACCCTTACTGAGTTCATTTGGTATTTTGATGCATTTACTGAATTTTTTAAGAGCTAAATGCCCCTGAAATTGAAAAACACTTCGAATGAACTCTAAAAAGGTTGAAAGTTGGCATGGTATCATCATTTCAACCACATAGCATGTGCAAAAAAGTAGAGAGGGTTATGGCAAAAAATGGATGCACTTCGTGTACAAAATGGACAAACTCTTTCGATGTATCAGGGTTTCGGACGAAAACTCATCTGTTACAAAGGCATTTCATTTTTTTGAACTTATTTGAAGTCCCGACTTTTTGTGTGTTCAAAATGCACCATTCAAATGCACATCATCAATTATGAACCCTTTCAGAATTCATTTGGTATTTTTCATGCATTTACTGATATTTTTTAGAGCTAAATGACTCTAAAATTGAAAAACACTTCGAATGAACTCTCAAAAGGTTGAAAGTTGGCATAGTATCATCATTTCGCCCACATAGCATGTGCAAAAACTTAGAGAGGATTACGGCAAAAAATAGATGCACTTCGTGTACAAAATGCACAATCTCTTTTGAAGTATCACGGTTTCGGGCGAAAACTCATCTGTTACAAAGGCATTTCATTTTTTTGAACTTATTTGAATTCTTGACTTTTTGTGTGTTCAAAATTCACCATTCAAATGCACATCATTAATTATCAACCCTTTCTGAATTCATTTGGTATTTTTCATGCATTTACCGAATGTTTTTAGAGCTAAATGCCCCTGAAATTGAAAAACACTTCAAATGAACTCAGAATAGGTAGAAAGTAGGCATGGTATCATCATTTCAGCCACATAGCATGTGCAAAAAAGTAGAGAGGGTTACGGCAAAAACTGGATGCATTTCGTGTACAAAATTGACAATCTCTTTGGAAGTATCAGGGTTTGGGACGAAAACTCATCTGTTACAAAGGCATTTCATTTTTTTGAACTTATTTGAAGTCCAGACTTTTTGTGTGTTCAAAATGCACCATTCAAATCCACATCATCAACTATCAACCCTTTTTGCGTTCATTTGGTATTTTTCATGTGTTTACTGATTTTTTTTTTAGAGCTAAATGCCCCTAAAATTTAAAAACACTTCAAATGAACTCTGAAAAGTTTGAAAGTTGTTATGGTATCATCATTTCACCCACATAGCGTGTGCAAAAAAGTAGAGAGGGTTACGGCAAAAACTGGATGCACTTCGTGTACAAAATGGACAATCTCTTTCGAAGTATCAGGGTTTCGGACGAAAACTCATCTGTTACAAAGGCATTTCATTTTTTTGAACTTATTTGAAGTCTATACTTTTTGTGTGTTCAAAATCCACCATTCAAATCCACATAATCTATTATCAACCCTTTCTGAGTTCATTTGGTATTTTGATGCATTTACTGAATTTTTTAAGAGCTAAATGCCCCTGAAATTGAAAAACACTTCGAATGAACTCTAAAAAGGTTGAAAGTTGGCATGGTATCATCATTTCACCCACATAGCATGTGCAAAAAAGTAGGGAGGGTTATGGCAAAAAATGGATGCACTTCGTGTACAAAATGGACAAACTCTTTCGATGTATCAGGGTTTGGGACGAAAACTCATCTGTTACAAAGGCATTTCATTTTTTCGAACTTATTTGAAGTCCCGACTTTTTGTGTGTTCAAAATGCACCATTCAAATGCACATCATCAATTATAAACCCTTTCAGAATTCATTTGGTATATTTCATGCATTTACTGATTTTTTTAGAGCTAAATGACTCTAAAATTGAAAAACACTTCGAATGAACTCTGAAAAGGTTGAAAGTTGGCATGGTATCATCATTTCTCCCACATAGCATGTGCAAAAAAGTAGAGAGGGTTACGGCAAAAAATGGATGCACTTCGTGTACAATATGGACAAACTCTTTCGATGTATCAGGGCTTGGGACAAAAACTCATCTGTTACAAAGGCATTTCATTTTTTTGAACTTATTTGAAGTCCCGACTTTTTGTGTGTTCAAAATGCACCATTCAAATTCAAATAATCAATTATCAACCCTTTCTGAATTCATTTGGTATTTTTCATGCATTTACTGAATGTTTTTAGAGCTAAATGCCCCTGAAATTGAAAAACACTTCAAATGAACTCTGAAAAGGTTGAAAGTTGGCATGGTATCATCACTTCGCCCACATAGGATGTGCAAAAAAGTAGAGAGGGTTACGGCAAAAACTAGATGCACGTCGTGTACAAAATGTCAATCTCTTTCGACATATGAGGGTTTTGGAAGAAAACTCATCTGTTACAAAGGCATTTCATCTTTTGAACTTATTTGAAGTCCAAACTTTTTGTGTGTTCAAAATGCACCATTCAAATCCACATCATCAATTATCAACCTTTTCTGAATTAATTTGGTATTTTTCATGCATTTACAATTTTTATTAGAGCTAAATGACCCTGAAATTGAAAAACACTTCAAATGAACTCAGAAAAGGTACAAAGTAGGCATGGTATCATCGTTTCAACCACATAGCATGTGCAAAAAAGTAGAGATGGTTACGGCAAAAACTAGATGCATTTCGTGTACAAAATGGACAATCTCTTTGGAAGTATCAGGGTTTGTGACGAAAACTCATCTGTTACAAAGGCATTTCATTTTTTTGAACTTATTAGAAGTCCAGACTTTTTGTGTGTTCAAAATGCACCATTCAAATCCACATCATCAATTATCAACCCTTTCTGCGTTCATTTGGTATTTTTCATGTGTTTACAGAATTTTTTAGAGCTAAATGCCCCTAAAATTTAAAAACACTTCAAATGAACTCTGAAAAGTTTGAAAGTTGTTATGGTATCATCATTTCACCCACATAGCATGTGCAAAAAAGTAGAGAGGGTTACGGCAAAAAATGGACGCACTTCGTGTACAAAATGGACAATCTCTTTCGAAGTATCAGGGTTTCGGACGAAAACTCATCTGTTACAAAGGCATTTCATTTTTTTGAACTTATTTGAAGTCTATACTTTTTGTGTGTTCAAAATGCACCATCCAAATCCACATAATCTATTATCAACCCTTTCTGAGTTCATTTGGTATTTTGATGCATTTACTGAATTTTTTAAGAGCTAAATGACCCTGAAATTGAAAAACACTTCAAATGAACTCGGAAAAGGTTGAAAGTTGGCATGGTATCATCATTTCACCCACATAGCATGTGCAAAAAAGTAGAGAGGGTTACGGCAAAAACTGGATGCATTTCGTGTACAAAATGGACAAACTCTTTGGAAGTACCAGGGTTTGGGACGAAAACTCATCTGTTACAAAGGCATTTCATTTTTTGAACTTATTTGAAGTCCAGACTTTTTGTGTGTTCAAAATGCACCATTCAAATCCACATCATCAATTATCAACCCTTTTTGCGTTCATTTGGTATTTTTCATGCGTTTACTGAATTTTTTTAGAGCTAAATGCCCCTAAAATTTAAAAACACTTCAAATGAACTCTGAAAAGTATGAAAGTTTTTATGGTATCGTCATTTTACCCACATAGCATGTGCAAAAAAGTAGAGAGGGTTACGGCAAAAACTGGATGCACTTCGTGTACAAAATGGACAATCTCTTTGGAAGTATCAGGGTTTCGGACGAAAACTCATCTGTTATAAAGGCATTTCATTTTTTGAACTTATTTGAAGTCTACACTTTTTGTGTGTTCAAAATTCACCATTCAAATCCACATAATCTATTATCAACCCTTTCTGAGTTCATTTGGTATTTTGATGCATTTACTGAATTTTTTAAGAGCTAAATGCCCCTGAAATTGAAAAACACTTCGAATGAACTCTAAAAAGGTTGAAAGTTGGCATGGTATCATCATTTCACCCACATAGCATGAGCAAAAAAGTAGAGAGGGTTACGCCAAAAACTGGATACATTTCGTGTACAAAATGGACAATCTCTTTGGAAGTATCAGGGTTTGGGACGAAAACTCATCTGTTACAAAGGCATTTCATTTTTTTGAACTTATTTGAATTCCAGCAGCTTTGTGTGTTCAAAATGCACCATTAAAATCCACATAATCTATTATCAACCCTTTCTGAGTTCATTTGGTATTTTTCATGCATTTACTGATTTTTTAGAGCTAAATGCCTCAGAAATTGAAAAACACTTCAAATGAACATTGAAAAGGTTGAAAGTTGGCATGGTATCATCATTTCGCCCACATAGCATGTGCCAAAAAGTAGAGAGGATTACGGCAAAAAATAGATGCACTTCGGATACAAAATGCACAATCTCTTTTGAATTATCACGGTTTCGGGCGAAAACTCATCTGTTACAAAGGCATTTCATTTTTTTGAACTTATTTGAAGTCCCGACTTTTTGTGTGTTCAAAATGCACCATTCAAATGCAAATAATCAATTGTCAACCCTTTCTGAATTCATTTGGTATTTTTCATGCATTTACTGAATGTTTTTAGAGCTAAATGCCCCTGAAATTGAAAAACACTTCAAATGAACTCTGAAAAGGTTGAAAGTTGGCATGGTATCATCACTTCGCCCACATAGGATGTGCAAAAAAGTAGAGATGGTTACGGCAGAAACTAGATGCACGTCGTGTACAAAATGGCAATCTCTTTCGATATATGAGGGTTTTGGAAGAAAACTCATCTGTTACAAAGGCATTTCATCTTTTGAACTTATTTGAAGTCCAAACTTTTTGTGTGTTCAAAATGCAACATTCAAATCCACATCATCAATTATCAACCTTTTCTGAATTAATTTGGTATTTTTCATGCATTTACAATTTTTTAGAGCTAAATGACCCTGAAATTGAAAAACACTTCAAATGAACTCAGAAAAGGTAGAAAGTAGGCATGGTATCATCATTTCAGCCACATAGCATGTGCAAAAAAGTAGAGAGGGTTATGGCAAAAACTGGATGCATTTCGTGTACAAAATGGATAATCTCTTTGGAAGTATAAGGGTTTGGGACGAAAACTCATCTGTTACAAAGGCATTTCATTTTTTTGAACTTATTTGAAGTCCAGACTTTTTGTGTGTTCAAAATGCACCATTCAAATCCACATAATCAATTATCAACCCTTTCTGCGTTCATTTGGTATTTTTCATGTGTTTACTGAATTTTTTTAGAGCTAAATGCCCCTAAAATTTAAAAACACTTCAAATGAACTCTGAAAAATTTGAAAGTTGTTATGGTATCATCATTTCACCCACATAGCATGTGCAAAAAAGTAGAGAGGGTTACGGCAAAAAATGGATGCACTTCGTGTACAAAATGGACAATCTCTTTCGAAGTATCAGGGTTTCGGACATAAACTCATCTGTTTCAAAGGCATTTCATTTTTTTTGAACTTATTTGAAGTTGTCGGTGTACTATGGTAGGGGTGCCTTAGTACCCCAACTTGTGCACGGGCAGTAGCAGCTTCCCGCGGCAGGGCTTACCACGCGCTTGCCGAGGCCCGCTTCGGATCCCTTCAAGCCATTCAAGAACAAAGTATTCAAGTTAGAAGACAAGACCCCGGCAAGAGGAGCTTGCCGGGAAGGCCGCACCAGGCTCATGGACATCTTTTCAGCACAAGACCCTGGCAAGAGGTGCTTGCCAGGAGGGCCAAAACATAAACACCGCAAAAGATACATCGCGGCGCATCGTGCGCCCCGGCAGGGCCCGGGAAGCGGCAAGCTTCCGGGCCCGGCAAGATAGCGGCCCCGGCAAGGTGCTTGCCGGGGGAAGCTCACACTGTGTGCCTGCGCTCCAGCTCACTCGGCCACGCGTCGCCCTGGGGCCCTTCCAGGGACGCGTGGCGGGTGGCTGTGCAGCCTGAGGGACACGCTGGCGAGCCACGGTGACGAGGCTACCGCCGTGGCGAACGGAGACGCATGGACATACGCTTTTGGGGTCGACGGTGACGGGCTTTAAATGCCCTTGTCCCCCACCGTCAAGGTTAGGTGAAGACCACTGTTCATGCACTGTTGCAACTACCACCAAATTTACACTTTTACCCTCCTCTACGCTGACACCTGTCGGTGACCCCTTTGAGCTATAAAAGGAGGCCCATGCACAACGTAGAGGGGGTTCGATCCCAGAAACTCGTTCACTCCCTCGCTCGGTGTAGCTGGTACTATATATCTTCAAGCTCTCGATCCCAAAAACTCAATACAACCAAAAGCAAGAGTAGGGTTTTACGCGTCATCGCAGCCCGAACCTGGGTAAACTGCCCGCGTGTGCCCCTCGATCTGCTCTCCGTGCTCCCTCCGCTCCCTTACCGCAACATAGAAGGGGCTCCGGTCCCATAGGTGCTCGTGGGAGGACAGTTTCCCCCGACATCTTTGGCGTGCCAGGTAGGGGGCGTCGAGGTTGTGCGAACCTGATCCGGCGCTCACGCGGGCGCATTCTTCATCAACCTCTCCAACTTCATCGGCTACATCAACGTGCCTCCGAAGAAGAAGGCTTCGGAGGTTGGAGGCCCGTCTGCGTCGATCCCACCACCACCAGAGCCGACGGTTGGTGGGGGAGGCGCCGGCGGAAGGGTGGACGCCGGTGGGGACACTCACGGCGCCACCAAGTCCAAGGACAAGACGGACGACCGGGCGAACTCCAAGGCCTCGGTGTCCGTACACGCACCACGTCCCTCTCAGGAGGTGCCAGACCAGCAGCGACGTGGTACCGGAGGTACCATACGCTTGCTGGGACGTGGCCAGGCCGGCGAGACACGGGACGCTCAGGGCCAACGCCCCGGCACGAGCAAGGCGCGGTCGCCGGGACGGGAACATGCTCCTTCTAACGTGGTTAGAAGTCCGAGCGTGTCCCGCTCCTCGCACCGCTCGCCACCATTTCCTTCCTCTCCAGCAGAAGCCCTGGCCAGGGCTCAGCTGCTCCTCGACTTCCCTCCAGCGGCGGACAAGGCCGAAGACTGGAGGGCGACGATCCAGAGCCTCATTGCCTTCGCCAACAACGATGCGCCGCAGCAGCCGGCAACTTCACGGCCGCGACAAGTCGACCAAGCGAAGGCCGATGGCGACAAGACCGCCGGGGGTGCAACTACCGTGCACTCCCCGCCGCGGAAGCAGAAAACGCCGCCCCGCCGGATCAACGTCGACGACGACTCCACGGTGTCGTCAGATACGCGGGCTCGCCGCGATCAGCGCCAAGTCCTCGACGACAGGCGACAAGAGGACGCTCGAACCCGCATCGAGCGTCGACGAGAAGCCCGAAGGCAATCTGATCAGCGCGCTGGGACCGCTGCTGACGTGCACGCGCCCGGTGAACCAGGTGACTTGCCATACGCGGCAGGCTGCCCTGCGTTCACCCGAGAGCTGCGGCAAGTCCAGTGGCCCAGCATGAAGAATTTCAAGCCCGACGTACCCGAGAAGTACGACGGCAAGACACACCCCTCGGAGTTCCTCAGCATCTACACCATTGCGGTGCAGGCTGCCGGGGGACGCGACGAGAAGATCCTAGCCAACTACTTCCCGCTCGTGCTTAAGCCAAACGTCAGGTCTTGGCTTATGCACTTGCCGGAGAACTCCATCTCTTCATGGGCGGATCTGTGTCACCAGTTTGTCGGCGCCTTCACAGGCGGCCACAAACCCCACGGCCAGGAGAGCGATCTCCACATCTTAGCTCAGAAGGAGGGAGAATCCCTGCGCAAATACATCCAAAGGTTCAGCCGTGTACAACACAACATCCCCGATGTCCACCCTGCCGCGGTTATCAGCGCGTTCCACCAGAACGTGCGTAACCGCCGGATGAGGGAAGAGATGGCCATGACCAAGATCCGGGACGTCAGCGAGCTTTACGCTCTGGCTGACAAATGTGCACGTGCTGAAGAGGGGAGGAGGCTCCCCGGAGAGGATACTGGCGCAGGAGGAAGCGACAGTGAGGATGCCGCCTCGGCAAGGAAAGGCCGGCGGCGGAACAACAGGAAAAAGAAGAACAAGGAGGTACTGGTTGTCGAGCAGTCCGGCAAGGAGGCTCCCGCCAAGAAGGCACAGGCTGGTGGCTCCGGCAAGGAGCCCGCCCCTGTAGCGGTAGCCGACAAGCAGGACGGCTCTGACAAGCAGTACTGCAAGATCCACCGCACCAAGGACCACGATCTTCAGAACTGCAAGAGGGTAGAGTACCTCGTAGAGCAGCAGAAGGTTGAATACGAGCGTCGAGACAAGGAGAAGGCCCAAGGAGGCGGAGGAGAACCCAGTAAGAAGCGGCCGTTCAACGGCCGGGGAGGACGCCGTGGCAAGGCCAAGCAGCGGCAAGGAGACAGACCTCCCCGGGGCCGTGACAAGGATGAAGACGAGGATGATGATGAGGATATGGATGAAGGAGACAACAGCGAGCAGGAGTTCCAGAAGGCCACAGAAGTCCTGTGCGTCGATGGAGGTGCCTTTCTGCACACTTCCCACCGCCAACTCAAGCAATGGGTGCGGGAGGTGAATGCAGCTGAGCCACCCGTCGAGTCACGCAGGCTCCTGAAATGGTCCGGCACGCCCATCATCTTTGACCTTGAGGACCACCCCGACTGCACAACCGCGGTCGGGTGCTTGCCGATGTTGGTTACACCAACTATCCGCAACCTCAAGGTCACCAAGATGTTGGTCGACGGCGGTGCTGGCCTCAACTTGATCTCCTCCGCCGTGATCAAGAAACTGCAGATTCCCGACAGCGAGCTCGAAGAAACCGGGACGTTCCAAGGAATCAACCCGGGAAGGAGTAAGCCGAAGGGGAAGGTTACACTGCCAGTGACCTTTGGTGGGGAGCTCAACTTTAGGACGGAGAGGATCACGTTCGACGTCGCCGATATCCCATTGCCTTATAATGTACTTGGCCGTCCTGCGCTCGCCAAGTTTATGGCAGCTTCCCACTACGCGTACAATATGCTCAAGATGCCAGGGTCGATAAGCGTCATCTCTGTCCCAGGTGACAAGAAAGATGCGCTTATTTGCGCCGACAAGATCTACCGGGATGCAGCAGCCGCGGCAGACGGCAAAACACTTGCCGCTGAAGCTCCCGGGGGGAAGACCAAGACCAAGTCCGGCAAGAGCTCTGGGGCCCACTCCGGCAAACGCACCTCTTCGGAGTGCTGCGCTGCCGTCGAGGACGCGCCATCGAGCTCCACCGGCAAGTGTAAAAAAGGAATGGCAGCTCCACCGGCAACCAAGAAGGTGTCCGCGAAGGAGGACGGCACTGGTGGTACCTTCACCATCAGTGCTACACTCGACCCCAAATAGGAAAGCGCGCTCGTTGCCTTCCTGCGGGCGAATGTGGACGTGTTTGCGTGGCAACCGTCTGACATCCCCGGCGTTCCCAGGAAGGTAATTGAGCACAAGCTTGCTGTTTGTCCTCATGCGCGGCCCGTCAAGCAGAAGGTCAGGAAGCAAGCCGTGGAGCGCCAAGAGTTTATTGCCGAAGAGATAAAGAAGTTGGAAGCAGCAGGCCTGGTTAGAGGCGTAATCCATCCTACGTGGTTGGCCAATCCAGTTGACGTGCGCAAGGCCAATGGGAAGTGGAGACTTTGTATAGACTTCACGAATGTGAATAAAGCGTGTCCCAAGGATCCATTTCCCTTGCCGCGTATTGACCAGATTGTTGACTCCACCGCCGGATGCGAGTTGCTTTCATTCCTTGATGCATACTCAGGTTACCACCAGATATTCATGGCCAAGGAAGATGAAGAAAAGACTGCGTTCATTACTCCATGCGGCACATACTGCTTCATACGCATGCCCTTTGGATTAAAGAATGCAGGCTCGACATTTGCAAGGGTGGTGCACACTGCTTTTGAGCCACAGATACACAGAAATGTAGAAGCCTACATGGATGACATAGTGGTCAAGAGCAAGAACAAGGATACCCTGATCCAAGACTTGGAAGAAACCTATGAGAATCTGCGCAAGATACAGCTCAAGTTGAACCCCGAGAAGTGCGTCTTCGGAGTCCCTTCCGGCAAGCTTCTCGGGTTCTTCTTGTCCCAGAGGGGGATCGAAGCCAATCCCGACAAGATTAAAGCCATCGAGCAGATTGAAGCCCCGATGCGTATCAAGGACGTAAGGAGACTTGCTGGTTGTGTGGCTGCCCTCAGTAGGTTCATTTCAAAGTCTGCAGAACGCGCCCTGCCTTTCTTCAAAATCTTGAAAAAGGCAGGTCCTATGAAATGGACTCTGGAAGCGGAGGCTGCGCTGCAAGACTTGAAAGGATACCTATCCTCCACTCCAATACTTGTCGCACCTAAACCACAAGAGAGGTTGCTGCTGTACTTAGCGGCGACCAATCAAGTAGTTAGTGTTGCGTTAGTAGCGGAGAGGGAGGCAGATGAGGAACCCACATCCCCGGCAAGCGCATCCAGCGGCAAGCAGGGGGCTTCCCCGACAAGCTCTGGCCCCGACAAGGACAAGTCTGTGCAGGAACAAGAAGAAGTGCGAAGGAAGATGGTGCAGCGCCCAGTTTATTTTGTAAGTTCCCTCCTGCAGGGGGCTAGATCAAGATACTCTGGAGTGCAGAAGTTGCTTTTCGGCCTCCTCATGGCCCCAAGAAAGCTGCGCCATTACTTCCAAGCACATCAAATAACAGTGGTCACTCGCTTTCCGTTCAAAAGGATATTGCAAAATCCAGAAGCAACAGGCAGGATCGTTGAGTGGGCACTGGAGCTATCAAGCTTTGGTCTCAAGTTTGAGAGTACTTCAACCATACAGAGCAGAGCTTTGGCAGAATTCATAGCGGAATGGACCCCAACACCGGATGAAGAAGTTCCAGAGACAAGCATCCCCGTCCAAGAAGCAAGCAAGGAGTGGATAATGTACTTCGATGGTGCCTTCTCGCTGCAAGGCGCCGGCGCTGGTGTGTTGCTCATAGCGCCCACCGGAGAACACCTCAAGTATATTGTTCAGATGCACTTTCCCAAGGAGCAAGCGACAAACAATACTGCTGAGTATGAAGGACTGCTTGCCGGTCTCAGAATTGCGGCCGAACTTGGGATCAAGAAGTTGATTGTGCGGGGAGATTCACAATTGGTGGTCCGACAAGTGAATAAAAGTTATCAGAGTCCCTTGATGGAAGCCTATGTCGATGAAGTGAGGAAGCTTGAAGAACACTTTGAGGGCTTGCAGATGGAGCACGTCCCAAGAGCTCAGAATGATATCGCAGATAGCCTCTCAAAGTGTGCTGCAATGAAGTTACCTGTGGAACCAGGGACCTTCATACTCAAGCTAACTCAGCCATCCGTTACACCATCAGTTGGGCAGAGCAAGAAGAGGAAGTTGGTCTCCGGCGACTACTTACCGGCGGATCTTCCCGAAGCCGCCGCCAAAGTCTCCAAGATCAACAACCAAGATGCTGAGGAACAGTCTGCTCCTGCTAACCCAAGGGTCTGTACAGTTGAAGCAGGCGTTCCCGACAAGCCTTGCCCCGGCAGGCTTGCCGGGGAACCCTCAGCTCCGGCAGAACCGCAGGTTCTTGCCGTGGAAGCTGAGGTTCCCGTAGCAGCGCTGATGCCTTTAGTCCTTGTTGTTGAGCCTGAAGCTCCAGCATGGGCACAGCAAATCGTCCGTTTTCTTCAGACTAGAGAACTTCCCGAAGAACCAGAAGAGATAGAGAAGATAACCAGGCAGTCAAGTATGTACCAGTTCGTCGACAACGAACTGTACAGAAGAAGACTCAATGGTGTCAGGTTGAAGTGCATTTCTCGGGAAGATGGACAGAAGCTGTTGGCAGAGATACACGGAGGCATATGTGGTCACCACATAGACGCAAGAGCACTTGCCGGGAAGGCGTTCCGGCAAGGTTTCTTTTGGCCAGAAGCCCTCCAAGATGCAATTGCACAAGTAACCAAGTGTGAAGCGTGCCAGTTCCATGCCAAGCAAATTCACCAGCCAGCTCAAGTTCTCTGGACGATCCCTTTATCCTGGCCCTTCTCGGTCTGGGGCCTCGATATCCTCGGCCCCTTTCCCCGCGTCGTCGGGGGTTTTGAGTACTTGTACGTCGCAATCGACAAGTTCACAAAGTGGCCAGAAGTGGAACTAGTGAGAATGGTGACAGCACAGTCAGCAGTCAGGTTCTTCAGATCAATAGTTTGCCGTTTCGGAATCCCTAACAGGATTATCACCGACAACGGCACACAGTTCACAAGCCGCACCTTCATGCAGTACGTCCAAGACCTTGGCGCCAAGGTCTGCTTTGCTTCTGTTGCTCACCCAAGGAGAAACGGTCAAGCGGAGAGGGCCAATGCTGAAGTGCTGCGCGGACTGAAGACGAGAACCTTTGACAGGCTGCACAAGTGTGGAAGAAACTGGATAGAGGAGTTGCCGGCGGCTCATTGGTCAACCAGGACGACACCAAATCGAGCCACCGGACAGACGCCCTTTGCTCTTGTCTATGGAGCAGAGGCAGTTCTCCATACGGAACTCGTGTACGGATCTCCTCGAGTACTCGCTTACGACGAGCTCGAGCAAGAGCAACTGCGCTGTCAGGACCCCGATCCAAAGTCACACCGATCTAGCTGTAACACGTCATATCACTTTGCGGCCTCACGCACGGTAACCCCACGGGTGCCACCTTACCTAGCCCGGGACCGTTTGCGCATTTTGGCACACGTATATGACAGTGTCGCTAGCATCCATATGACAGAGAATCCGGGCTGACATGGCTAGTTATAAACCAAAAGTGGCACTAAATTACAGAGACAGGCATCCATGACCCAGCAACGAACGTGTCGGTCATCAACGTATGAACCCAAGTCGTAGCAAGCTACATGGACTTAAAGGAACAACGCGTGACATTTCCCCTAAGGGACAGACACAGGAACGAAGAAGGACACATGCCGGCCAGCCTACGTGTTCCGAGCAGTAGCAAGCTACCAAGGCTCTTTGGAATCACTAGGAGGCATTTCCCAGTAAGGTAGGCCACCAAAGGAAAACAACTAGGTGTCGTATCCCACCCATACCAAGCATTTCAATCATACACGCAATATGCTCAATATGTGCAAATACAACATTGCATCACAACAGAACTCTATGACTCAAAGTACTTTATTTAAAAGGCTCCAAGAGCCATACACAACATATTCATACAGGTAGGTGTCACATGACCCAACACTCAAGTCATACAGTCATACAAGCACAAGCGGAAGCTACATGTCTGAGTACAGACAACTTAGAGAATAAAACAGGCTTGGTGTAGCCTGACTATCTACAAGGCCCTTCACAAGCTCCAGATCACCGTCTGGGTCTCAAGCTACTCGTCGACGTCAACGTCTATGTAGAACCCATCAGCAGGGGCAGGGTTCTCCTCTGCAACAGTTATTAAGCAAACATGAGTACAAAGGTACCCAGCAAGTCTTACCACAGAACCTATCATACTTGCAACATTATCAAAAGGGGGTAGTTGAGTTTATAGCAGAATGCCAGCTTTGACCTTGGCTAACCTATACTACAACTCTCAACGGATTGCAAGATGTTATTACGAACACGAGTCCTCTAATCACCACATCAATACACTACCGAGGATCCTCTTCCGTCATCCTACGGAAGGGCCATCCACGGCACTCACGCTTATCTTGAGGCTTTTAGTAGTATCCATCAACTTGTCTATGAACTGTAAGAGTAACCAAGTAGTTCGTACCGCGAACAACGGCTATTCGAATAGTTTGATAACCCTGCAGGGGTGTACCTCTTCACACACGCTTCCACCACTTATCGCCGTTTACTCGGCGTGTACTCGGCAACCTTCAAGCGGAAGCCCAGCGAGGGTGTCGGCCACGACCTGACTAACTACTCAAGTCTCTCGTCCAGGTTTATCGCCTATTTGGGTTCCATCCGTGGGGAGATCCGGCCGGGGTGTCGCTCACGACCCCAAACGATGTGTACAGGGTTCCCGAGTCACCAAACGGGCAACCGGTACACCGTGCCACGTACCTGTCGCATCACAACCCACCCCGAGGGTCAGCGTTGTGCACGACCTCCAGTAAGCTATAAACACCAGAAACTAGTTGCAACTCCTGGACAGAGATCAAGGGTAATTAATAAGCCGAGAGGGTCCATTGGTTTCGGGCCCAATGCATGGTAGTAACAGGAACTTGAACCACACATACAGATCTCGGGTCCTATGTACGGTTCCAATGAAACAACCCACCACGTACTCCTACATGGCCTTTCATCGATACCTTTACCAAGCGTATTCCACACTTCCTTCTCTTTATCTAAAGATTGTTTCACTCTGATCCATCACCCAGATGAACCAGACCAGACACAACTCTAAGCATAGCAGGCAACATAAACAAATAGCATGGTGGATCACACATCACATGGCTCAATCAACTCCTACACATGCTAGTGGGTTTCAACTATTTACTGTGGCAATGACAGGTCATGACAGGGAATAGGGTTCAACTATCGCAGCAAGTAGCAGTTCACGCGCTGTTGCCTTAATGCAGTAAAAGAGAGCAGGAGCGAGAAGATTGGGTTGTATCGGAATGATCAATGATTGCTTGCCTGACAAGGTAGTTGTCGGGTACGACTCTTCAACTGGATACGCAGCAGTATCCTCGGGAGCAGGACCTAACACAGGGAATACCGACGATACAATCATTAACAAACAAATGCAACAATATGATGCATGTTTATGACATGGCAAGATGCATGTGTGTTGGCTAATGCAACTAAACCAGAAGGGTTTGAACCTATTTGAATCAAGGATTCAAATTGAAGTTCAAACTATTATTTAAATAAGTGCATTATCATGTTTTTGATATAAACAGCAAGTTTACTTGTTCAAACATGCATGAAACCAGTGCCATTGGAAAGATTGGATTTTTCTGATCATTTTTCATATATAAATCTTTTCCATCTGAGCTATGGTTGATTTTATATGAATTTTAGAAGTTTTGGTTATTTTCTGGAATTTCCTGAATTATTTTAAATCTAAAAATCCCAAAAAAACCCTTTACTGCGTCAGCATGACATCATGCTGACGTCAGCCAGTCAACAGGGCCAGTCCAGGTCAAACCTGACCAGTGGGTCCCTCATGTCAGTGTCACAGCTAATTAACTGAGTTAATTAGAGTTTAACTAAAACTAATTAGCTGTCAGTGGGGCCAGGGCCCACGTGTCAGTGACTAAACTAATTAACTTAATTAAATTAAATTAACACCTAAACTAGGTTTGACTTGCGGACAGGGCCCACATGTCATTGACCTAGGGGGTCAAACCCGTGGTCAAAACAGGTCCAACTCGCCGGCGTTTAGCCGCCGGCGAGGCCAAACGCGGCGGCGTGCTTCGGAAAACGCCTACGGTGCACGGCTCGAGCTCGGCTGGGTGCGTTGGAGAGCTCTTGCTCTTGCGCATCGGATGGAGGTGGTCGCCGGACCTGGGGTGGCCGGAGACGACGGCAACGAGCTCGACGGCGGCGACCGGCGTTGGGCGTGTGTGGAGAAACGGCTGCAGGGGCCTAGGCGATGCGTGCGTAGCACCGTTCGCATCTACGTGCTGTGGTGAGTACGTTGGACGGGTGCCGGTGACCAAAAGGTCACCGGAGCATCACCGGCGGCGAGCGCGGCAGCGGTGCGTGCGGTTGAGCCTCGTGCAGTGTGTTATAGGGCAAAAGGGAGCCAACGGAGATGGGGAGGAGGTAGCTAGGCTCACAGGGGTTGCGGCAAGCACCGGAGCGAGCTCGAGGGTGGTCGGAGCTGAGCAGAACGGCGAGGGGGATCTCCGCGGCCGGAGTTGGGGAAGAAGAGGTCGGGGGGCGTCTCCAGGGCGGGCGAGCGCTCGGGGCTCGGCCTGTTCGAAGCAGTCGAGGTCGGCGGAGACGAAGGACACCAAGGCGGAGCTCAGGGACGACGGTGGACGCGGCTTCTACGACGGTGCGATCACGGCGGCGTCGGCCATGGCGCGGGGAGAGCGGAGGAGAGGAACTGGGGGGAGGCGGAGGTGTCTGCGGGGTCGAGGAGGACGTGGACGATCGATCCATCCCTCCAGGACAGCGAGGGGTGAAGCAAGGCGGCGGGCAGCTGCGTGGCGCGCGGCGCGGTCGCCGTCGAGCACCTGCCTGCCTGCCTGGCCGAGCCAAGCAGCTCGCTGGAACGGCAGCTGGGCTGGGCCGGCAGGTGGGCCGGGTGGGGCGCCAGGTAAGTTCTCTCTCTCCCTTTTTTTCTATTTTCTTTTCTGTTTCATTTCTTTTGCAACTTTGTTCATTTAATAAAAATGCCTAAACATTTTTATAACTCATAACACTTGTCATACCTGCTGTATATAATATGAACAGTAGGAAACATTATAGTTTATGATTATTTGAGCATTTAAAATATTTTGTAGCATTTAAATGCCCAAATTCAAATACCATATGATTTAATCCAAAGCCCTAGATTGTCCTAGAAAATTGTGCACCATTTTTGGCAGAGGTTTAAGACCAAGGCAGAAATGATGAACATTTTGAAGGGCATTTTGGGTACATTGGAAAATATTTTAGCAAACCCTAGTTGTTAGGGGAGGGGTGCTGGGGTTTCTGTTAATCCCAATTCAAGTGTCTTTGAAAGTAAACATGATGCACACTCTAGTCAGGTCCTAAAGCAAGTGCTAGCTAGGGATGTGACAACTCACCCCCACTTAAAAGAATCGCGTCCCGAGAATCGGGTTCCTCCGGAAAGAGGGTGGGGTACTCAAGTCGAAGACGATCCTCCCTTTCCCAAGTAGCTTCACTCTCGGAATGATGTGACCATTGAACCTTGAGAAACTTGATATTGTGGAGTCGAGTGGTGCGCTCGGTTTGATCAAGAATACGAACGGGGTATTCTCGATATGTGAGATTTTCTTGGAGATCAAGCGTTTCGTGGTCCACTCCGCGGATAGGATCCGAGAAGCAACGCCTGAGTTGAGAAACGTGGAAAACATCATGAACTCTGGAGAGGTGCGGAGGTAGTTCCAATTGGTAGGCAACTTCTCCTCGTTTGGCAAGAATGCGAAAAGGACTGATGTAACGAGGGGCCAATTTGCCTTTGATACCGAATCGATGGGTTCCCTTAAGAGGAGTAACCCGAAGGTAAGCCTTATCGCCGACTTCAAAAGTCACAGCCTTATGATGACTATCATATTGGCTCTTTTGGCGAGACTGGGCTGTTTTCAATCTCTCACGAACGATGCGAACTTGTTCTTCTGCTTCCTGAATCATATCCGGGCCAAAGAATTGTCTTTCCCCGGTCTCTGACCAGTTAAGAGGTGTTCGACACCTTCGTCCATATAGAACTTCGAAGGGAGCTTTACCCAGGCTGGCTTGATAACTATTGTTATAAGCGAATTCGGCAAATGGAAGACACTTTTCCCATTCCATACCGAAAGAAATGACAGAGGCTCGAAGCATGTCTTCCAGAATTTGATTGACTCGTTCCACTTGACCACTTGATTGCGGATGGAAGGCAGTACTGAAAGAGAGATGAGTTCCCATAACATTCTGGAAACTTTCCCAAAATCGTGAAGTGAAAAGACTTCCACGGTCCGAGTTAATCTCCAACGGTACACCATGAAGTGATACTATTCGAGAGATATATAAGTCTGCTAGCTGGCTAGCGGTAATACTCTCCCGAACAGGCAGGAAATGAGCTACTTTAGAGAGGCGGTCGATAACGACGAAAATAGCATTATTCCCTTTCCTGGTCCTGGGAAACCCGGTAATGAAGTCCATACCGACTTTGTCCCATTTCCATTCAGGAATAGTTAAAGGTTGAAGGGTGCCAGCAGGCCGTTGATGCTCTGCTTTGACTCGACGACAAACGTCGCAGTTAGCAATGAATTGAGCGATTTCTCTCTTCATCCTAGTCCACCAGAATCTTTGACGTAGGTCTTGATACATTTTGGTACTACCGGGATGAATCGTGAGAGGAGATTCATGAGCCTCCTTGAGGATCAAACGTCTTAGGTTTCGTACTTTAGGAACCACTAAACGGTTGCTAAAGAATACGACTCCTTGATCATCAATTGAGAAACATCCTGCAACTCCTTTCTTGATGTTCCTCTTAATACGGGAAATTCCGGGATCAACCTTCTGTGCTTTGATGACCTGATCCAAAAGGGTAGGTTTTGCCACCAAGGTGGAAATAAATCCTCGAGGAACAATGTGAAGGTTAAGCTTGCAAAATTCCTCATGGAGAAGTGGTTGACTTTGTTGTAACATTAAATTGTTACAATATGACTTACGACTTAGTGCATCAGCCATGACATTGGCCTTTCCAGGAGTGTAAGTGATTCCTAAGTTGTAGTCGGTGAGCAACTCAACCCAACGTCTTTGCCTGAGATTCAAATCCGGTTGGGTGAAGATATACTTCAAACTTTGGTGATCAGTGAAGATTTCACAGCGATTACCAAGAAGGTAATGTCGCCACGTTTTGAGTGCATGGACTACAGCTGCAAGCTCTAGATCATGAGTAGGATAGTTATCTTCGTGTGGACGCAACTGTCGAGATGCGTATGCAATCACTTGACGATCTTGCATGAGAATGCAACCTAGTCCTTGTCGCGAGGCGTCGCAATAGATTATAAGTTCCTTGGAAAAGTCTGGTGGTACCAGTACAGGTGCAGATGTCAGGCGTCTTTTCAGTTCCTGAAAACTGGACTTGCACTGTGGGGTCCACTCAAACCTTTTATCTTTCTTGAGGAGTTCGGTTAGAGGTTTAGCAACTTTGGAGAAATTCTCGACGAAACGTCGGCAATAGCTCGCTAAGCCAAGAAAACTCCTAACTTGCTTGACCGATTCAGGGGGAGTCCAATCAAGGACGGCTTGAACTCGCTCGGGATTGACAGCAATACCCTTGCCAGAGATCACATGACCTAGATAGGTTACTTCTGGCAACCAAAATTCACATTTAGAGAATTTGGCATAAAGGCAGTGCTCTCGAAGCTTCGTCAATACCAGCCTTAAATGCTCGGCATGATCTTCCTTGTTCTTGGAGAAAATGAGTATATCATCGAGGTATACCACGACGAATTTATCCAAATACTCCATGAATATAGAATTCATTAACCGAGAAAAGGTAGCTGGGGCATTGGTTAATCCGAAGGACATGACTGTGTACTCATATTGGCCATAACGAGTAACGAAAGCCGTTTTAGGAATGTCCCCGTTCTTGATTTTGATTTGATGGTAGCCCAACCTCAAATCCATCTTAGAGAAGACTGAGGATCCAGCGAGCTGATCATAGAGGTCGTTGATCCTGGGAAGCGGATACTTATTCTTTATGGTGACCAGATTGACAGGTCGGTAATCTACAACCATCCGCTCCGTTCCATCCTTCTTCTTGACGAAGAGGACGGGGCCAGCCCAAGGGGAAGAACTAGGACGGATGAAACCCTTTTGCAAGGACTCATCGAGTTGTTTCTTTAGCTCAGCTAATTCTAGTGGTGCCATCTTATAAGGTCTCCTAGAGATTGGGACAGTTCCAGGGATAAGATCTATCACAAACTCGACATCTCTGTCAGGTGGAACTCCTAGCAGTTCTTCTGGAAAAACATCCGGGAAGTCACGGACTACCGGGATATCTTCGAGTTCTGGTAGAGGGCTGGCATTAAGAGAAAAGAGCTGACGTTCAGCCATTCGAGTCAAGACATTGACTATCTTGCCGGATGGATGTGTAAGTTGAATGGTCCTAGTAAAGCAATCAATTTTGGCGTAATGGGTTGTCATCCAATCCATACCCAAAATGATATTTATGTCCGAGGACTTGAGAGCGATTAAATATGCAAGGAAAACAAGTCTATCAACAAGGATTTCATTTCCATGGCTTACCCTAGAGGTTTGCCACTTTGAACCAGGAGTTTGAATAACCATGGAACTAGGCATGTCACAAAAAGTCATGTTGTGCAATCGAGCATAGCTCTCAGATATGAACGAATGGGATGCTCCAGTATCGAAAAGAACAGATGTCGGATGGCAGTTCACGAGAAGCGTACCAAGGACGACGTTAGGATCCTCATAAGCTTCTTCGGCAGAAACATAGTTGACATGACCACGTGCAGTGGGGATTGGCTTGACATAGTTCACCTTGCCGGTTGGCTTACCACGGCCAACGGGTTTTCCTGGCTGATTCTGGGGACAATCACGCATGTAGTGTCCCGGTTCTCCACACTTGAAACAAGTCACAGTGGTGGTGCGTGGAGCAAAGTTGGAGGGTGGACCTCCATAGGTCTTAGCAGGTGCAAACTGTTGTGTTGGGCGAGGCGCCTCATAGGATGGCCTCGGTGTATACTTGGGTGGCAGAGCAGTGTTAGGAACCCACACACGGCGCTTGTGAGAGCCAGTGCCGGATGAGGAACCAAAGTCTCGAGTATGCTTGCGGGTGGCCTCGAAGTCGGTCTGGCCTGTTTCAGCACTGATAGCCTTGTTAACCAACTTCTGGAAAGAGGTGCACTCGTGCAGACGTAGATCTCGACGAAGTTCAGGGCTGAGTCCCTTGCGGAACCTCGCCTGTTTCTTGGCATCGGTGGATACTTCCTCAGGTGCATAGCGTGCCAGATTACCAAACTCACGACTATAGCCATCCACAGTCAAACGGCCCTGGGTGAAATTGCAGAATTCCTCCCGCTTGCGATCCATGAGACCTTCCGGAATGTGATGTTCACGGAATGCCTCACTGAACTCAACCCAGGTAGTGACTTGGCCAGCAGGACGCATAGCTTCAAAGTTTTCCCACCAAAGACTGGCAGGGCCCTCAAGATGGTAGGCGGCGTAGATAACCTTGTCAGCTTCGGCCACACGGGCAGAGTGTAGCTTGTGGGTGATACTACGTAGCCAGTCATCAGCATCCAGAGGTTCAGTGGAGTGATGGAACTTTGGTGGACACATCTTGATAAAATCGTGGATTGACACCACGTCATTCCTCTGACGGAACCCAGTGTTTTGCTCTATGCGTTCCAGTAGACGGTTGGTCTCTCTCTCTTGTTCCGTTCTGCTTCAAGCATAACTTCCGCCAAAGAGGGTGGCTGGGGCAGATTTCCATCTCTAGCCCCACTAGCCTCACCCTGCTCCTGAGCAGCAGGAGTGTTGCGAGTGTTGACCATCCTAGGAAAACAAAACAACGGTTTAGACAAGGATGACAAAAATTTGACATAGAAGTGCAGAATGTAATGGATGACACAGAATGCAGAGATGTTCATCCGTACGACATGGTAATATAGGAACTGCTATATATACACCAGTGGTCATACACAGCATACAAAGTTTAGTACAAGCCAAGGCTAAAGTACAACTGCGGTGAAAGACGATACATCCCATCAGAGGCATTCCAAGCTCCTATACATTATTTAACTACACCTCCGGAATTCAGTACACACTAAGTCATATTCCACAAGACGCGCAGGACTGTGGAAATACAACTACTGCAATACCACTACAACCATGGACTAGCTCAGACATTCGCGTAGTAATCCTCGTAAAGATTACCACCGTAGCCTGGAAGTGGTACAGACGGATCTTGGAACTCGCGAGCACTCGAAGGCTGTGGACCATAGGGGCATGGGTGTGGTCTCGGTCCCGATGCTGGTGGTAACCGACGCCCACGTGGAGATGTAATACCCCCAACGTCACGCCAATCCATGCGATCAGGCAGACGAGTCCGCACAGGATACAAATCCCGCATGTCCAGATATTCGGCGTGCACAGCAGGTGCAAGCCGTGTCAAAGTAGTCCAGTGAGCGGCTCGGGTGTTATACAGCTCCATTCGGAGGGCACGAACCTCACGGTCCCTATCCTCCAACATCTGAACAGTAGTCTGAAGAAGTGGCTCTTCATGAGCAGCATCAATATACAGACCAGTGTAGTAGCCTTCTTCTCCGGGGAGTGAGGCTGGCATGTAACAGAACTCAGTGTTCAGCAACAGGGCATGCCTAGCACGGAGAATGGTCATCATTGAATAAGCGGCATCCTGTACTGCCATCTCGATGGTAATCCCGAGTCCATAAGACCAATGGATGGGATCATTAGCTCCGGGATATGAGGGGTATATCCGGACTGTGCAGAAATACTGACTTTGATTGAAATCCCGATACTGTTCCTCCACGGTGTATTCAGGATACCAGCGATAACCGGTCTCAGTCATCACACGGACTAGCATGGCCGTGTGACCGGGCACATTAATGCACCGAGTCAAATGAACCACTTGGTGAGGGATGCGGCCAGACATCTGAAACACGGAATAATGCAAAGGCATTAGTGTTTCTGGAAGAAATCGGGCAGCATAACAACTGTAAATGCTCAAACAAAGATTTGAGACATCATACAATGATAGCATAGCCACTCAACAATCCATATCAAGGTTCCGGTCCAACAATCATCATACTAAAAAGGATAGAAATTGAACTGAGGCTTGAAACCAACAATCCTGAGAGTCTACGGATTAGTAACACGTGAACCTAGTAAGGATAAGAGGCCTAGTCCTAAATCCCCGTAGAAAGAATAGACTGACTCAGATCAGAAGGGCATAAGGTAAAGGAGTAAAAAGAGCCTTACGTTCCCTTCCACAATCAATTCCCCTACATATAACTAAGAATTTTTCTAGACTCAACATCGACCAGTTTGGCTTGAGAAACCTACAGGCAGTCCAGCTCTGATGCCAACGCTGTCAGGACCCCGATCCTAAGTCACACCGATCTAGCTGTAACACGTCATATCACTTTGCGGCCTCACGCACGGAAACCCCACGGGTGCCACCTTACCTGGCCCGGGACCGTTTGCGCATTTTGGCACACGTATATGACAGTGTCGCTAGCATCCATATGATAGAGAATCCGGGCCAACATGGCTAGTTATAAACCAAAAGTGGCACTAAATTACAGAGACAGGCATCCATGACCCAGCAACGAACGTGTCGGTCATCAACGTATGAACCCAAGTCGTAGCAAGCTACATGGACTTAAAGGAACAACGCGTGACATTTCCCCTAAGGGACAGACACAGGAACGGAGAAGGACACATGCCGGCCAGCCTACGTGTTCCGAGCAGTAGCAAGCTACCAAGGCTCTTTGGAATCACTAGGAGGCATTTCCCTGTAAGGTAGGCTACCAAAGGAAAACAACTAGGTGTCGTATCCCACCCATACCAAGCATTTCAATCATACACGCAATATGCTCAATATGTGCAAATACAACATTGCATCACAACAGAACTCTATGACTCAAAGTACTTTATTTAAAAGGCTCCAAGAGCCATACACAACATATTCATACAGGTAGGTGTCATATGACCCAACACTCAAGTCATGCAGTCATACAAGCACAAGCGGAAGCTACATGTCTGAGTACAGACAACTTAGAGAATAAAACAGGCTTGGTGTAGCCTGACTATCTACAAGGCCCTTCACAAGCTCCAGATCACCGTCTGGGTCCCAAGCTACTCGTCGACGTCAACGTCTATGTAGAACCCATCAGTAGGGGCAGGGTTCTCCTCTGCAACAGTTATTAAGCAAACATGAGTACAAAGGTACCCAGCAAGTCTTACCACAGAACCTATCATACATGCAACATTATCAAAAGGGGGTAGTGGAGTTTATAGCAGAATGCCAGCTTTGACCTTGGCTAACCTATACTACAACTCTCAACGGATTGCAAGATGTTATTACGAACGCGAGTCCTCTAATCACCACATCAATACACTACCGAGGATCCTCTTCCGTCATCCTACGGAAGGGCCATCCACGGCACTCACGCTTATCTTGAGGCTTTTAGTAGTATCCATCAACTTTTCTATGAACTGTAAGAGTAACCAAGTAGTTCGTACCGCGAACAACGGCTATTCGAATAGTTTGATAACCCTGCAGGGGTGTACCTTTTCACACACGCTTCCACCACTTATCGCCGTTTACTCGGCGTGTACTCGGCAACCTTCAAGCGGAAGCCCAGCGAGGGTGTCGGCCACGACCTGACTAACTACTCAAGTCTCTCGTCCAGGTTTATCGCCTATTTGGGTTCCATCCGTGGGGAGATCCGGCCGGGGTGTCGCTCACGGCCCCAAACGATGTGTACAGGGTTCCCGAGTCACCAAACGGGCAACCGGTACACCGTGCCACGTACCTGTCGCATCACAACCCACCCCGAGGGTCAGCGTTGTGCACGACCTCCAGTAAGCTATAAACACCAGAAACTAGTTGCAACTCCTGGACAGAGATCAAGGGTAATTAATAAGCCGAGAGGGTCCATTGGTTTCGGGCCCAATGCATGGTAGTAACAGGAACTTGAACCACACATACAGATCTCGGGTCCTATGTACGGTTCCAATGAAACAACCCACCACGTACTCCTACATGGCCTTTCATCGATACCTTTACCAAGCGTATTCCACACTTCCTTCTCTTTATCTAAAGATTGTTTCACTCTGATCCATCACCCAGATGAACCAGACCAGACACAACTCTAAGCATAGCAGGCAACATAAACAAATAGCATGGTGGATCACACATCACATGGCTCAATCAACTCCTACACATGCTAGTGGGTTTCAACTATTTACTGTGGCAATGACAGGTCATGCAAGGGAATAGGGTTCAACTATCGCAGCAAGTAGCAGTTCACGCGCTGTTGCCTTAATGCAGTAAAAGAGAGCAGGAGCGAGAAGATTGGGTTGTATCGGAATGATCAATGATTGCTTGCCTGACAAGGTAGTTGTCGGGTACGGCTCTTCAACTGGATACGCAGCAGTATCCTCGGGAGCAGGACCTAACACAGGGAATACCGACGATACAATCATTAACAAACAAATGCAACAATATGATGCATGTTTATGACATGGCAAGATGCATGTGTGTTGGCTAATGCAACTAAACCAGAAGGGTTTGAACCTATTTGAATCAAGGATTCAAATTGAAGTTCAAACTATTATTTAAATAAGTGCATTATCATATTTTTGATATAAACAGCAAGTTAACTTGTTCAAACATGCATGAAACCAGTGCCATTGGAAAGATTGGATTTTTCTGATCATTTTTCATATATAAATCTTTTCCATCTGAGCTATGGTTGATTTTATATGAATTTTAGAAGTTTTGGTTATTTTCTGGAATTTCCTGAATTATTTTAAATCTAAAAATCCCAAAAAAACCTTTACTGCGTCAGCATGACATCATGCTGACGTCAGCCAGTCAACAGGGCCAGTCCAGGTCAAACCTGACCAGTGGGTCCCTCATGTCAGTGTCACAGCTAATTAACTGAGTTAATTAGAGTTTAACTAAAACTAATTAGCTGTCAGTGGGGCCAGGGCCCACGTGTCAGTGACTAAACTAATTAACTTAATTAAATTAAATTAACACCTAAACTAGGTTTGACTTGCGGACAGGACCCACATGTCATTGACCCAGGGGGTCAAACCCGTGGTCAAAACAGGTCCAACTCGCCGGCGTTTAGCCGCCGGCGAGGCCAAACGCGGCGGCGTGCTTCGGAAAACGCCTACGGTGCACGGCTCGAGCTGCGGCTGGGTGCGTTGGAGAGCTCTTGCTCTTGCGCATCGGATGGAGGTGGTCGCCGGACCTGGGGTGGCCGGAGACGACGGCAACGAGCTCGACGGCGGCGACCGGCGTCGGGCGTGTGTGGAGAAACGGCTGCAGGGGCCTAGGCGATGCGTGCGTAGCACCGTTCGCATCTACGTGCTGTGGTGAGTACGTTGGACGGGTGCCGGTGACCAAAAGGTCACCGGAGCATCACCGGCGGCGAGCGCGGCGGTGGTGCGTGCGGTTGAGCCTCGTGCAGTGTGTTACAGGGCAAAAGGGAGCCAACGGAGATGGGGAGGAGGTAGCTAGGCTCACAGGGGTTGCGGCAAGCACCGGAGCGAGCTCGGGGGTGGTCGGAGCTGAGCAGAACGGCGAGGGGGATCTCCGCGGCCGGAGTTGGGGAAGAAGAGGTCGGGGGGCGTCTCCAGGGCGGGCGAGCGCTCGGGGCTCGGCCTGTTCGAAGCAGTTGCGGTCGGCGGAGACGAAGGACACCAAGGCGGAGCTCAGGGACGACGGTGGACGCGGCTTCTACGACGGTGCGATCACGGCGGCGTCGGCCATGGCGCGGGGAGAGCGGAGGAGAGGAACTGGGGGGAGGCGGAGGTGTCTGCGGGGTCGAGGAGGACGTGGACGATCGATCCATCCCTCCAGGACGGCGAGGGGGTGAAGAAAGGCGGCGGGCAGCTGCGTGGCGCGCGGCGCGGTCGCCGTCGAGCACCCGCCTGCCTGCCTGGCCGAGCCAAGCAGCTCGCTGGAGCGGCAGCTGGGCTGGGCCGGCAGGTGGGCCGGGTGGGGTGCCAGGTAAGTTCTCTCTCTCCCTTTTTTTCTATTTTCTTTTCTGTTTCATTTCTTTTGCAACTTTGTTCATTTAATAAAAATGCCTAAACATTTTTATAACTCATAACACTTGTCATACCTGCTGTATATAATATGAACAGTAGGAAACATTATAGTTTATGATTATTTGAGCATTTAAAATATTTTGTAGCATTTAAATGCCAAAATTCAAATACCATATGATTTAATCCAAAGCCCTAGATTGTCCTAGAAAATTGTGCACCATTTTTGGCAGAGGTTTAAGACCAAGGCAGAAATGATGAACATTTTGAAGGGCATTTTGGGTACATTGGAAAATATTTTAGCAAACCCTAGTTGTTAGGGGATGGGTGCTGGGGTTTCTGTTAATCCCAATTCAAGTTTCTTTGAAAGTAAACATGATGCACACTCTAGTCAGGTCCTAAAGCAAGTGCTAGCTAGGGATGTGACATGCGCCAAGATGATGCATTGCTCCTTGAGGAGGAACATCTCCAGGCTGCTGTACGAGCTGCTCGATACCAGCAAGTCTTGCGTTGCTATCATAGCCGCAAGGTCAAGGCCAGGAGTCTCGGGGAAGGCGACCTTGTTCTTCGGCGTGTTCAGTCCGCGAAGAATTCCAACAAGTTGACGCCAAAGTGGGAAGGCCCTTATCGGGTGAGACAAGTCACTAGGCCCGGCGCTGCCCGCCTTGAGACCGAAGAAGGCTTACCGGTGAGCAACTCATGGAACATAGAGCATCTTCGCAAGTTTCACCCATAAGGCGCGGTTGCCGTGATCCGCTCCGGCAACCACCTTTTGTACAAGTATTGCCGCTGTTGCATGTA
>LR738715.1:356879320-356906644 GCA_902687465.1 Secale cereale | reverse complement strand
GGATGTGACATGCGCCAAGATGATGCATTGCTCCTTGAGGAGGAACATCTCCAGGCTGCTGTACGAGCTGCTCGATACCAGCAAGTCTTGCGTTGCTATCATAGCCGCAAGGTCAAGGCCAGGAGTCTCGGGGAAGGCGACCTTGTTCTTCGGCGTGTTCAGTCCGCGAAGAATTCCAACAAGTTGACGCCGAAGTGGGAAGGCCCTTATCGGGTGAGACAAGTCACTAGGCCCGGCGCTGCCCGCCTTGAGACCGAAGAAGGCTTACCGGTGAGCAACTCATGGAACATAGAGCATCTTCGCAAGTTTCACCCATAAGGCGCGGTTGCCGTGATCCGCTCCGGCAACCACCTTTTGTACAAGTATTGCCGCTGTTGCATGTAAACCTATGTACAAAGCCGGGCGCAGACCTCGTGCATCAGTAAAACTTTCGTGCTTTGCACCATTTGTCATTTCATGCTTTTCCCTGTACTTGCATGTATCATCTGACATTTCGTGCAGCACACACTCACGGTAAGCAGTAACAAGCCGCAAGGCTCCATACTTGTATTTTCTCCTCCTTTGCCTTTCTCTCTGGAACAGAAGGAGTGTTTCCTCGCGCACAAGTTTGCCGGGGGGGAAGGAGATAGCAGTATGGACCAAGTGCTGTTCAAGAAAGAAAAGTCTTGCCGGGAAGTAAACAACCCAATGAAAGCTAAGTTATCAAAGTTTGAGCATTCAAATTTTTAAATTTTAGTTATCTTCCTTGAACAACCACACTTTGTATGGAAAGCCTGTGCGCGAAGGAACCTACCCGTAGCTAGCCGTACCCTTACTTTGTTTCGAGCACGCTCAACGGCTTAAGTGAGCTGCGACAAGTGTCGCGCCCTTACTTCGTTTTCGAGTTCGCTCAGCAATATAAGTGCGCTGCGACTAGCTGCGGCAAGGTTACTTGTCGACAAGGTCTTTGCTAGCAGGCTGCTAAGAGTCCCGCACTCAGCGCTCGCGGCAAGGACCCCTTGCCGGCAAGTTCCCTAAAAGCGTAGGGTGAAAAGCATACAAAGTGAGGGACCAAAAGCAAGGGAGATAACACTGCATTGATTACCCAAAATAAGAGTATATATTACAAAGATAGCTTGCCGCTGTTCTAATCAACTACTGCCTATGACTTAATTGGCAGCGGCAAAGGAAGCAAGGAGCCTAATTCCTACGGTCTCCCTCGACCCTCTGGATCTTGCCCACCTGGGCTACAATGTGGGTTACTTGGGCCTTCAACGCCTCATGATCAGCCTCGGGCGGCAAGGTGCGGAGGACGTTGACGAGGTTGATGCCGGGGTTGCGGTAGACAATCTTCGACAGCACCCGCTCCATGGTGCCCATGCAGAGCCGGCGTGCCTCGTCGGCCAGCTGCTCGGGGATCTTCTCCCGCAGCCGCGCAAGCGCCGGCGCCACTCCCCTGAAGAACAGACTTAGTTTGGCGCTGTGGGGGAGGTTCTCGTCGGGGGAGTACACGAGATGCTCCGCCCTCAGCGCCATCATCTCCATGTCTATGTTGGTGGCGGAGGTGACGAGGTCCTCAGTCCATCGCTCCACCATCTGCTGGAATTGGTTCTGCGAGACGGCGGTGCTCTCCAACACGGCCCTCTCAGCACGGAGATCGTCCTTCAGCTTCGTCTCGCGGTCCCGGGCAGCGTCAAGCGAGTCAGTAAGGGTGGAGACCTTCAGCTCTAGATCAGCAATGGAGTCCCTGGCGTCAGTGAGCTCTTTACCCTTCTCGGAGAGGCGGATTTTCAACTCCGAGTTGGTGTGGGCATCCTTCTCCCGCTCCACGTTGAGCGCGGTGACCCTGTCTTCGCTTGCCTTCAAGAACAGCTCCAGCTGCGCCACTCTGGCCTCCAGATCCTTCTTGGCGGTCTCTGCGGCAGCGGCAGCATCCCTCGCCTCCCGCAGAGCCCCGCCAATAGCCTGCTCCCGGGGGGTGAAGTCGTCCTCGTGGCTGTCGAGGTCGACCTTCCGCTGGTTGAGCGCCCCTTCCCGCCGAGACAGCTCTTCGGCGGCCAGACGCTGCTGCTCCTCGACCTCGGCCTTTTCGGGGACGAATGCTTGCTGCGCCCCGGCAAGCTCCTCGCGCTCCTCCGCCAAGTTCCGGAGGGCCGCCTGGTTGGCAGCACGGAGCTCCGCGGCGCGCTTCTCCAGGTCAGCACCAGCCTTGGCAGCCAGAGCCTCCCGAGACTCTAGCTTCGCCTGCCTGGCCCGGTACAAAGACAGGAGCCGGCGAAGGAGTCGCTCCTCTTCGGGCTTGTCGCTCCTTCCGGGCGCATCCACAACCTTCAGCCCGGCACAGGCGAGAACCTCTCCGTCGAAGGTCTCTCCCCCCGCGGGTACCCTAGACGAGGACGCCCACGGGACTTGAATGAAGACCCCGTTGGCGGCCTCCAGGTAGACGCCCGACCGCTCCGTGGAGGCGGAGGGGTCGGCGGCCGGTGCAGCGTCCGACGCTCCTGCAGCCTCCGGGCCAGCAGTGTGGTCGCCGGTCCCTTCCCCAGCCGCGGCGTCGGCGCTCGGGGCGGTCTCTTCGACGGCTGGCTCGTCGGCTCCAGCCATTCCCTCAGCGGTAGTGGCGTTGCCACCGTCGCCATGCACACCCTCCTCGGCGGTGGCCTCCGTCTCCATCAGCTCCGGGGCGGGAGGATCTAGTAGAAGAGAAAGAAAGAAAAGAAAGATCGTCAAGCAAATATCCAAAAAGAAGAATTCGAGAATAAGAAGCTACAAGGTTTACCTTCGCGGACTTCCTCGACGACTGGGTCCCTCGCCGGGGAATTCTCCCTTGGCGGCGGAGTGGCAGACCTTGCTGGCGGAGGGCTGCTTGCGCCCTCCCTTGTCGGGGTGCTCGCCCTTGGCGGGGTACTCGCCCTTGGCGGAGTACCCATCCTTGGCGGAGCACCGTCCCTTGCCGGGGAGCTCCTCCTCGGCGGGGAGGGTGGAGCAAGCGGCTCGTCGGGGGCAACCTCCTGGTGCTCCTGCGGCTGCGGCTCCACCTCTGCACAAAACAACAAAGCATCAGTACAAGCAATAACCTCGAGCGCGCCTGTCAAGCAAAAAAATGGATACCAGACTTACGCTGGGGGCTGCGCTGGGGGCTGCTCCTCGGAGCAGCAGGCTGATCCGGCAAGTCTGCCGCTGGCGCGTCTCCTGCCGCTGCGGCAGGCTCGTCGTCTTCGATCTCGACCACAGGGATCTTGGCCCTCTTCGCCATCCGCTGGGTCAAGGTCCTGGAAGCCAAAACAAGATCAAGATCAGAACCAAGCAAGACAAATCAAGACAAAATCAAAGGAAATGAAACTTGCAAATACTTACTCTTCCTCCTCCTCTTCGTCGGAGCTGAGAGCGGAGAAATCAAATCCCGTCTCGGCTGCTCCAGCGCGAGGAGCTGGAGGAGAGGGCTCCCTCGGGCGCTTGGCAGGCTCCGGAGCTGCGGGCTGTGAAGACCCAGCGCCGGTCGCCGCTGAGGACCGAGGAGCAGAAGGTACCCCGGAGTCACTCCGGGAAGACCCCTCTCCGCTTGTCGCTCGAGCACGGGGCGCCTCCTTGGCGACCTTGCTCATCGTGGTGGCACGCGTCGCCCGGCGCTGCGGTCGTTGCTGGGGCGCCGGCGGCCTCACCGTCTCGACGGCCTTGCGGAGGCGCTTCTTCGGTTGCGGCGGAGGGCTTGGGCTCGGTGGTGGCGGAGAGTTCTCCGAGGACGAGGAGGCGTCGTCGTCAAGATTCAAGGATCCGCCAGAGTCTTCATCAGAATCACCGGACTCGGCCTCCTCCTCCTCCTCCTCGGTAGGCCCGCTGGACTCGGTCCCCTGCCCGGCAGCCTCGCCAATCCAGGCAGGCTCCCCGGTAGGCTCCCCGGCAAACTCCTCGGGCGTGATCTGCAGCAACTTGAGGATTTCCTCCTCCTCGGCCTGGCTCACCGCGTCCGCCGCCTCCGCTTCGTCAACGGTGTATCCAAACTCACCTGCTGCTGCTGCCGCGGCTGCCTCCTCCATCCTGGAGGCAATGTACGCCACATCTCGCGCGGTGGTCTCCCGGGTGAGCCCCTTCCTATCATTAGCGTTGCGTGGTTTTTCAACCAAGTTGTCGAAGAAGGCTTGCACGGTTTCCGCTGAAGGCTCCAGCCAAGTGGGGACGACCCCATGGGAGTCGCACTCCGGCATTGCCGCGCGGATGGCACTGAGGGCCGTGTTGTTGCACAAAGGGACCACTCCGGTCGACTGGTTGAACCACTCCAGGTGCTTGGGGTCGTGTTTGAACAGTTCCCGGACCATCCCCTTCAACTCCAAGACGGTGAAGTTGTAGTTCAACCCGGGGCGCAGCCTCATGCGGTCTGCCGCATTGCCGAACTCCCAAGCAGGCCTCTTCCTTTCTTGCAGAGGGGCGATACGGCGGCGGAGGAAATCAGCTCCAACTCCACCCACTGTCAGACTGGCAGCCCGGAGACGAAGAATCCTAGTTAAAGCGATTTGCAACTTGTCGTCCTCCGGGGCCAAGTCACTCCAATCCTTGCCGCGCACTATGGCAGTCTGGCGCGGCAAGGTAAACTGCTCGGGATCTTTCTCCAGGATCCAACACCAGTCTGCCCTCCACTCCTCCCACTTGCCGCGAAGCTCTCCCTTCAAGTACTCCTCCTTCTTGTTCAGCCTGAAGATCCAAGAGATGCCGCCGGAGAGAGGGGATCCTGATTCTACTCTAGGCGTGAAGAAGTGGCGGAAAAGAGCTACATTTGGGTGGACCCCAACGTAGTTTTCGCATAGATGTGCGAAAACGGCCAGGGTGAGAACGACGTTGGGGGTGAAATCTAAGAGACGGAAGCCGTATGTATTCATTACATCGCAGAAGAACTCCGAGAACATAGGGCAAAGACCGCAGTAGAAGAATGCAGCAAAGAAGTAGTAACCTCCCGGGAACATGTCGATGGCCACGGCGGGGAGGACTTGGGTGCGGGGATGATCCTTCGTCTCCCTCGCCCAGAACAAGTAGTACTTGTCCCGCAGCTCCCTCGGGCCGAGCCTTGGCGGGAAGACCACACTCGTTCTCCTCATGGCCGCTAGCTTCGCCGCCTGCTCAGACTTCTCCTTCTTCGCCTTGTCGCTCTTCGCCTGGTCGCTCTTGGGGGCCATGGCGGGGGCGGCGGGGGAGGACGGCGGCGCGGCGGGTGGGGAGGACGGTGGAGGAAGGGCAGAAGCAGGGAGCGGCGGGGGTTTCTGAGAACTCAAGGCGCAATGAAGACGATGGGGGGAACTGCCCCTGCTTCCTCTGCTTTTAAGGGGGAAGTGGGGGACGTTCCGCATTTCCCATTAAAGAATAGGCCACGATCTCTCCCACGACGCCGCAATCGACGCGTGCCGTTAGGGAGGGATGCGGCGGATACGGAGAGGGATACGGCTTGCCGTGGGCCGCGTGTGCCCGTGCACTGTCTTGGGCCTGGCCCAACAGCGCTCGGCACTGTGTGTGGCCCAGGCCCGGGGGCTCCTGTCGGTGTACTAAGGTAGGGGTGCCTTAGTACCCCAACTTGTGCACGGGCAGTAGCAGCTTCCCGCGGCAGGGCTTACCACGCGCTTGCCGAGGCCCGCTCCGGATCCCTTCAAGCCATTCAAGAACAAAGTATTCAAGTTAGAAGACAAGACCCTGGCAAGAGGAGCTTGCCGGGAAGGCCGCACCAGGCTCATGGACATCTTTTCAGCACAAGACCCTGGCAAGAGGTGCTTGCCAGGAGGGCCAAAATGTAAACACCGCAAAAGATACATCACGGCGCATCGTGCGCCCCGGCAGGGCCCGGGAAGCGGCAAGCTTCCGGGCCCGGCAAGATAGCGGCCCCGGCAAGGTGCTTGCCGGGGGAAGCTCACACTGTGTGCCTGCGCTCCAGCTCACTCGGCCACGCATCGCCCTGGGGCCCTTCCAGGGACGCGTGGCGGATGGCTGTGCAGCCTGAGGGACACGCTGGCGAGCCACGGTGACGAGGCTACCGCCGTGGCGAACGGAGACGCATGGACAGACGCTTTTGGGGTCGACGACGACGGGCTTTAAATGCCCTTGCCCCCCACCGTCAAGGTTAGGTGAAGACCACTGTTCATGCACTGTTGCAACTACCACCAAATTTACACTTTTACCCTCCTCTACGCTGACACCTGTCGGTGACCCCTTTGAGCTATAAAAGGAGGCCCATGCACAACGTAGAGAGGGTTCGATCCCAGATACTCGTCCACTCCCTCGCTCGGTGTAGCTGGTACTGTAGATCTTCAAGCTCCCGATCCCAAAAACTCAATACAACCAAAAGCAGGAGTAGGGTTTTACGCATCATCGCGGCCCGAACCTGGGTAAACTGCCCGCGTGTGCCCCTCGATCTGCTCTTCGTGCTCCCTCCACTCCCTTACCGCAACGTAGAAGGGGCTCCGGTCCCATAGGTGCTCGTGGGAGGACAGTTTCCCCCAACAGAAGTCTATACTTTTGTGTGTGTTCAAAATGCACCATTCAAATCCACATAATCTATTATCAACCCTTTCTGAGTTCATTTGGTATTTTGATGCATTTACTGAATTTTTTAAGAGCTAAATGCCCCTGAAATTGAAAAACACTTCGAATGAACTCTAAAAAGGTCGAAAGTTGGCATGGTATCATCATTTCACCCACATAGCATGTGCAAAAAAGTAGGGAGGGTTATGGCAAAAAATGGATGCACTTCGTGTACAAAATGGACAAACTCTTTCGATGTATCAGAGTTTGGGATGAAAACTCATCTGTTACAAAGGCATTTCATTTTATTTGAACTTATTTGAAGTCCCGACTTTTTGTGTGTTCAAAATGCACCATTCAAATGCACATCATCAATTATCAACCCTTTCAGAATTCATTTGGTATATTTCATGCATTTACTGATTTTTTTAGAGCTAAATGACTCTAAAATTGAAAAACACTTCGAATGAACTCTGAAAAGGTTGAAAGTTGGCATGGTATTATCATTTCGCCCACATAGCATGTGCAAAAAAGTAGAGAGGATTACGGCAAAAAATAGATGCACTTCGTGTACAAAATGCACAATCTCTTTTGAAGTATCACGGTTTCGGGCGAAAACTCATCAGTTACAAAGGCATTTCATTTTTTTGAACTTATTTGAAGTCCCGACTTTTTGTGTGTTCAAAATGCACCATTCAAATGCACATCATCAATTATCAACCCTTTTTGAATTCATTTGGTATTTTTCATGCATTTACAATTTTTTTAGAGCTAAATGATCCTGAAATTGAAAAACACTTCAAATGAACTCAGAAAAGGTAGAAAGTAGGCATTGTATCATCATTTCACCCACATAGCATGTGCAAAAAAGTAGAGAGGGTTACGGATAAAACTGGATGCATTTCGTGTACAACATGGACAATCTCTTTGGAAGTATCAGGGTTTGGGACGAAAACTCATCCGTTACAAAGGCATTTTGTCGGGGGAAACTGTCCGCCACGAACACCTATGGGACCGGAGCCCCTTGTCTGTGCGGTACGAGGGCGGAGGGAGCACAAAGAGCAGATCGAAGCAAACACGCGGGCAGTTTTACCCAGGTTCGGGCCGCACGGATGCGTAAAACCCTACTCCTGCTTGGTTGTGTATTGAGTTGGGCGCTCGGGAGCTTGAAGAAGCAGCTACACCGTGCGTGAGAGTGATCAAAGTTCCGAACCCCCTCCACGTTGTGCATGGGCCTCCTTTTATAGTGCAAGGGGTCACCGACAGGTGTCAACGTAGGAGAAAGGGGTAAAAATGTAAAAGAGGTGGTAGTTGTAACAGTGCGGGAACAGTGGAGCTACAGTACAGAACAGTGGTCTATACCTACTTTAACAGTGGGGGACAAGGGCATTTAATGCCCGTCGCCGTCGACCCCAAAAGCTCTCGCCTTAGCGTCTCCATCCGCCACGGCGACGGATTCATCGCCGTGGAGTGCCACCGTGTACCCCAGGCTGCACAGCCATCCGCCACGCGTCCCTGGATAGGCCCCAGGGCGACGCGTGGGCCGGTGAGCTGGGGCGCGGGCATACAGCGCAGCCTTCCCGGCAAATACCTTGCCGGGGCCTTGATCTTGCCGGGCCCGGGAACTTGCCGCTCCCCGGGCCCCTTGCCGGGGCGCGTATAGCGCCGAGGCGTTGTCTTCCGATCTCCCTGGCAAGCCCCTCTTGCCAGGGTCTTGTGCTAGTGGAGCAGTCTTGAGCCTGGCACGGCCTTCCCGGCAAGCTCCTCTTGCCGGGGTCTTGATCTTATGTCTTGTATACTTTGTTTTTGAATGGTTTAATAAGGAGCAGGAAGGTCTCCGGCGAGTCCGCGGTAAACCTTGCCGCGGGAGGCTGCGACTGCCCGTGCACAAGTCGGGGTACTGAGGCACCCCTACCTTAGTGCACCGACAGGAGCCCCCGGGCCTGGGCCACACACGGTGCCGAGCGCTGTTGGGCCAGGCCCAAAACAGTGCACGGGCACCCGCGGCCCGCGGCGCGCCGAATCCACTTCCATATCCGCCGCACCCCACGGTAACGGCACGCGTCGATTGCGGCGCCGTGGGATGGGACGTGCCCACGATCTCTTAATGGAAAGGGCGAAACGCCCCCCACAACCCCATAAAAGCAGAGGTAGCGGGCGCGGTTCCCCTCCTTGCGCTCTCATTATGTCGTCTTCCACCTGCAAAAGATTCCTTCTTGCGCTCCGCCTCCAACCCTCCGCCGCCGCCGAGCTCTTCGTCCCCTTCCTTCCGCCGCGTCCGCCATGGCCCCAAAGACCGACAAGGCGAAGGCGGAGAAATCCAAGAAGGAGAAATCGGAGCAAGCGGCCAAGCTCATCGCTTACCGGAAGCGGCACGTCGTCTTCCCGCCGAAGCTCGGCGTGCAGGAACTCTGGAACAAGTATTACTTGTTCTGGTCCAAGGGAACCGATGCGCATCCCCGCACGCGAGCATACCCGGCCGCCGCCAAGGACAGCTATCCCGGCGGGTATCACTTCTTTGCTGCCTTTTTCCATTGTGGTCTCTGTCCTCCTTTTTCGAACTTCTTCTGTGATGTCATGAACACATATGGCTTCCACCTGCTTGACTTCACCCACAACGCCATTCTCACCATGGCTGTTTTCGCACATATGTGCAAAAACTTCATAGGAGTCCACCCCAATGTAGCCCTCTTTAGACACTTCTTCACTCCTAGAGCCGAGGCCGATGCCCCCCTCTCCGGAGGAATTTCTTGGGTCTTTCGTCTGAATAAGAAAGGGGTGTACTTGCCGGGGGAGCTCCGCGGCAAGTGGGAGGAATGGCGAGCGGAGTGGTGCTGGATCTTTGAAGACCAGCCGCAAGCCTTCACCGCGCCGCGCACAACGCCCATCGTGCGCGGCAGGGATTGGAGTGATCTAGACTCCGACGACATCAAGCTCGACATCGCCCTCGTCCGGATTCTTCGTCTTCGGATGGCCCGGCTGTCAGTTGCCGAGGTGGGCGCAGATTTCCTCCGCCGGCGCATCGCCCCTCTCCAAGACCGGAAGAGGCCGGCCTGGGAGTACGGCGGCCCGGCAGATATCATGAGGCTGCGCCCCGGGCTCAATTTCAACTTCACCACTCTGGAGCTGCGCGGAATGGTACGAGAACTCTTCAAGTACGACCCGACGCACCCTGAGTGGTTCAGGACTCCCCGGGAAGTGGTGCCGCTCTGCAATAACGCCGCGAGGGACCGGATCCTTGCCATGATGCCCATGTGCGACTCGCATGGCTTGGACCGCTCGTGGATCGCCCCGAAGCCCATCGACGTCCTCAACTTCTACGACAACCTCGCCGAGGTGGCGAGGAACAAGGAGGACCTCAAGCTGCACATGCGGGACACCACCGACCAAGAAATCGCCTATATAGCTTCTCGGGCTGAGGAGGCCGCCGCAGCCGCGGCGGCAGGAGTCTTCGGGTTCTCGCCGGAGGAGGCGGAGGCCGAGGAGGCGTCCACCCAGGCGGAGGAGGCGGAGATCCGCCGGCTGCTGAATCTTCCACCCGACGCGCTCGCCGGGGTCCCCTCGCTGAGGCACTCCGGGATCCACGGGATTGCGGCGGAGGCTGCGGCAATGGAGGGCACCGCCGGAGGGAGCAGAGGCGCCGCGAGGGGCGGAGGCGCCAAGGGAAAGAGGGCCGCAGCGCTGGACGCTGGGCCCAGCGAGCCGGCCGGGGCAGAGGAGGAGGAGGAGGAGGAGGCCGAAGACTCCGGCGGATCCACGGAGTTATACGCCGACGACCTCTCCTCGTCGGAGAGCTCCCCGCCCCCGGCAAGCCCGAAGCAGTCCCCGACAAAGCGCCTCCGCAAGGCGGCGACGGGGGAGAGGGCGCAGGCGCCCCGGCAACAGCCACCTCGGCGGGCGGCTCCCCGGGGGAGTCAAGCCGCGCCAAGGCCGTCCGGCGCACCAGCCGCAGCGGAGGCGGCCCGTGCGCGGACCACGACGGAGGCGCCCCGCAGGCCGGCAGCGAGCCGGCAGGGGTCTTCTCGGAGCGGAGCAACGGCTCCGCCCGCTCCTCGGGCGCCGGTAGCCACAGGGGCTGGGTCCTCGCAGCCCCCAGCCCCGGTGAACACCAAGCGCGCGAGGGAGTCTTCATCTTCCGCTCCTCGCGCCGACGCGCCCACGGTGGAGTATGACTTCTCCGCCCTGAGCGAGGACGACGAGGAGGATCAAGAGTAAGGATTCTGGACCTCATATCTTCTTGATTTCTGTCTTGATTCTTCTGTTGATGCTGACTCTGTCTACTGTTTTGATTTCAGGACCCTGGCCCACCGCGCAGCGAAGAAGGCCAAGGCGCCCGAGGCTGAGGTCGCGGAAGGCTCAGCGGCAGCGTCAACAGGGGGTGTGCCGGAGCCAAGCCTGCCGGACTCGAGCACTGCTCCGATGAGCAGCCCCCAGCGCAGCCCGCAGCGCAGCCCCCAGCGTAAGTCTGGGGTTTTCTCTTCTTGCTTGTCGGGGTACGCCTTTGGATTTGGTTTCGCCTTCGTGCCTTGACGTTTCTGGTCTTGCTTTGTGTAGAGGAGGAGCCGCAGCGGGAAGAGCGCCCGGAGACCACCGCTGAGGAGCCGCAGGCCCCGCCATCCCCGCCAAGGCAGAACTCTCCGGCAAGGGAGAGTGCTCCGCCCAGGGTGGGCACTCCGCCGAGGCAGAGTACCCCGCCTGGGGCGAGCAGCCCGGCGAGGGCGGCCACCCCGCCAAGGCCAAGTTCCCCGGCGAGGGTGACTACTCCGACGAGGCCGAGCTCCCCGGCGAGGGAGCCCGCCGCTGAGGACGTCCGCCAAGGTAATCTTTGTGACTTGTCTTCTTGGCTTGTCTCTTTTTTGGATATTTGCTTGAGTCTTGAACTTCTTTCTCTTCTTCCTCTTTCTAGATCTTCCTCCTCCTGTGCCCATGGAGACGGAGGTGATTATCCTCGAGGAGGAGGATGCGCAGGGCGGCGGCGGCGACGTTCCAGTCGTCGAGGAGGTAACCGAGGCCGCCGAGCCGGCCGCGCAAGAGACTGCTCCGGCTGCGGACGCAGCGACCGGGGAGGGGGACGGTGGCCGCACCGCCGACCCGGAGGCGGCGGGAGCATCGGATGCTGCACCGGCCACCGGTCCCTCCGCCGGCGAGGAGCAGAGGTTCTATCTCGAGGCCCCCAATGGCGTCTTCATCCAGATGCCGTGGGGGTCTTCGTCGCGAGCTCCTGCGGAGGGCGAGGCGTTCGACGGAGAAGTCCTCGCCTCCGCAGGCCTGAAGATCGTCCAGGCGCCCGGTGGAGGTGAGGGGCCCGAGGAGGAGAGGTTGCTTCATCAGCTCCTGGCCCTTTACCGGGCCAGGCAAGCAAAGCTCGCCTCCCGGGAGGCTCTTGCCGCCAAGGCCGCGGCAGAAATGGAGAAGCGTGCGGCGGAGCTCAGTGCCGCCAATCAGGCTGCCCTCCGCCAGGTGGCGGAGGAGCGTGAGCGTCTCGCCGGCGAGTACCAGGAGTGGGTACTTGAGAAGGCTGAAGCCGATGAACAGCAGCGTCTCGCCGGGGTAGAGATGTCCCGGCGAGAGGGAGAGCTCGCGCAGCGGAAGGTCGAGCTGGACTCTCATGAAGAAGACCTTGCCGCTCGCGAGGCCGCCCTTGGCGGGGAGCTGAAGGAGGCGAAAGCCGCCGCGGTTGCCGCGGAAGACGCCAAGAAAGAGCTCGCCGCCAAGGTCGAACAGTTGGAGAAGGCGATGAGGGTGAGCGCCGAGAAGGTTGCCGCGCTTATCTTGGAGCGCGAGAAGGATGCTCACACAAACTCAGAGCTTCAGGTGAGTTTATCAAAGAGGGGCGACGAGCTGAAGGCCGCCAAGGACTCCATTGAGGACTTGGAGCTGAAGGTCACCACCCTGAAGGAATCGCTCGATGCTGCCCGGGCCCAGGAGACCAAGTTGAAGGATGAGCTCTGCAAGGAGCGAACCTTGGTGGAGAGCGTCAACAAGGCATCCGAGCTCTTCCGGCAGACTATTGAAGTGTGGACCGAAGAGCTGGTTTCTTCTGCGTCCAATATTGACCAGGAGCTGCTGGCGCTGAAGGTCGAACACCTTATCTACTCGCCGGACCCGGATCTCCCGCACAGCGCCAAGCTCAGTCTCTTCTTCAGAGGGGTCGCTCCGGCTCTTGCAGGTCTCCGGAACCGCATCCCCGCGCAGCTGGCCGAGGAGTCGCGCCGGCTCTGCGCGGGAACTCTGGAGCGGGTGTTGACGAAGATCGTGTACCGCAACCCGGGAATCAACCTCACGAACGTTCTTCGCACCCTGCCGGCAGATGCAGATACGGAGGCCCTGAAGGAGCAGGTCGGCCACATCATCGCCAAGGTGGCAAAGCTTGGCAGGAAAGAAGGCGACCGCGTAGACTAGGGCTCCATTTATCTTTATCTTTTTGTTGCTGCACATTATGTTATGAACCTATTAGTCCATCGCGACAAACTATCCTTTGTAAGATATTTGCTTTACTTCGATCAATCAGTGCAATGTTATCTTCCTTGTTTCAATCTTTGACTTTGTATGTTTTTCACCCTACGCTCCCGGGGAGCTCGCCGGCAAGGGGCCCTTGCCGCGAGCGCTGAGTGCTGGACTCTGAGCAGCCTGCTGGCCAAGGTCCTTGCCGGTAAGCAACCTCGCCGCAGCTAGTCGCAACGCACTTAGCTTGCTGAGCGTACTCGGAAACGAGGCAAGGGCGCGACACTTGTCGCAGCTCACTTAAATCGTTGAGTGAACTCGAAAACAAGATAAGGGCGCGGCAAGCTACGGGTAGGTTCCTCCGCGCACAGGTTTTCCATACAAAGCGTGATCGTTCAAGGAAGACAACCAAAATTTAAAATTTGAACTGGTCAAATTCTAACAACTTATCTTTCATATGCTGTTTGCTTATGTTGTTTGCTTTCCGGTAAGGCTTCTCTTTCTTGAACAGCACTTGGCTCCTCCTCCAACTCCTTCCCCCCCCGGCAAACTTGTGCGCGAGGAACGTTCCTTCTGTGCAAGAGGAAAGAAAAAGGGGGAGGAAAGCAAGTATCTGGCCTTTCGGCGTAATAGTGCTTACCGTATATCTGAGTGTTGCATCAAATGCCAAACAGAACATGCAAATAGCAAAGAGAAGCATGCAATAGGCAATCGATGCGAAAAACACGAAAACTTTACTGATGCACGTGGTCTGCGCCCGGCTTTGTACAAAGGGTTACATGCAACAGCGGCAAAGCTTGTACAAAAGGTGGTTGCCGGAGCGGATCACGGCAACCGCGCCTTAGGGGTGAAACTTGCGAAGATGCTCTATGTTCCAGGAGTTGCTCACCGGTAAGCCTTCTTCGGTCTCGAGGCGGACAGCGCCGGGCCTCGTAACTTGTCTCACCCGATAAGGGCCTTCCCACTTCGGCGTCAACTTGTTGGAATTCTTGGCGGACTGAACACGCCGAAGAACAAGGTCGCCTTCCTCGAGACTCCTGGCCTTGACTTTGCGGCTATGGTAGCGGCGCAAAGCTTGCTGGTATCGAGCAGCTCGTACAGCAGCCTGGAGACGTCCCTCCTCAAGGAGAAATGCGTCATCTTGCCGCAGTTGCTCTTGCTCGAGCTCATCATAAGCGAGTACTCGAGGAGATCCGTATACGAGTTCCGTGGGGAGAACTGCCTCTGCTCCATAGACTAGAGCAAAAGGTGTCTGTCCGGTGGCTCGACTTGGTGTCGTTCTGATTGACCAAAGAGCCGCCGGGAGCTCCTCTATCCAATTTCTTCCGCACTTGCGCAGCCTGTCAAAGGTCCTTGTCTTGAGTCCGCGTAGCACTTCAGCATTTGCCCTCTCCGCTTGGCCGTTGCTCCTTGGGTGAGCAACAGAAGCGAAACAGACCTTGGCGCCAAGGTCTTGGACGTACTGCATGAAGGTGCGACTAGTGAATTGCGTACCGTTGTCGGTGATGATCCTGTTAGGGATCCCGAAACGGCAAACAATCGACCTGAAGAACCTGACTGCTGACTGTGCTGTCACCTTTCTCACTGGCTCCACTTCTGGCCACTTTGTGAACTTGTCGATTGCAACGTACAAGTACTCAAAGCCCCCGACAGCTCGAGGGAAAGGGCCGAGGATGTCGAGCCCCCAGACCGAGAAGGGCCATGATAAAGGGATTGTTTGGAGAGCTTGAGCTGGCTGATGAATTTGCTTTGCATGGAACTGGCACGCTTCACACTTGGTTACTAGTCCAGTTGCATCTTGGAGGGCTTCTTGCCAAAAGAACCCTTGCCGGAAAGCTTTCCCGGCAAGCGCCCTTGCGCCAATGTGGTGGCCGCATATGCCTCCGTGTATTTCTGCCAACAGCTTCTGTCCATCTTCTCTGGAGATGCACTTCAACCTGACACCGTTGAGTCTTCTTCTGTACAGCTCGTTATCCACGAACTGATACATACTTGACTGCCTGGTTATCTTCTCTATCTCTTGAGGGTCGTCGGGAAGTTCTCCAGATTGCAAAAAACGGACGATCTGCTGCGCCCATGCCGGAGCCCGAGGCTCGACGGCAAGGACTAAAGGCTCGAGGGCCGCTGCGGGAACCTCAGCTTCTACGGCAAAGACCTCTGGTCCTGCCGGAGCTGACGGTCCCCCGGCAAGCTCGCCGGGGCGAGGCTTGTCGGGAACACTTGCTTCAACTGCACAAGCCCGAGGGCCTGCGGGAGCAAACTGTTCCTCAGCGTTGTTGTTGATCTTGGGAACTTTGGCGGCGGGTTCAGGAAGATCCGCCGGCAAGTAGTCGCCGGAGACCAACTTTCTCTTCTTGGACTGCCCAATTGATGGTGTAACGGATGGCTGGGTCAGCTTGAGCAAAAAGGTTCCTGGTTCCACAGGTAACTTCATCGCGGCGCACTTTGAAAGGCCATCTGCAATTTCATTTTGAGCTCTTGGGACGTGCTCCATCTGCAGACCTTCAAAGTGCTCTTCAAGCTTTCTCACTTCATCGAGATATGCTTCCATCAAAGGGCTCTGATAACTCTTGTTAACTTGTCGGACCACCAACTGAGAATCTCCCCGCACAATCAGCTTTCTGATCCCAAGTTCGGCCGCAATCCTGAGGCCGGCAAGCAAGCCTTCATATTCCGCGGTGTTGTTTGTCGCTTGCTCCCTGGGAAAGTGCATCTGGATAACATATTTGAGGTGCTCTCCGGTGGGCGCGATGAGTACCACGCCGGCACCGGCGCCTTGCAGCGAGAAGGCACCGTCAAAATACATTATCCATTCACTTGTCGCCTCTTGCACGGGTGCGCTTGTTTCTTGAATTTCTTCGTCTGGCGTCGGGGTCCATTCGGCAATGAATTCTGCCAAAGCTCGGCTCTGTATGGTTGAAGTACTTTCAAACTTGAGTCCAAAGCTCGACAGCTCCAGTGCCCACTCGACGATCCTGCCTGTTGCCTCTGGATTGTGCGATATCCTCTTCAACGGAAAGCGAGTGACCACTGTTATCTCATGGGCTTGGAAGTAGTGGCGCAGCTTCCTCGAGGCCATGAGGAGGCCGAAAAGCAATTTTTGCACACCAGAGTATCTTGATCTAGCCCCCTGGAGAAGGGAACTTACAAAATACACTGGGCGCTGCACCATCTTCTTCCGCACCTCTCCTTGTTCCTGCGCAGAGTCTTCCTTGTCGGGGCCAGAGCTTGTTGGGACAGCCCCCTGCTTGTCGCTAGATTCGCTTGCCGGTGATGCTGACTCCTCGTCGGACTCCCTCTCCGCTACTAACGCAGCACTAACCACCTGGTTGGTTGCCGCTAAGTATAGCAACAACTTTTCCTGTGGTCTAGGTGCGACAAGTATAGGAGTGGAGGACAGGTACCGTTTCAAATCCTGCAACGCCGCCTCCGCTTCCGGAGTCCACTTCATGGGACCTGCCTTCTTCAAGATTTTGAAGAAAGGTAGGGCGCGTTCTGCGGATTTTGAAATGAACCTACTGAGGGCAGCAACACAACCTGCAAGCCTTCTGACATCCTTGACGCGCTTCGGGGCTTCTATCTGCTCAATGGCTTTGATCTTGTCGGGGTTGGCTTCAATCCCCCTCTGTGATACAAAGAACCCGAGAAGCTTGCCGGAGGGAACTCCAAAGACGCACTTCTCGGGGTTCAACTTAAGCTGTATCCTGCGCAGGTTCTGAAACGTTTCTTCAAACTCTTGAATCAGGGTTTCCTTGCTTTTGCTCTTCACCACGATGTCATCCATGTAAGCTTCTACATTTCTGTGAATCTGTGGCTCAAAAGCAGTGTACACTACCCTTGCAAAAGTTGAGCCTGCATTCTTCAGTCCAAATGGCATGCGGATAAAGCAATAAGTGCCACATGGAGTGATAAACGCAGTCTTCTCTTCATCCTCTTTGGCCATGAAAATCTGATGATAGCCTGAGTACGCATCAAGAAAACAGAGTAGCTCACATCCGGCGGTGGAGTCAACGATCTGGTCAATGCGCGGCAAAGGGAATGGATCCTTGGGACATGCTTTATTGACATCGGTGAAGTCTATACACAGTCTCCACTTCCCGTTGGCCTTGCGCACGACGACTGGGTTTGCCAACCACGTCGGATGGATCACACCTCTAACTAGACCTGCTGCCTCTAGTTTCTTGATCTCCTCATTGATGAACTCTTGGCGCTCCACGGCTTGCTTCCTCACTTTCTGCTTGATGGGCCGCGCGTGGGGACAGACAGCAAGCTTGTGCTCAATCACCTTCCTGGGAACACCGGGGATGTCAGATGGTTGCCAGGCAAACACATCGACATTCGCCCGCAGGAAGGCAACGAGCGCACTTTCCTATTTGCTGTCAAGGGTGGCACTGATGGTGAAGGTACCACCAGTGCCGTCCTCCTTTGCGGACACTTTCTTGGTTGCCGGAGGAGCAGCCATTCCTTTCTTGCTCTTGCCGGTGGAGCTCGATGGAACGTCCTCGACGGCAGCGCAGCACTCCGAAGAGGTGCGGTTGCCGGAGTGGGTCCCAGAGCACTTGCCGGACTTGGTCTTCGTCCTCTTCCCCCCGGGAGCTTCAGCGGCAAGAGTATCCTTCTCGGCCGCAGCTGCCGCATCCCGGTAAATCTTGTCGGCGCAAATAAGCGCATCCTTCTTGTCGCTGTGGACAGTGATGACGCTTATCGGCCCCGGCATCTTCAGCACGTTGTAGGCATAGTGGGAAGCTGCCATGAACTTGGCGAGGGCGGGACGGCCGAGTATTCCATTGTAGGGCAATGGAATATCGGCGACGTCAAAGGTGACGCGCTCAGTCCTGAAGTTGAGCTCCCCGCCAAAGGTCACCGGCAGAGTGATCTTTCCCTTGGGCTTGCTCCTTCCCGGGTTGATTCCTTGGAATGAACCGGTCTCTTCGAGCTCGCCATCTTGAATTTGGAGCTTCTTGATCACAGCAGAGGAGATCAAGTTCAGCCCGGCCCCGCCGTCAACCAACATTTTGGTGACCTTGAGGTTGCGGATGGTGGGAGAAACCAGCATCGGCAAGCACCCGACCGCGGTGGTGCGGTCAGGGTGATCCTCAAGGTCAAAAACGATGGGCGTGCTGGACCATTTGAGGAGCCTGCGCGACTCCACGGGCGGCTCCGCTGCGTTCACACTTCAATATTCTGCCGGAAGAGCTCGGATGCCTTGTTGACGCTCTCCACCAAGGTTCGCTCCTTGCGGAGCTCATCCTTCAACTTGGTCTCCTGGGCCCGGGCAGCATCGAGCGATTCCTTCAGGGTGGTGACCTTCAGCTCCAAGTCCTCAATGGAGTCCTTGGCGGCCTTCAGCTCGTCACCCCTCTTGGATAAGCTCACCTGAAGCTCTGAGTTTGTGTGAGCATCCTTCTCGCGCTCCAAGATGAGCGCGGCAACCTTCTCGGCGCTCACCTTCATCGCCTTCTCCAGTTGTTCGACCTTGGCGGCGAGCTCTTTCTTGGCGTCCTCCGCGGCAACCGCGGCGGCTTTCGCCTCCTTCAGCTCCCCGCCAAGGGCAGCCTCGCGAGCGGCAAGGTCTTCTTCATGAGAGTCCAGCTCGACCTTCCGCTGCGCGAGCTCTCCCTCTCGCCGGGACATCTCCACCCCGGCGAGACGCTGTTGTTCATCGGCTTCGGCCTTCTCGAGTACCCACTCCTGGTACTCGCCGGCGAGACGCTCACGCTCCTCCGCCACCTGGCGGAGGGCAGCCTGATTGGCGGCGCTGAGCTCCGCCGCACGCTTTTCCATTTCTGCCGCGGCCTTGGCGGCAAGAGCCTCCCGGGAGGCGAGCTTTGCTTGCCTGGCCCGGTAAAGGGCCAGGAGCTGATGAACCAACCTCTCCTCCTCGGGCCCCTCACCTCCACCGGGCGCCTGGACGATCTTCAGGCCTGCGGAGGCGAGGACTTCTCCGTCGAACGCCTCGCCCTCCGCAGGAGCTCGCGACGAAGACCCCCACGGCATCTGGATGAAGACGCCATTGGGGGCCTCGAGATAGAACCTCTGCTCCTCGCCGGCGGAGGGACCGGTGGCCGGTGCAGCATCCGATGCTCCCGCCGCCTCCGGGTCGGCGGTGCGGCCACCATCCCCCTCCCCGGCCGCTGCGTCTGCAGCCGGAGCAGTCTCTTGCGCGGCCGGCTCGGCGGCCTCGGCTATCTCCTCGACGACTGGAGCGTCGCCGCCGCCGCCCTGCGCGTCCTCCTCCTCGAGGATAATCACCTCCGTCTCCATGGGCACAGGAGGAGGAAGATCTAGAAAGAAGAAGAAGAGAAAGAAGTTCAAGACTCAAGCAAATATCCAAAAAAGAGACAAGCCAAGAAGACAAATCACAAAGATTACCTTGGCGGACGTCCTCAGCGGCGGGCTCCCTCGCCGGGGAGCTCGGCCTCGTCGGAGTAGTCACCCTCGCCGGGGAACTTGGCCTTGGCGGGGTGGCCGCCCTCGCCGGGCTGCTCGCCCCAGGCGGGGTACTCTGCCTCGGCGGAGTGCCCACCCTGGGCGGAGCACTCTCCCTTGCCGGAGAGTTCTGCCTTGGCGGGGATGGCGGGGCCTGCGGCTCCTCAGCGGTGGTCTCCGGGCGCTCTTCCCGCTGCGGCTCCTCCTCTACACAAAGCAAGACCAGAAACGTCAAGGCACGAAGGCGAAACCAAATCCAAAGGCGTACCCCGACAAGCAAGAAGAGAAAACCCCAGACTTACGCTGGGGGCTGCGCTGCGGGCTGCGCTGGGGGCTGCTCATCGGAGCAGTGCTCGAGTCCGGCAGGCTTGGCTCCGGCACACCCCCTGTTGCCGCTGCCGCTGAGCCTTCCGCGACCTCAGCCTCGGGCGCCTTGGCCTTCTTCGCTGCGCGGTGGGCCAGGGTCCTGAAATCAAAACAGTAGACAGAGTCAGCATCAACAGAAGAATCAAGACATAAATAGAGAAGATATGAGGTCCAGAATCCTTACTCTTGATCCTCCTCGTCGTCCTCGCTCAGGGCGGAGAAGTCATACTCCACCGTGGGCGCGTCGGCGCGAGGAGCGGAAGATGAAGACTCCCTCGCGCGCTTGGTGTTCACCGGGGCTGGGGGCTGCGAGGACCCAGCCCCTGTGGCTACCGGCGCCCGAGGAGCGGGCGGAGCCGTTGCTCCGCTCCGAGAAGACCCCTGCCGGCTCGCTGCCGGCCTGCGGGGCGCCTCCGTCGTGGTCCGCGCACGGGCCGCCTCCGCTGCGGCTGGTGCGCCGGACGGCCTTGGCGCGGCTTGACTCCCCCGGGGAGCCGCCCGCCGAGGTGGCTGTTGCCGGGGCGCCTGCGCCCTCTCCCCCGTCGCCGCCTTGCGGAGGCGCTTTGCCGGGGACTGCTTCGGGCTTGCCGGGGGCGGGGAGCTCTCCGACGAGGAGAGGTCGTCGGCGTATAACTCCGTGGATCCGCCGGAGTCTTCGGCCTCCTCCTCCTCCTCCTCCTCTGCCCCGGCCGGCTCGCTGGGCCCAGCGTCCAGCGCTACGGCCCTCTTTCCCTTGGCGCCTCCGCCCCTCGCGGCGCCTCTGCTCCCTCCGGCGGTGCCCTCCATTGCCGCAGCCTCCGTCGCGATCCCATGGATCCCGGAGTGCCTCAACGAGGGGACCCCGGCGAGCGCGTCGGGTGGGAGGTTCAACAACCGGCGGATCTCCGCCTCCTCCGCCTGGGTGGACGCCTCCTCGGCCTCCGCCTCCTCCGGCGAGAACCCGAAGACTCCTGCCGCCGCGGCTGCGGCGGCCTCCTCAGCCCGAGAAGCTATGTAGGCGATTTCCTGGTCGGTGGTGTCCCGCGTATGCAGCTTGAGGTCCTCCTTGTTACTCGCCACCTCGGCGAGGTTGTCGTAAAAGTTGAGGACGTCGATGGGCTTCGGGGCGATCCACGAGCGGTCCAAGCCATGCGAGTCGCACATCGGCATCATGGCAAGGATCCGGTCCCTCGCGGCGTTGTTGCAGAGCGGCACCACTTCCCGGGGAGTCCTGAACCACTCGGGGTGCGTCGGGTCGTACTTGAAGAGTTCCCGTACCATCCCGCGCAGCTCCAGAGTGGTGAAGTTGAAATTAAGCCCGGGGCGCAGCCTCATGATATCTGCCGGGCCGCCGTACTCCCAGGCCGGCCTCTTCCGGTCTTGGAGAGGGGCGATGCGCCGGCGGAGGAAATCTGCGCCCACCTCGGCAACCGACAGCCGGGCCATCCGAAGACGGAGAATCCGGACGAGGGCGATGTCGAGCTTGACGTCGTCGGAGTCTAGATCACTCCAATCCCTGCCGCGCACGATGGGCGTTGTGCGCGGCGCAGTGAAGGCTTGCGGCTGGTCTTCTACAATCCAGCACCACTCCGCTCGCCATTCCTCCCACTTGCCGCGGAGCTCCCCCGGCAAGTACGTCCCCTTCTTATTGAGACGGAAGACCCAAGAAATTCCTCCGGAGAGGGGGGCATCGGCCTCGGCTCTAGGAGTGAAAAAGTGTCTAAAGAGGGCTACGTTGGGGTGGACTCCTATGAAGTTTTCGCACATATGTGCGAAAACAGCCATGGTGAGAATGGCGTTGGGGGTGAAATCAAGCAGATGGAAGCCATACGTATTCATGATATCACAGAAGAAGTTCGAAAAAGGAGGACAGAGACCACAATGGAAAAAGGCAGCAAAGAAGTGATACCCGCCGGGATAGTTGTCCTTGGCGGCGGCCGGGTATGCTCGGGTGCGGGGATGCGCATCGGTGCCCTTGGACCAGAACAAGTAATACTTGTTCCAGAGTTCTTGCACGCCGAGCTTCGGTGGGAAGACGACGTGCCGCTTCCGGTAAGCGATGAGCTTGGCTGCTTGCTCGGATTTCTCCTTCTTGGATTTCTCCGCTTTCGCCTTGTCGGTCTTTGGGGCCATGGCGGACGCGGCGGAAGGAAGGGGACGAAGAGCTCGGCGGCGGCGGAGCTGTGGAGGCGGAGCGCAAGAAGGAATCTTTTGCAGGTAGAAGACGACGTAATGAGAGCACAGGGAGGGGAACCGCGCCCGCTACCTCTGCTTTTATGGGGGAGTGGGGGGCGTTTCGCCCCCTTCCATTAAGAGATCGTGGGCACGTTCCATCCCACGGCGCCGCAATCGACGCGTGCCGTTGCCGTGGGGTGCGGCGGATATGGAAGTGGATTCGGCGCGCCGCGGGCCGCGGGTGCCCGTGCACTGTTTTGGGCCTGGCCCAACAGCGCTCGGCACCGTGTGTGGCCCAGGCCCGGGGGCTCCTGTCGGTGTACTAAGGTAGGGGTACCCCAGTACCCCAACTTGTGCACGGGCAGTTGCAGCTTCCCGCGGCAAGGTTTCACTGCGTGCTCGCCGGAGACCTTCCTGCTTCTTATCAAACCATTCAAAAACAAAGTATACAAGACAGAAGATCGAGACCCCGGCAAGAGGAGCTTGCCGGGAAGGCCGTACCAGGCTCAAGGCTGTTCCACTAACACAAGACCCTGGCAAGAGGAGCTTGCCAGGAAGACTAGAAGATATCGCCTCGGCGCTATGCGCGCCCCGGCAAGGGGCCCGGGGAGCGGCAAGTTCCCGGGCCCGGCAAGATCAAGGCCCCGGCAAGGCGCTTGCCGGGAAGGCTGCGCTGTGTGCCCGCGCTCCAGCTCATCGGCCCACGCGTCGCCCTGGGGCCTATCCAGGGACGCGTGGCGGATGGCTGTGCAGCCTGGGGTACACGGTGGCACTCCACGGCGATAAATCCGTCGCCGTGGCGGACGGAGACGCTAAGGCGGGAGCTTTTGGGGTCGACGGCGACGGGCATTAAATGCCCTTGTCCCCCACTGTTAAAGTAGGTATAGACCACTGTTCTGTACTGTAGATCCACTGTTCCCGCACTGTTACAACTACCACCTCTTTTACATTTTTACCCCTTTCTCCTACGTTGACACCTGTCGGTGACCCCTTGCACTATAAAAGGAGGCCCATGCACAACGTGGAGGGGGTTCGAAACCTAGATTACTCTCACGCACGGTGTAGCTGCTTCTTCAAGCTCCCGAGCGCTCAACTCAATACACAACCAAGCAGGAGTAGGGTTTTACGCATCCGTGCGGCCCGAACCTGGGTAAAAACTGCCCGCGCGTCTGCCTCGATCTGCTCTTTGTGCTCCCTCCGCCCTCGTACCGCACAGACAAGGGGCTCCGGTCCCATAGGTGTTCGTGGCGGACAGTTTCCCCCGACACTGACGTCCCTGATCTTGGTCATCGCCATCTCCTCACGCATGCGGCGGTTTCGCACGTTCTGATGGAACGCGCTGATAACCGCAGCAGGGTGAACGTCGGGGATGTTGTGCTGTACCCGGCTGAAGCGTTGGATATACTTGCGCAGGGGTTCGCCTTCCTTCTGGGCCAAAATGTGGAGATCGCTCTCCTGGCCATGGGGTTTGTGGCCGCCGGTGAAGGCGCCAACAAACTGATGGCAGAGGTCGGCCCAAGAAGAGATAGAGCCTTCCGGCAAGTGCATGAGCCACGAACGGACGTTCGGCTTCAGCACGAGCGGGAAGTAGTTGGCTAGGATCTTCTCGTCGCGCCCCCCGGCAGCTTGCACTGCTATAGTGTAGACGCTGAGAAACTCCGAGGGGTGCGTCTTGCCGTCGTACTTCTCCGGTACGTCGGGCTTAAAGTTCTTCATGCTGGGCCACTGGACGCGCCGCAGCTCGCGGGTGAACGCAGGGCAGCCTGCCGCGTACGGCAAGTCGCCTGGTTCACCGGGCGCGGGCGCGTCGACAGTGTTCCCAGCTCTCTTGTCGGATTGTCGCCGAGCTTCTCGGCGGCGCTCGATCGTGGTCCGTGCGTCTTCATCTCGCCGGTCGTCGAGGACCTGGCGCTGGTCCCGACGGGCCCGCGGGTCCGACGAGGCTGTGGAGCCGTCGTCGGGATTGTTCCGGCGGGGCGGCGTCTTCTGCTTCTGCGGCGGGGAGTGCACGCTTGTCGCACCCCCGGCGGTCTTGTCGCCGATAGCCTTCGTCTTCTCAGCCTGCCGCGGCCGTGAGGCCGACGGCTGCTGCGGAGAGTCGTTGTTGGCGAAGTCTATCAGGCTCCGGATAGTGGCCCTCCATTCCTCGGCCTTGTCGGCCGCTGGAGGAAAATCGAGGAGCAGCTGCGCCCTTGCGAGCGCTTCTGCCGGAGTAGTGGGGAACGCGGGCGAGCGGTGCGAGGAGCGGGATACGCTCGGACTTCTAACGACGTTAGAAGGAGCGGGGTCCCGTGCCGGCGCCTTCGCTTTGCTTATGCCCGGACGGGGGTCCGGGGCATCCCGCGAACCTCCAGTATGGCCTTGTCCCAGCAAGCGGATACCACCTCCCGTGGTATGGCGCTGCGGGGTCGTTGTGTGCTGTGATGGACGCGGCGCGTCCACGGAGACCGAGGTCCGGTCGTCCGTCTTGTTCTTGGATCTGGTGGCACCGTGAGTGTCCTCGCCGGCAACCACCCTTCCGACGGCGTCTCCCCCGCCCACCGTTGGCTCTGGTGGCGGCGGGTGAGACGCAGACGGGCCTCCGACCTCCGAAGGCTTCTTCTTCGGGGCCATGGAGTTGTCGCTGATGAAGTCGCTGATGAAACTGGAGAGGTTGATGAAGAATGCGCCCGCGCGAACGCCGGATCAGGTTCGCACAACCTCGACGCCCCCTACCTGGCGCGCCAAAGATGTCGGGGGAAACTGTCCGCCACGAACACCTATGGGACCGGAGCCCCTTGTCTGTGCGGTACGAGGGCGGAGGGAGCACAAAGAGCAGATCGAAGCAAACACGCGGGCAGTTTTACCCAGGTTCGGGCCGCACGGATGCGTAAAACCCTACTCCTGCTTGGTTGTGTATTGAGTTGGGCGCTCGGGAGCTTGAAGAAGCAGCTACACCGTGCGTGAGAGTGATCAAAGTTCCGAACCCCCTCCACGTTGTGCATGGGCCTCCTTTTATAGTGCAAGGGGTCACCGACAGGTGTCAACGTAGGAGAAAGGGGTAAAAATGTAAAAGAGGTGGTAGTTGTAACAGTGCGGGAACAGTGGAGCTACAGTACAGAACAGTGGTCTATACCTACTTTAACAGTGGGGGACAAGGGCATTTAATGCCCGTCGCCGTCGACCCCAAAAGCTCTCGCCTTAGCGTCTCCATCCGCCACGGCGACGGATTCATCGCCGTGGAGTGCCACCGTGTACCCCAGGCTGCACAGCCATCCGCCACGCGTCCCTGGATAGGCCCCAGGGCGACGCGTGGGCCGGTGAGCTGGAGCGCGGGCATACAACGCAGCCTTCCCGGCAAATACCTTGCCGGGGCCTTGATCTTGCCGGGCACGGGAACTTGCCGCTCCCCGGGCCCCTTGCCGGGGCGCGTATAGCGCCGAGGCGTTGTCTTCCGATCTCCCTGGCAAGCCCCTCTTGCCAGGGTCTTGTGCTAGTGGAGCAGTCTTGAGCCTGGCACGGCCTTCCCGGCAAGCTCCTCTTGCCGGGGTCTTGATCTTATGTCTTGTATACTTTGTTTTTGAATGGTTTAATAAGGAGCAGGAAGGTCTCCGGCGAGTCCGCGGTAAACCTTGCCGCGGGAGGCTGCGACTGCCCGTGCACAAGTCGGGGTACTGAGGCACCCCTACCTTAGTGCACCGACACATTTCATTTTTTTGAACTTATTCAAATTCCAACCTCTTTGTGTGTTCAAAATGCACCATTAAAATCCACATAATCTATTATCAACCCTTTCTGAGTTCATTTGGTATTTTTCATGCATTTACTGATTTTTTAGAGCTAAATGCCCCAGAAATTGAAAAACACTTCAAATGAACACTGAAAAGCTTGAAAATTGGCATGGTATCATCATTTCACCCACATAGCATATGAAAAAAGTAGAGAGGGTTACGGCAAAAAATGGATGCACTTCGTGTACAATATGGACAAACTCTTTCGATGTATCAGGGCTTGGGACAAAAACTCATCTATTACAAAGGCATTTCATTTTTTTGAACTTATTTGAAGTCCCGACTTTTTGTGTGTTCAAAATGCACCACTCAAATGCAAATAATCAATTATCAACCCTTTCTGAATTCATTAGGTATTTTTCATGCATTTACTGAATGTTTTTAGAGCTAAATGCCCCTGAAATTGAAAAACACTTCAAATGAACTCTGAAAAGGTTGAAAGTTGGCATGGTATCATCACTTCGCCCACATTGGATGTGCAAAAAAGTAGAGAGGGTTACGGCAAAAACTAGATGCACGTCGTGTACAAAATGGCAATCTCTTTCGACATATGAGGGTTTTGGAAGAAAACTCATCTATTACAAAGGCATTTCATCTTTTGAACTTATTTGAAGTCCAAACTTTTTGTGTGTTCAAAATGCAACATTCAAATCCGCATCATCAATTATCAACCTTTTCTGAATTAATTTGGTATTTTTCATGCATTTACAATTTTTTTTAGAGCTAAATGACCCTGAAATTGAAAAACACTTCAAATGAACTCAGAAAAAGTTGAAAGTAGGCATGGTATCATCATTTCAGCCACATAGCATGTGCAAAAAAGTAGAGAGGGTTACGGCAAAAACTGGATGCATTTCGTGTACAAAATGGACAATCTTTTTGGAAGTATCAGGGTTTGGGACGAAAACTCATCTGTTACAAAGGCATTTCATTTTTTTGAACTTATTTGAAGTCCAGACTTTTTGTGTGTTCAAAATGCACCATTCAAATCCACATCATCAATTATCAACCCTTTCTGCGTTCATTTGGTATTTTTCATGTGTTTACTGAATTTTTTTAGAGCTAAATGCCCCTAAAATTTAAAAACACTTCAAATGAACTCTGAAAAGTTTGAAAGTTGTTATGGTATCATCATTTCACCCACATAGCATGTGCAAAAAAGTAGAGAGGGTTACGGCAAAAAATGGATGCACTTCGTGTACAAAATGGACAATCTCTTTCGAAGTATCTGGGTTTCGGACGAAAACTCATCTGTTACAAAGGCATTTCATTTTTTTGAACTTATTTGAAGTCTATACTTTTTGTGTGTTCAAAATGCACCATTGAAATCCACATAATCTATTATCAACCCTTTCTGAGTTCATTTGGTATTTTGATGCATTTACTGAATTTTTTAAGAGCGAAATGCCCCTGAAATTGAAAAACACTTCGAATGAACTCTAAAAAGGTTGAAAGTTGGCATGGTATCATCATTTCACCCACATAGCATGTTCCACGTCGTGTACAAAATGGACAATCTTTTTCGACATATCAGCGTTTCGGACGAAAACTCATGTGTTACAAAGGCATTTCATTTTTTTGAACTTATTTGAAGTCCCAACTTTTTGTGTGTTCAAAATGCACCATTCAAATGCACATCATCAATTATCAACCCTTTCTGAATTCATTTGGTATTTTTCAT
>LR738715.1:356766856-356879310 GCA_902687465.1 Secale cereale | reverse complement strand
ACACTTCGAATGAACTCTAAAAAGGTTGAAAGTTGGCATGGTATCATCATTTCACCCACATAGCATGTGCAAAAAAGTAGGGAGGGTTATGGCAAAAAATGGATGCACTTCGTGTACAAAATGGACAAACTCTTTCGATGTATCAGGGTTTGGGACGAAAACTCATCTGTTACAAAGGCATTTCATTTTTTTGAACTTATTTGAAGTCCCGACTTTTTGTGTGTTCAAAATGCACCATTCAAATGCACATCATCAATTATCAACCCTTTCAGAATTCATTTGGTATATTTCATGCATTTACTGATTTTTTTAGAGCTAAATGACTCTAAAATTGAAAAACACTTCGAATGAACTCTGAAAAGGTTGAAAGTTGGCATGGTATCATCATTTCGCCCACATCGCATGTGCAAAAAAGTAGAGAGGATTACGGCAAAATATAGATGCACTTCGTGTACAAAATGCACAATCTCTTTTGAAGTATCACGGTTTCGGGCGAAAACTCATCAATTACAAAGGCATTTCATTTTTTTGAACTTATTTGAAGTCCCGACTTTTTGTGTGTTCAAAATGCAACATTCAAATGCACATCATCAATTATCAACCCTTTCTGAATTCATTTGGTATTTTTCATGCATTTACAATTTTTTTAGAGCTAAATGATCCTGAAATTGAAAAACACTTCAAATGAACTCAGAAAAGGTAGAAAGTAGGCATTGTATCATCATTTCACCCACATAGCATGTGCAAAAAAGTAGAGAGGGTTACGGATAAAACTGGATGCATTTCGTGTACAAAATGGACAATCTCTTTGGAAGTATCAGGGTTTGGGACGAAAACTCATCCGTTACAAAGGCATTTCATTTTTTTTGAACTTATTTGAATTCCAGCCTCTTTGTGTGTTCAAAATGCACCATTAAAATCCACATAATCTATTATCAACCCTTTCTGAGTTCATTTGGTATTTTTCATGCATTTACTGATTTTTTAGAGCTAAATGCCCCAGAAATTGAAAAACACTTCAAATGAACACTGAAAAGGTTGAAAGTTGGCATGGTATCATCATTTCACCCACATAGCATATGAAAAATGTAGAGAGGGTTACGGCAAAAAAATGGATGCACTTCATGTACAATATGGACAAACTCTTTCGATGTATCAGGGCTTGGGACAAAAACTCATCTGTTACAAAGGCATTTCATTTTTTTGAACTTATTTGAAGTCCCGACTTTTTGTGTGTTCAAAATGCACCATTCAAATGCAAGTAATCAATTATCAACCCTTTCTAAATTCATTTGGTATTTTTCATGCATTTACTAGATGTTTTTAGAGCTAAATGCCCCTGAAACTGAAAAACACTTCAAATGAACTCTGTAATGGTTGAAAGTTGGCATGGTATCATCACTTTGCCCATATAGGATGTGCAAAAAAGTAGAGAGGGTTACGGCAAAAACTAGATGCACGTCGTGTACAAAATGGCAATCTCTTTCGACATATGAGGGTTTTGGACGAAAACTCATCTGTTACAAAGGCATTTCATCTTTTGAACTTATTTGAAGTCCAAACTTTTTGTGTGTTCAAAATGCACCATTCAAATCCTCATCATCAATTATCAACCTTTTCTGAATTAATTTGGTATTTTTCATGCATTTACAATTTTTTTAGAGCTAAATGACCCTGAAATTTAAAACACTTCAAATGAACTCGGAAAAGTTAGAAAGTAGGCATGGTATCATCATTTCAGCCACATAGCACGTGCAAAAAAGTAGAGAGGGTTACGGCAAAAACTTGATGCATTTCGTGTACAAAATGGACAATCTCTTTGGAAGTACCAGGGTTTGGGACGAAAACTCATCTGTTACAAAGGCATTTCATTTTTTGAACTTATTTGAAGTCCAGACTTTTTGTGTGTTCAAAATGCACCATTCAAATCCACATCATCAATTATCAACCCTTTCTGCGTTCATTTGGTATTTTTCATGCGTTTACTAAATTTTTTTAGAGCTAAATGCCCTTAAAATTTAAAAACACTTCAAATGAACTCTGAAAAGTTTGATAGTTGTTATGGTATCATCATTTCATCCACATAGCATGTGCAAAAAAGTAGAGAGGGTTACGGCAAAAACTGGATGCACTTCGTGTACAAAATGGACAATCTCTTTGGAAGTATCAGGGATTCGGACGAAAACTCATCTGTTACAAAGGCATTTCATTTTTTTGAACTTATTTGAAGTCTATACTTTTTGTGTGTTCAAAATGCACCATTCAAATCCACATAATCTATTATCAACCCTTTCTAAGTTCATTTGGTATTTTGATGCATTTACTGAATTTTTTAAGAGCTAAATGCCCCTGAAATTGAAAAACACTTCGAATGAACTCTAAAAAGGTTGAAAGTTGGCATGGTATCATCATTTCACCCACATAGCATGTGCAAAAGAGTAGAGAAGGTTATGGCAAAAAATGGATGCACTTCGTGTACAAAATGGACAAACTCTTTCGATGTATCGGAGTTTGGGACGAAAACTCATCTGTTACAAAGGCATTTCATTTTTTTGAACTTATTTGAAGTCCCGACTGTTTGTGTGTTCAAAATGCACCATTCAAATGCACATCATCAATTATGAACCCTTTCAGAATTCATTTGGTATTTTTCATGCATTTACTGATTTTTTAGAGCTAAATGACTCTAGAATTGAAAAACACTTCGAATGAACTCTGAAAAGGTTGAAAGTTGGCATGGTATCATCATTTCGCCCACATAGCATGTGCAAAAATTTAGAGAGGATTACGGCAAAAAATAGATGCACTTCGTGTACAAAATGCACAATCTCTTTTGAAGTATCACGGTTTCGGGCGAAAACTCATCTGTTACAAAGGCATTTCATTTTTTTTGAACTTATTTGAAGTCCCGACTTTTTGTTTGTTCAAAATGCACCATTCAAATGCACATCATCAATTATCAACCCTTTCTGAATTCATTTGGTATTTTTCATGCATTTACAATTTTTTTAGAGCTAAATGATCCTGAAATTGAAAAACACTTCAAATGAACTCAGAAAAGGTAGAAAGTAGGCATTGTATCATCATTTCACCCACATAGCATGTGCAAAAAAGTAGAGAGGGTTACGGCAAAAACTGGATGCATTTTGTGTACAAAATGGACAATCTCTTTGGAAGTATCAGGGTTTGGGACGAAAACTCATCTGTTACAAAGGCATTTCATTTTATTTAACTTATTTGAATTCCAGCCTCTTTGTGTGTTCAAAATGCACCATTAAAATCCACATAATCTATTATCAACCCTTTCTGAGTTCATTTGGTATTTTTCATGCATTTACTGATTTTTTAGAGCTAAATGCCCCAGAAATTGAAAAACACTTCAAATGAACATTGAAAAGGTTGAAAGTTGGCATGGTATCATCATTTCACCCACAAAGCATATGATAAATGTAGAGAGGGTTACGGCAAAAAATGGATGCACTTCGTGTACAATATGGACAAACTCTTTTGATGTATCAGGGCTTGGGACAAAAACTCATCTGTTACAAAGGCATTTCATATTTTTGAACTTATTTGAAGTCCCGACTTTTTGTGTGTTCAAAATGCACCATTCAAATGCAAATAATCAATTATCAACCCTTTCTGAATTCATTTGGTATTTTTCATGCATTTACTGAATGTTTTTAGAGCTAAATGCCCCTGAAATTGAAAAACACTTCAAATGAACTCTGAAAAGGTTGAAAGTTGGCATGGTATCATCACTTCGCCCACATAGGATGTGCAAAAAAGTAGAGAGGGTTACGGCAAAAACTAGATGCACGTCGTGTACAAAATGGCAATCTCTTTCGACATATGAGGGTTTTGGAAGAAAACTCATCTGTTACAAAGGCATTTCATCTTTTGAACTTATTTGAAGTCCAAACTTTTTGTGTGTTCAAAATGCACCATTCAAATCCACATCATCAATTATCAACCTTTTCTGAATTAATTTGGTATTTTTCATGCATTTACAATTTTTTTTAGAGCTAAATGACCCTGAAATTGAAAAACACTTCAAATGAACTCATAAAAGGTAGAAAGTAGGCATGGTATCATCATTTCAGCCACATAGCATGTGCAAAAAACTAGAGAGGGTTACGGCAAAAACTGGATGCATTTCGTGTACAAAATGGACAATCTCTTTGGAAGTATTAGGGTTTGGGACGAAAACTCATCTGTTACAAAGGCATTTCATTTTTTGAACTTATTTGAAGTCCAGACTTTTTTTGTGTTCAAAATGCACCATTCAAATCCACATCATCAATTATCAACCCTTTCTGCGTTCATTTGGTATTTTTCATGCGTTTACTGAATTTTTTTAGAGCTAAATGCCCCTAAAATTTAAAAACACTTCAAATGAACTCTGAAAAGTTTGAAAGTTGTTATGGTATCATCATTTCACCTCCATAGCATGTGCAAAAAAGTAGAGAGAGTTACGGCAAAAACTGGACGCACTTCGTGGACAAAATGGACAATCTCTTTCGAAGTATCAGGGTTTCGGACGAAAACTCATCTGTTACAAAGGCATTTCATCTTTTTTGAACTTATTTGAAGTCTATACTTTTTTTGTGTTCAAAATGCACCATTCAAATCCACATAATCTTTAGTCAACCCTTTCTGAGTTCATTTGGTATTTTGACGCATTTACTGAATTTTTTAAGAGCGAAATGCCCCTGAAATTGAAAAACACTTCGAATGAACTCTAAAAAGGTTGAAAGTTGGCATGGTATCATCATTTCACCCACATAGCATGTGCAAAAAAGTACAGAGAGTTACGGCAAAAAATGGATGCACTTCGTGTACAAAATGGACAAACTCTTTCGTTGTATGAGGGTTTGGGACGAAAACTCATCTGTTACAAAGGCATTTCATTTTTTTGAACTTATTTGAAGTCCCGACTTTTTTGTGTTCAAAATGCACCATTCAAATGCAAATAATCAATTATCAACCCTTTCTGAATTCTTTTGGTATTTTTCATGCATTTACTGAATGTTTTTAGAGCTAAATGCCCCTGAAACTGAAAAACACTTCAAATGCACTCTGAAATGGTTGAAAGCTGGCATGGTATCATCACTTCGCCCACATAGGATGTGCAAAAAAGTAGAGAGGGTTACGGCAAAAACTAGATGCACGTCGTGTACAAAATGCACAATCTCTTTTGAAGTATCACGGTTTCGGGCGAAAACTCATCAGTTACAAAGGCATTTCATTTTTTTTGAACTTATTTGAAGTCCCGACTTTTTGTGTGTTCAAAATGCACCATTCAAATGCACATCATCAATTATCAACCCTTTCTGAATTCATTTGGTATTTTTCATGCATTTACAATTTTTTTAGAGCTAAATGATCCTGAAATTGAAAAACACTTCAAATGAACTCAGAAAAGGTAGAAAGTAGGCATTGTATCATCATTTCACCCACATAGCATGTGCAAAAAAGTAGAGAGGGTTACGGATAAAACTGGATGCATTTCGTGTACAAAATGGACAATCTCTTTGGAAGTATCAGGGTTTGGGATCGGTCGAAGGATCGGTCGATGCTTGTCGGGAGTTACGCTACACCAAAGATTATTTCCAATGTATCATTAGCATGATGCAACTCAAATGTGAAGACTAGTAACTAATGACCGTTCAAATGAAACTCACCGTGCCCGCCGGAGCAATGACTGGCATCGACGGAGGGGTCTGACCGTTCTTCTCGCACATGGACTGCACATTTGGTTTTGACGAGTCAGTCATATTAGTTACTAATGAAAGGAACATTGTGTGCATGATTTAGCTAATATGCAGAAGAAACTTACCACGAAGAGATCGTACATGGCCCGGTTAGCTGAGTCGTTCCGGTTCCTCTCCTCCTCCAACAGCCTAGCCGTCCTCTCCTCATTCTCCCTCTCCCTCTCCGTCGCCTGTCGGTCCCTCTCCGCCAACTGCCCGTCCCTCTCCTCAAAAGCAGCCTGGGTCTTCGCTCTCTCTGCCTCAATAGCAGCCTGCAACACCACTCGTTAGCATTGTAATCATCGACGGTCGCAAACACAATGTAATGGAGGAAAGGCTACTGAGTCCATATAACAAACCTGGAATTCAATTTCCACTGGTCGTAAACGAGACGGTATCTCAGGATCAGAGCTGGTCTGGAGCTTCTTGATCTGCGGGAGAGTGCTACTACAACGTATCAGTCCATTACCCATGGCTAACGAGCCATGGGACCTCCCGCCACCAGATATCATCACCAGCTCTGGATCAAAAGGCCGGCTCGGGTTAAAGTCCGGCCCTTTCCTCGCCTTCCCCTGCTTAACGTACTGCACCATCTTGTGGTGGGAGGCCACGTTGCTGAAGTTATTTGCATTTTCGAGGTCAGACTCAGAGAATGCCTTGGCCTTCTTGTACGATGCAATATTGGACATGCCATAGAGGTCGAACAGCTCTGGCACTGGAGCCTTGTTGAGTTTTGACTAAAAGAGAGGAACAGAGTATTAGTTAAGGACTCAAGCTAGCACAAAGAATGAATTTGCATGAATCATGAAGCAAACCACACATACCCAGTTATTCCCGTACCCATATAGGTTTGTGTTCTTAATAAATCTGATCCAAGGAGTCCATCATTTGTTCTTCATAAAACATAAAAATGGGTAACTGGTGTTATAGCAAATGACAATTAAATGTTTACCTTTTTTGTTGCTCTTAGAAAGAAAAGAAAAACTATAATGATACTGGTTTTCGGATGAAGAGGAACGTCTATGCTTACCAAAATTGTATCCGCAAGAATGTCGACATATCATGGAATATGTAACCAGTAATCGGTATAATGCTGGATATGTAGGAAGGCGAAGTATCAAGTGAAAACCTTATTTCAGTGAAAATCTGAAAACTTGGATCTCACTCTGTTGGATCCGTAGCGAACGGCATCTAGGGCGGAGCTCCCACCAGCAACTTAAACACTCATTAGCACAAAACCCCCTCCTTCCTAGTAATGTTGGCTTATCCCCTCCCGTTCATATCCCCACGCCGGATGGCTTCTAAGGCGAGGGGCCACAACCCGCGCCACCAAAAGAAGCGGCGCGTCCATGCACCGTGCTGACTCACCTTGGCGGGGACGGCTCATGTGGCAAGGTGGCCACAGCAAGCGCTCCCAACGGCGGCGACGCAGGAACCCACCGCATCGAAGCTCCCCTCGGCCAGGAGGGGTCCCGAGGTGAGGCGGACATAGAAAGAGCTCGCAACGACGGTGAGTCAGCCACGCACCATGTTGAAGCTTCCCTCGGCGGGAAGGGCTCGCGAGGTGAGGCGACTACAGCAGGCGAGGCTCATAGCTGTGGGGGACTGGCGGTGCAGGCCCTAAAGCTCACCTCGAGCTGGGGTCCCAACGCTCTTGCTAGACCGTCTCCGGAGATGAAGTCGAGCGGCACCGGTGGTCATATGATGTATGTGTATGTAGGGAGCCCGTCCAGCAAAAGTATGCTGCAATTATCATGTAATTTCCGTGTAGGTAGTATCTGATTCAGTGTGAAGTTGTAGCTCCTCCTAATTGGCTAATTCTCGATGTACATAATTTTCTCTCTGACTTTGTAGCTCCTCCTTTGTAAACTTGTAGTTGAATGTTGATGAACAACAAGATTTTTTGCTTTAGTTTATATGACTAATACAGTGACTTGTTTGTACAGATCTGAATAATGATGGAAACACAATTGCAACTAGCTACGTGATTACACTTTCTAGTAATAAGTATAGAAGAAAGTAAGAACTGAAAATGCAGTAAGGATAGCAAAGAGTAGTTCATATTTCTGAAATTCAGTAAGCATCAAAAGCTTGTAGTATTTCAGAAAATAGCAGTTTCTATTTCTAAAAGATCATAGTCATACTCGGCGCGCCATCATACTCTGCATAATGGGTTGTTTTATTTCTGCATGGGAAAAGAACCTACAAAATGGATCAAATCATCTCCCAATTGAATAATGAACGCGAGAGTTTAATGGCCAGTTCTTTGCATAAGTTGTAAATTTGCTGTCTGTTACCAATTCGCTTGGGATAACACATTTGCTACAATTTAGATTGACAATACAAACACTAAAAAACTCTCAAACTTAAACATTCAGAGATACAAAAATCTCAAAAGCTCATATCACATGAATTTCATGCCCTCAATAGCTCAAAAAATAACATTGAAGCTCTGAATTTCATCTTGTTCTACACCAAAATTAAAAGCACCGGCTTGCCTCAAATCAAATAGAAGGGGAGGTCAGGGGTGCAAATTGAAAAACAGAAGCTAGTGGTGAGGAGTACACCAAGGAGTCAGTCACATTGAAGAACAGAATGTCATTGTCACATTGTTCCCATTTGATAAATTGTTTCAGTTTAGGTCAAAAAATTGATAAATTGTTCTCATTTTCTGAACCAATAAATGTCATTGTCACATTGAAGAACAGAATGTCAATCATGATCACATGATTACATACATATATCAAATGTGGAAGAATGAACGCATGCAGGCAGTCTTTGAACTAGATCCGCCACTGGCTGTACCTATGCATCAGAGGGGGAGGAAAGGCACCTGGAATGAAATGAGGGCCAGCGACGGGGCGGTGGAGGGCCGGCGACGGGGCGGGGGATGGCCGGCGACGGGGCGGGGGAGGGCCGGCCACGGGGCGGGGGAGGGCCGGCGACGGGGGCGGGGGAGGGCCGGCGACGGGGTTGGCGAGCTTCAGCGACGGCCACGGGGTGGTCTGGTTCGCTGGGGGGGTTCGATGTGGCGATGGTCTGACCAACCCGAGCGCGCCCATGCCAAACTATTGGCTCGCGGGTGTGATTTGGCGGTCGGATCGACGCCAAAACTTTGGTTCGCCAATTTAAAAAAAAAACTTTGGTTCGCCCCCTGACCAGCCCGAGCGCGCCCATGTAATTTCATGGTCTTGCATGTTCATTTAATTTTTTATTATAGTTAATTAAGTTTTCTTTATTATGAAAATATAAGTTTTATGCATCTTTTTTATGAGCTCAACATTACAACCAAATTAGAATCTAACCAATAACTAGCAATCTAAGTTCCAAATGAACAGCAAGTCAGTTGTTCAAAAACCAAATGGAGGCCTAGTAGTTTTGCCAAAAAATTGGCACATGCAAGGGCTATAATCCAAACAAATATAGGCTAGTTTTCTTTTTTTTGGGAGGATTAGGCTAGTTTCCTTGTTAAATGAGTGATTTATGAGTGTACTAGTAAAGGATTTGTGCTTGCACAATATATTATCTCTTTTTTGTTTTTTTACCTGAAAAAAACCCATCTCTTTGCCATCTGCTGGCAGATGGCAAAGAGGTGGGGCTGGTACGCCGTTACCCACTTAACGGCAACAGGAGTTGGCTACCTCTTTGCCATCTGCTGGCAGATGGCAAAGATTGTTTGCCATCTGCTGGCAGATGGCAAAGAATTGGCTGATGGCAACCATGTTCTTTGCCATCTATCAGTTCTTTGCCATCAGTTTTTTATAAGCAGATGGCAAAGAAGTTCTTTGCCATCAGCTGGCAGATGGCAAAGAGCTGGCTGATGGCAAAAACCCAGATTCCAGTAGTGTTAATAGCATGTCACCACAGAAATTATTCTTGTTATCATTTACCTACTCGAGGACGAGCAGGAATTAAGCTTGGGGATGTTGATACGTCCAAAACGTATCTATAATTTCTGCTTGCTCCATGCCACTTTTGGGTGATATTGCTATGATATTTATACACTTCCATACACTTTTGATCATATTTGGACTAACCTACTAATCCAGTGCACCCCAGTGCCAGTTTCTGTTTTCGGCTGTTTTTGTATTTCAGGTTTTCACATTACGAGAACTGTCAGGAAAAATACAGAAAAATTATATAAAAAATCAGGGTTCCAGAACCTACCTTGCGCCCGAAGTACAGCCGAGGGGGGGGGGGCACCAGGGCCCCAGGCGCCCTGGCGGCGCGCCCCCCCTGGGCCGCGCCGGGGGCACCTGGGCCCCCCGAGTCCCGTCTGGTGCCCCCCTTTTGCATATATTTAGAGCGTCCTTCAAAACCCTCGGGACGGGAACTCTTTTTCGCGATCTCATCTCTGTTCTGCCGCCGCCGCCGCTTCCAAGATCGGGAGCACCAGGAGAACTCTTCCCGGCACCCTGCCGGAGGGGAGGATCATCATCGGGAGCCTCTCCACCACCATGGACGCCTCCCGGATGAGTTGTGAGTACTCTCCCTTGGACCATGAGTCCATGACCAGTAGCTATGTGATGTTCTCCTCCCGTTCTTGTGCTTCACTAATTAGTTCTCGTGAGCTGCCCTACATGATCGAGGCACATATGTAATCCTTATGCTGTTGCTATGATGAGTTTGCTGGGATCCGATGGATTATGAGATGATGTTCAGATTGTGATTGAGTAATGTATTTGATCTACCTCTTTTGTATTTATGTTCGTAAGTAATTCTTGCATGTTCTCCGTTGTTATTTATTGCTTTGCCCAAGTAATACGTAGTGACTCCAAGAGGGAACGTTATGCTTGATTGTGGGTTCATGCCCCTCGATGACTAGCTTGAGTGACAGAAACATGAGTCTAGGGGATGTGCTGTTGCCACAAGGGGGAAAACAACGGTGCTTGTGCCCGCGGGTGCAAGGATTGTTTACTTTACGCAAAGTTCTTTTAATGCAGTTGTCTATTGCTTTGAGTTTACACTATGGGTGGGGCTCGCAACTTAATACCAGCGAGATGTTCTGGATAGATATCTCAAGGTGGATGATTAGTAGTAGATATTGATGGATTTCGGTCTACTTACTTTGGCGTACCGCCCATGCTTTGAACTTCAACCTTTCTTGCAATGTAGTCAGCATTGGTTTGCATTCGTGGTCCTGTCAATTGCCCAGCTGTAATTCGTTTACCTCACATAGCTGATTTATCGTCTTTTGGGAGAGAGACATCACTAGTGAACATCATGAGACTCCGGTCCATATTACCATCATTGATCACATCCGCTATTTACTTTTCGCTATTATTTACTATTGCAAACATTATCTATCACTACTATCATTTGCGTTTAATCCTTTGTGAACTACAAGGCCGGAGGGATTGACAACCTCTCTGTACTCGTTGGGAGAAAAGTTATTTGTATCTGTGTGCAGGTCCACGTTGATTGCTAATATCTGGCACCGTTAGCAGTTGACACCTACTTGTTGAACCTAGGAGTCTCTGGGGATTCGATCCTTGGCATCTTTGCTAAGGGAAAAACTTCCACAACACTGCATCTCACACCTTCCACTTAGGGTAACCAAAGAGGGGTTAGAGGCCCATCATTATGGTAACATCATTTCACCCACATAGCATGTGCAAAAAAGTAGAGAGGGTTACGGCAAAAACTGGATGCACTTCGTGTACAAAATGGACAATCTCTTTCGAAGTATCAGGGTTTCGGACGAAAACTCATCCGTTACAAAGGCATTTCATTTTTTTGAACTTATTTGAATTCCAGCCTCTTTGTGTGTTCAAAATGCACCATTAAAATCCACATAATCTTTTATCAACCCTTTCTGAGTTCATTTGGTATTTTTCATGCATTTACTAATTTTTTAGAGCTAAATGCCCCTGAAATTGAAAAACACTTCGAATGAACTCTAAAAAGGTTGAAAGTTGGCATGGTATCATCATTTCACCCACACAGCATATGAAAAAAGTAGAGAGGGTTACGGCAAAAAATGGATGCACTTCGTGTACAATATGGACAAACTCTTTCGATGTATCAGGGCTTGGGACAAAAACTCATCTGTTACAAAGGCATTTCATTTTTTTGAACTTATTTGAAGTCCCGACTTTTTGTGTGTTCAAAATGCACCATTCAAATGCAAATAATCAATTATCAACCCTTTCTGAATTCATTTGGTATTTTTCATGCATTTACTGATTTTTTAGAGCTAAATGCCCCTAAAACTGAAAAACACTTCAAATGAACTCTGAAATGGTTGAAAGTTGGCATGGTATCATCACTTCGCCCACATAGGATGTGCAAAAAAGTAGAGAGGGTTACGGCAAAAACTAGATGCACGTCGTGTACAAAATGGCAATCTCTTTCGACATATGAGGGTTTTGGACGAAAACTCATCTGTTACAAAGGCATTTCATCTTTTGAACTTATTTGAAGTCCAAACTTTTTGTGTGTTCAAAATGCACCATTCAAATCCAGATCATCAATTATCAACCTTTTCTGAATTAATTTGGTATTTTTCATGCATTTACAATTTTTTTTGAGCTAAATGACCCTGAAATTGAAAAACACTTCAAATGAACTCGGAAAAGGTAGAAAGTAGGCATGGTATCATCATTTCAGCCACATAGCATGTGCAAAAAAGTAGAGAGGGTTACGGCAAAAACATGATGCATTTCGTGTACAAAATGGACAATCTCTTTGGAAGTATCAGGGTTTGGGACGAAAACTCATCTGTTACAAAGGCATTTCATTTTTTGAACTTATTTGAAGTCCTGACTTTTTGTGTGTTCAAAATGCACCATTCAAATCCACATCGTCAATTATCAACCCTTTCTGCGTTCATTTGATATTTTTCATGCGTTTACTGAATTTTTTTAGAGCTAAATGCCCCTAAAATTTAAAAACACTTCAAATGAACTCTGAAAAGTTTGAAAGTTGTTATGGTATCATCATTTCACCCACATAGCATGTGCAAAAAAGTAGAGAGGGTTACGGCAAAAACTGGATGCACTTCGTGTACAAAATGGACAATCTCTTTCGAAGTATCAGGGTTTCGGACGAAAACTCATCTATTACAAAGGCATTTCATTTTTTTGAACTTATTTGAAGTCTATACTTTTTGTGTGTTCAAAATGCACCATTCAAATCCACATAATCTATTATCAACCCTTTCTGAGTTCATTTGGTATTTTGATGCATTTACTGAATTTTTTAAGAGCTAAATGCCCCTGAAATTGAAAAACACTTCGAATGAACTCTAAAAAGGTTGAAAGTTGGCATGGTATCATCATTTCACCCACATAGCATGTGCAAAAAAGTAGAGAGGGTTATGGCAAAAAAGGATGCACTTCGTGTACAAAATGGACAAACTCTTTCGATGTATCAGGGTTTGGGACGAAAACTCATCTGTTACAAAGGCATTTCATTTTTTTGAACTTATTTGAAGTCCCGACTTTTTGTGTGTTCAAAATGCACCATTCAAATGCACATCATCAATTATGAACCGTTTCAGAATTCATTTGGTATTTTTCATGCATTTACTGATTTTTTTAGAGCTAAATGACTCTAAAATTGAAAACACTTCGAATGAACTCTGAAAAGGTTGAAAGTTGGCATGGTATGATCATTTCGCCCATATAGCATGTGCAAAAAAGTAGAGAGGATTACGACAAAAAAATAGATGCACTTCGTGTACAAAATGCACAATCTCTTTTGAAGTATCACAGTTTCGGGCGAAAACTCATCTGTTACAAAGGCATTTCATTTTTTTGAACTTATTTGAAGTCCCGACTTTTTGTGTGTTCAAAATGCACCATTCAAATGCACATCATCAATTATCAACCCTTTCTGAATTCATTTGGTATTTTTCATGCATTTACAATTTTTTTAGAGCTAAATGATCCTGAAATTGAAAAACACTTCAAATGAACTCAGAAAAGGTAGAAAGTAGGCATTGTATCATCATTTCACCCACATAGCATGTGCAAAAAAGTAGAGAGGGTTACGGCAAAAACTGGATGCATTTCGTGTACAAAATGGACAATCTCTTTGGAAGTATCAGGGTTTGGGACGAAAACTCATCTGTTACAAAGGCATTTCCTTTTTTTTGAACTTATTTGAATTCCAGCCACTTTGTGTGTTCAAAATGCACCATTAAAATCCACATAATCTATTATCAACCCTTTCTGAGTTCATTTGGTATTTTTCATGCATTTATTGATTTTTTAGAGTTAAATGCCCCAGAAATTGAAAACCACTTCAAATGAACATTGAAAAGGTTGAAAGTTGGCATGGTATCATTATTTTACCCACATAGCATATGAAAAAAGTAGAGAGGGTTACGGCAAAAAATGGATGCACTTCGTGTACAATATGGACAAACTCTTTTGATGTATCAGGGCTTGGGACAAAAACTCATCTGTTACAAAGGCATTTCATTTTTTGAACTTATTTGAAGTCCCGACTTTTTGTGTGTTCAAAATGCACCATTCAAATGCAAATAATAAATTATCAACCCTTTCTGAATTCATTTGGAATTTTTCATGCATTTACTGAATGTTTTTAGAGCTAAATGCCCCTGAAATTGAAAAACACTTCAAATGAATTCTGAAAAGGTTGAAAGTTGGCATGGTATCATCACTTCGCCCACATAGGATGTGCAAAAAAGTAGAGAGGGTTACGGCAAAAACTAGATGCACGTCGTGTACAAAATGGCAATCTCTTTCGACATATGAGGGTTTTGGAAGAAAAATCATCTGTTACAAAGACATTTCATCTTTTGAACTTATTTGAAGTCCAAACTTTTTGTGTGTTCAAAATGCACCATTCAAATCCACATCATCAATTATCAACCTTTTCTGAAATAATTTGGTATTTTTCATGCATTTACAATTTTTTTAGAGCTAAATGACCCTGAAATTGAAAAACACTTCAAATCAACTCAGAAAAGGTAGAAAGTAGGCATGGTATCATCATTTCAGCCACATAGCATGTGCAAAAAAGTAGAGAGGGATACGGCAAAAACTGGATGCATTTTGTGTACAAAATGGACAATCTCTTTGTAAGTATCAGGGTTTGGGACGAAAACTCATCTGGTACAAAGGCATTTATTTTTTTTTGAACTTATTTGAAGTCCAGACTTTTTGTGGGTTCAAAATGCACCATTCAAATCCACATCATCAATTATCAACCCTTTCTGCATTCATTTGGTATTTTTCATGCGTTTACTGAATTTTTTTAGAGCTAAATGCCCCTAAAATTTAAAAACACTTCAAATGAACTCTGAAAAGTTTGAAAGTTGTTATGGTATCATCATTTCACCCCCATAGCATGTGCAAAAAAGTACAGAGAGTTACGGCAAAAACTGGATGCACTTCGTGTACAAAATGGACAATCTCTTTCGAAGTATCAGGGTTTCGGACGAAAACTCATCTGTAACAAAGGCATTTCATTTTTTTGAACTTATTTGAAGTCTATACTTTTTTTGTGTTCAAAATGCACCATTAAAATCCACATAATCTATAATCAACCCTTTCTGAGTTCGTTTGGTATTTTGATGCATTTACTGAATTTTTTAAGAGCGAAATGCCCCTGAAATTGAAAAACACTTCGAATGAACTCTAAAAAGGTTGAAAGTTGGCATGGTATCATCATTTCACCCACATAGCATGTGCAAAAAACTAGATAGGGTTACGGCAAAAAATGGATGCACTTCGTGTACAAAATGGACAAACTCTTTCGATGTATCAAGATTTGGGACGAAAACTCATCTGTTACAAAGGCATTTTATTTTTTTGAACTTACTTGAAGTCCCGACTTTTTGTGTGTTCAAAATGCACCATTCAAATGCACATCATCAATTATCAACCCTTTTCTTAATTCATTTGGTATTTTTCATGCATTTACTGAATGTTTTTAGAGCTAAATGCCCCTGAAATTGAAAAACACTTGAAATGAACTCTAAAAAGGTTGAAAGTTGGCATGGTATGATCATTTCACCCACATAGGATGTGAAAAAAAGTAAAGTGGGTTACGGCAAAAACTATTTGCACGTCGTGTACAAAATGGACAATCTCTTTCGACATATCAACGTTTCGGACGAAAACTCATCTGTTATAAAGGCATTTCATTTTTTTTTGAACTTATTTGAAGTCCCAACTTTTTGTGTGTTCAAAATGCACCATTCAAATGCACATCATCAATTATCAACCCTTTCTGAATTCATTTGGTATTTTTCATGCATTTACAATTTTTTTAGAGTTAAATGATCCTGAAATTGAAAAACACTTCAAATGAACTCAGAAAAGGTAGGAAGTAGGCATTGTATCATCACTTCACCCACATAGCATGTGCAAAAAATTAGAGAGGGTTACGGCAAAAACTAGATGCACGTCGTGTACAAAATGGCAATCTCTTTCGACATATGAGGGTTTTGGACGAAAACTCATCTGTTACAAAGGCATTTCATTTTTTTGAACTTATTTGAAGTCTATCCTTTTTGTTTGTTCAAAATGCACCATTAAAATCCACATAATCTATTATCTACCCTTTCTGAGTTCATTTGGTATTTTTCATGCATTTACTGATTTTTTAGAGCTAATGCCCCAGAAATTGAAAAACACTTCAAATGAACTCTGAAAAGGTTGAAAGTTGGTATGGTATCATCATTTCACCCACATAGCATATGAAAAAAGTAGAGAGGGTTACGGCAAAAAATGGATGCACTTCGTGTACAATATGGACAAACTCTTTCGATGTATCAGGGCTTGGGACAAAAACTCATCTGTTACAAAGGCATTTCATTTTTTTGAACTTATTTGAAGTCTATCCTTTTTGTTTGTTCAAAATGCACCATTAAAATCCACATAATCTATTATCAACCCTTTCTGAGTTCATTTGGTATTTTTCATGCATTTACTGATTTTTTAGAGCTAAATGCCCCAGAAATTGAAAAACACTTCATATGAACTCTGAAAAGGTTGAAAGTTGGTATGGTATCATCATTTCACCCACATAGCATATGAAAAAAGTAGAGAGGGTTACGGTAAAAAATGGATGCACTTCGTGTACAATATGGACAAACTCTTTCGATGTATCAGGGCTTGGGACAAAAACTCATCTGTTACAAAGGCATTTCATTTTTTTAACTTATTTGAAGTCCAGAACTTTTGTGTGTTCAAAATGCACCATTCAAATCCACATAATCAATTATCAACCCTTTCTGAATTCATTTGGTATTTTTCATGCATTTACTGAATGTTTTTTAGAGCTAAATGCCCCTGAAATTGAAAAACACTTCAAATGAACTCTGAAAAGGTTGAAAGTTGGCAGGGTATCATCACTCCGCCCATATAGGATGTTCAAAAAAGTAGAGAGGGTTACGGCAAAAACTAGATGCACGTCGTGTACAAAACGGCAATCTCTTTCGACATATGAGGGTTTCGGACGAAAACTCATTTGTTACAAAGGCATTTCATCTTTTGAACTTATTTGAAGTCCAAACTTTTTGTGTGTTCAAAATGCACCATTCAAATCCACATCATCAATTATCAACCTTTTCTGAATTAATTTGGTATTTTTCATGCATTTACAATTTTTTGAGAGCTAAATGACCCTGAAATTGAAAAACACTTCAAATGAACTGAGAAAAGGTAGAAAGTAGGCATGGTATCATCATTTCAGCCACATAGCATGTGCAAAAAAGTAGAGAGGGTTACGGCAAAAACTGGATGCATTTTGTGTACAAAATGGACAATCTCTTTGGAAGTATCACGATTTGGGACGAAAACTCATCTGTTACACAGGCATTTCATTTTTTTGAACTTATTTGAAGTCCAGACTTTTTGTGTGTTCAAAATGCACCATTCAAATCCACATCATCAATTATCAACCCTTTCTGCTTTCATTTGGTATTTTTCATGCGTTTACTGAATTTTTTTAGAGCTAAATGCCCCTAAAATTTAAAAACACATCAAATGAACTCTGAAAAGTTTGAAAGTTCTTATGGTATAATCATTTCACCCACATAGCATGCGCAAAAAAGTAGAGAGGGTTACGACAAAAACTGGATGCACTTCGTGTACAAAATGGACAATCTCTTTTGAAGTATCAGGGTTTCGGACGAAAACTTATCTGTTACAAAGTTATTTCATTTTTTTGAATTTATTTGAAGTCTATAATTTATGTGTGTTCAAAATGCACCATTCAAATCCACATAATCTATTATCAACCCTTTCTGAGTTCATTTGGTATTTTGATGCATTTACTTTATTTTTTAAGAGCGAAATGCCCCTGAAATTGAAAAACACTTCGAATGAACTCTAAAAAGGTTGAAAGTTGGCATGGTATCATCATTTCACCCACATAGCATGTGCAAAAAACTAGATAGGGTTACGGCAAAAAATGGATGCACTTCGTGTACAAAATGGACAAACTCTTTCGATGTATCAGGATTTGGGACGAAAACTCATCTGTTACAAAGGCATTTTATTTTTTTGAACTTACTTGAAGTCCCGACTTTTTGTGTGTTCAAAATGCACCATTCAAATGCACATCATCAATTATCAACCCTTTTCTTAATTCATTTGGTATTTTTCATGCATTTACTGAATGTTTTTAGAGCTAAATGCCCCTAAAATTGAAAAACACTTCAAATGAACTCTGAAAAGGTTGAAAGTTGGCATGGTATCATCATTTCACCCACATAGGATGTGAAAAAAAGTAGAGAGGGTTACGGCAAAAACTATTTGCACGTCGTTTACAAAATGGACAATCTCTTTCAACATATCTACGTTTCGGACGAAAACTCATCTGTTACAAAGGCATTCCATTTTTTTGAACTTATTTGAAGTCCCAACTTTTTGTGTGTTCAAAATGCACCATTCAAATGCACATCATCAATTATCAACCCTTTCTGAATTCATATGGTATTTTTCATGCATTTACAAATTTTTTAGAGCTAAATGATCCTGAAATTGAAAAACACTTCAAATGAACTCAGAAAAGGTAGAAAGTAGGCATTGTATCATCATTTCACCCACATAGCATGTGCAAAAAAGTAGAGAGTGTTACGGCAAAAACTGGATGCATTTCGTGTACAAAATGGACAATCTCTTTGGAAGTATCAGGGTTTGGGATGAAAACTCATCTGTTACAAAGGCATTTCATTTTTTTGAACTTATTTGAAGTCTATCCTTTTTTTTGTTCAAAATGCACCATTAAAATCCACATAATCTATTATCAACCCTTTCTGAGTTCATTTGGTATTTTTCATGCATTTACTGATTTTTTAGAGCTAAATGCCCCGGAAATTGAAAAACACTTCAAATGAACTCTGAAAAGGTTGAAAGTTGGTATGGTATCATCATTTCACCCACATAGCATATGAAAAAAGTAGAGAGGGTTACGGCAAAAAATGGATGCACTTCGTGTACAATATGGACAAACTCTTTCGATGTATCAGGGCTTTGGACAAAAACGCATCTGTTACAAAGGCATTTCATTTTTTTGAACTTATTTGAAGTCCAGAACTTTTGTGTGTTCAAAATGCACCATTCAAATTCACATAATCAATGATCAACCCTTTCTAAATTCATTTGGTATTTTTCATGCATTTACTGAATGTTTTTTAGAGCTAAATGCCCCTGAAATTGAAAAACACTTCAAATGAACTCTGAAAAGGTTGAAAGTTGGCATGGTATCATCACTTCGCCCACATAGGATGTGCGAAAAAGTAGAGAGGGTTACGGCAAAAACTAGATGCACGTAGTGTACAAAATGGCAATCTCTTTCGACATATGAGGGTTTCAGACGAAAACTCATTTGTTATAAAGGCATTTCATCTTTTGAACTTATTTGAAGTCCAAACTTTTTGTGTGTTCAAAATGCACCATTCAAATCCACATAATCAATTATCAACCTTTTCTGAATTAATTTGGTATTTTTCATGCATTTACAATTTTTTTAGAGCTAAATGACCCAGAAATTGAAAAACACTTCAAATGAACTCAGAAAAAGTAGAAAGTAGGCATGGTATCATCATTTCAGCCACATAGCATGTGCAAAAAGTAGAGAGGGTTATGGCAAAAACTGGATGCATTTTGTGTACAAAATGGACAATCTCTTTGGAAGTATCACGGTTTGAGACGAAAACTCATCTGTTACAAAGGCATTTCATTTTTTGAACTTATTTGAAGTCCAGACTTTTTATGTGATCAAAATGCACCATTCAAATCCACATCATCAATTATCAACCCTATCTGCGTTCATTTGGTATTTTTCATGCGTTTATTGAATTTTTTTAGAGCTAAATGCCCCTAAAATTTAAAAACACTTCAAATGAACTCTGAAAAGTTTGAAAGTTGTTATGGTATCATCATTTCACCCACATAGCATGTGCGAAAAAGTAGAGAGGGTTACGGCAAAAATTGGATGCACTTCGTGTACAAAATGGACAATCTCTTTCGAAGTATCAGGGTTTCGGACGAAAATTTATCTGTTACAAAGGCATTTCATTTTTTGAATTTATTTGAAGTCTATACTTTACGTGTGTTCAAAATGCACCATTCAAATCCACATAATCTATTATCAACCCTTTCTGAGTTCATTTGGTATTTTGATGCATTTACTGAATTTTTTAAGAGCGAAATGCCCCTAAAATTGAAAAACACTTTGAATGAACTCTAAAAAGGTTGAAAGTTGGCATGGTATCATCATTTCACCCACATAGCATGTGCAAAAAACTAGATAGGGTTACGGCAAAAAATGGATGCACTTCGTGTACAAAATGGACAAACTCTTTCGATGTATCAGGATTTGGGACGAAAACTCATCTGTTACAAAGGCATTTTATTTTTTTGAACTTATTTGAAGTCCCGACTTTTTGTGTGTTCAAAATGCACCATTCAAATGCACATCATCAATTATCAACCCTTTTCTTAATTTATTTGGTATTTTTCATTCATTTACTGAATGTTTTTAGAGCTAAGTGCCCCTGAAATTGAAAAACACTTCAAATGAACTCTGAAAAGGTTGAAAGTTGGCATGGTATCATCATTTCACCCACATAGGATGTGAAAAAAAGTAGAGAGGGTTACGGCAAAAAATGGATGCACTTCGTGTACAAAATGGACAATCTCTTTCGAAGTATCTGGGTTTCGGACGAAAACTCATCTGTTACAAAGGCATTTCATTTTTTTGAACTTATTTGAAGTCTATACTTTTTGTGTGTTCAAAATGCACCATTGAAATCCACATAATCTATTATCAACCCTTTCTGAGTTCATTTGGTATTTTGATGCATTTACTGAATTTTTTAAGAGCGAAATGCCCCTGAAATTGAAAAACACTTCGAATGAACTCTAAAAAGGTTGAAAGTTGGCATGGTATCATCATTTCACCCACATAGCATGTTCCACGTCGTGTACAAAATGGACAATCTTTTTCGACATATCAGCGTTTCGGACGAAAACTCATGTGTTACAAAGGCATTTCATTTTTTTGAACTTATTTGAAGTCCCAACTTTTTGTGTGTTCAAAATGCACCATTCAAATGCACATCATCAATTATCAACCCTTTCTGAATTCATTTGGTATTTTTCATGCATTTACAATTTTTTTAGAGCTAAATGATCCTGAAATTGAAAAACACTTCAAATGAACTCAGAAAAGGTAGAAAGTAGGCATTGTATCATCATTTCACCCACATAGCATGTGCAAAAAAGTAGAGAGTGTTACGGCAAAAACTGAATGCATTTCGTGTACAAAATGGACAATCTCTTTGGAAGTATCAGGGTTTGGGACGAAAACTCATCTGTTACAAAGGCATTTCATTTTTTTGAACTTATTTGAAGTCTATCCTTTTTGTTTGTTCAAAATGCACCATTAAAATCCACATAATCTATTATCAACCCTTCCTGAGTTCATTTGGTATTTTTCATGCGTTTACTGATTTTTTAGAGCTAAATGCCCCAGAAATTGAAAAACACTTCAAATGAACTCTGGTAAGGTTGAAAGTTGGTATGGTATCATCATTTCACCCACATAGCATATGAAAAAATTAGAGAGGGTTACGGCAAAAAATGGATGCACTTCATAGTCAAAAAAAAATGGATGCACTTCGTGTACAATATGGACAAACTCTTTCGATGTATCAGGGCTTGGGACAAAAACTCATCTGTTACAAAGGCATTTTATTTTTTTGAACTTATTTGAAGTCCAGAACTTCTGTGTGTTCAAAATGCACCATTCAAATCCACATAATCAATTATCAACCCTTTCTGAATTCATTTGGTATTTTTCATGCATTTACTGAATGTTTTTTAGAGCTAAATGCCCCTAAAATTGAAAAACACTTCAAATGAACTCTGAAAAGGTTGAAAGTTGGCATGGTATCATCACTTCGCCCACATAGGATGTGCAAAAAAGTAGAGAGGGTTACGGCAAAAACTAGATGCACGTCGTGTACAAAATGGCAATTTCTTTTGACATATGAGGGTTTTGGACGAAAACTCATCTGTTACAAAGGCATTTCATCTTTTGAACTTATTTGAAGTCCAAACTTTTTGTGTGTTCAAAATGCACCATTCAAATCCACATCATCAATTATCAACCTTTTCTGAATTAATTTGGTATTTTTCATGCATTTACAAATTTTTTAGAGCAAAATGATCCTGAAATTGAAAAACACTTCAAATGAACTCAGAAAAGGTAGAAAGTAGGCATGTTATCATCATTTCAGCCACATAGCCTGTGCAAAAAAGTAGAGAGGGTTACGGCAAAAACTGGATGCATTTTTTGTACAAAATGGACAATCTCTTTGGAAGTATCAGGGTTTGGGACGAAAACTCATCTGTTACAAAGGCATTTCATTTTTTTGAACTTATTTGAAGTCCAGACTTTTTGTGTGTTCAAAATGCACCATTCAAATCCACATCATCAATTATCAACCCTTTCTGCGTTCATTTCGTATTTTTCATGCGCTTACTAAATTTTTTTAGAGCTAAATGCCCCTAAAATTTAAAAACACTTCAAATGAACTCTGAAAAGTTTGAAAGTTGTTATGGTATCATCATTTCACCCACATAGCATGCGCAAAAAAGTAGAGAGGGTTACGGCAAAAACTGGATGCACTTCGTGTACAAAATGGACAATCTCTTTCGAAGTATCAGGGTTTCGGACGAAAACTCATCTGTTACAAAGGCATTTCATTTTTTTGAACTTATTTGAAGTCTATACTTTTTGTGTGTTCAGAATGAGACATTCAAATCCACATAATCTATTATCAATGCTTTCTGAGTTCATTTGGTATTTTGATGCATTTACTGAATTTTTTAAGAGCTAAATGCCCCTGAAATTGAAAAACACTTCGAATGAACTCTAAAAAGGTTGAAAGTTGGCATGGTATCATCATTTCACCCACATGGAATGTGCAAAAAAGTAGAGAGGGTTACGGCAAAAAATGGATGCACTTCGTGTACAAAATGGACAAACTCTTTCGATGTATCAGGGTTTGGGACGAAAACTCATCTGTTACAAAGGCATTTCATTTTTTTGAACTTATTTGAAGTCCCGACTTTTTGTGTGTTAAAAATGCACAATTCAAATGCACATCATAGATTATCAACCCTTTCTGAATTCATTTGGTATTTTTCATGCATTTACTGAATGTTTTTAGAGCTAAATGCCCCTGAAATTAAAAAACACTTCAAATGAACTCTGAAAAGGTTGAAAGTTGGCATGGTATCATCATTTCACCCACATCGGATGTGAAAAAAAGTAGAGAGGGTTACGGCAAAAACTATTTGCACGTCGTGTAAATAATGGACAATCTCTTTCGAGATATCAGCGTTTCGGACGAAAACTCATCTGTTACAAAGGCATTTCATTATTTGAACTTATTTGAAGTCCAGAATTTTTGTGTGTTCCAAATGCACCATTCAAATCCACATCATCAATTATCAACCTTTTCTGAATTAATTTGGTATTGGTCATGCATTTACAATTTTTTTAGAGCTAAATGATCCTGAAATTGAAAAACACTACAAATGAACTCAGAAAAGGTAGAAAGTAGGCATTGTATCATCATTTCACCGACATAGCATGTGCAAAAAAGTAGAGAGGGTTACGGCAAAAACTGGATACATTTCGTGTACAAAATGGACAATCTCTTTGGAAGTATCAGGGTTTGGGACGAAAACTCATCTGCTACAAAGGCATTTCATTTTTTAGAATTTATTTGAATTCCAGCCTCTTTGTGTGTTCAAAATGCACCATTAAAATCCACATCAACAATCACCAACCCTTTCTAAATTCATTTGGTATTTTTCATGCATTTACTGATTTTTTTAGAGATAAATGCCCCTAAAATTTGAAAACATTTCAAATGAACTCTGAAAAGTTTGAAAGTTGGTATGGTATCATCATTTCACCCACATTGCATGTGCAAAAAAGTAGAGAGGGTTACAGAAAAAACTGGATGCATTTCGTGTACAAAATGGACAATCTCTTTTGAAGTATTAGGGTTTGGGACGAAAACTCATCTGTTACAAAGGCATTTCATTTTTTTGAACTTATTTGAAGTCTATACTTTTTGTGTGTTCAAAATGCACCATTCAAATCCACATAATCTATTATCAACCCTTTCTGAGTTCATTTGGTATTTTGATGCATTTATTGAATTTTTTAAGAGCTAAATGCCCCTGAAATTGAAAAACACTTCGAATGAAATCTAAAAAGGTTGAAAGTTGGCATGGTATCATCATTTCACCCACATAGCATGTGCAAAAAATTAGATAGGGTTACGGCAAAAAATGGATGCACTTCGTGTACAAAATGGACAAACTCTTTCGATGTATCAGGATTTGGGACGAAAACTCATCTGTTACAAAGGCATTTTATTTTTTTGAACTTATTTGAAGTCCCGACTTTTGTGTGTTCAAAATGCACCATTCAAATGCACATCATCAATTATCAACCCTTTCTGAATTCATTTGGTATTTTTCATGCATTACAGAATGTTTTTAGAGCTAAATGCCCCTGAAATTGAAAAACTCTTCAAATGACCTCTGATAAGGTTGAAAGTTGGCATGGTATCACCATTTCACCCACATAGGATGTGAAAAAAAGTAGAGAGGGTTACGGCAAAAACTATTTGCACGTCGTGTACAAAATGGACAATCTCTTTCGACATATCAGCGTTTTGGACGAAAACTCATCTGTTACAAAGGCATTCAATTTTTTTGAACTTATTTGAAGTCCCAACATTTTGTGTGCTCAAAATGCACCATTCAAATGCACATCATCAATTATCAACCCTTTCTGAATTCATTTGATTATTTTCATGCATTTACAATTTTTTAGAGCTAAATGATCCTGAAATTGAAAACCACTTCAAATGAACTCAGAAAAGATAGAAAGTAGGCATTATATCATCATTTCACCCACATAGCATGTGCAAAAAAGTAGAGAGGATTACGGCAAAAAATGGATGCATTTCGTGTAAAAAATGGACAATCTCTTTGGAAGTATCAGGGTTTGGGACGAAAACTCATCTGTTAGAAAGGCATTTCATTTTTTTGAAATTATTTAAAGTCTATCCTTTTTGTTTGTTCAAAATGCACCATTCAAATCCACATAATCTATTATCAACACTTTCTGAGTTCATTTGGTATTTTTCATGCATTTACTGATTTTTTAGAGCTAAATGCCCCAGAAATTGAAAAACACTTCAAATGAACACTCAAAAGGTTGAAAGTTGGCATGGTATCATCATTTCACCCACATAGCATATGAAAAAAGTAGAGTGGGTTACGGAGAAAATGGATGCACTTCGTGTACAATATGGACGAACTCTTTCGATGTATCAGGGTTTGGGACAAAAACTCATCTGTTACAAAGGCATTTCATTTTTTTGAACTTATTTGAAGTCCCGACTTTTTGTGTGTTCAAAATGCACCATTCAAATCCACATCATCAATTATCAACCCTTTCTGAATTCATTTGGTATTTTTCATGCATTACAGAATGTTTTTAGAGCTAAATGCCCCTGAAATTGAAAAACTCTTCAAATGACCTCTGATAAGGTTGAAAGTTGGCATGGTATCACCATTTCACCCACATAGGATGTGAAAAAAAGTAGAGAGGGTTACGGCAAAAACTATTTGCACGTCGTGTACAAAATGGACAATCTCTTTCGACATATCAGCGTTTTGGACGAAAACTCATCTGTTACAAAGGCATTCAATTTTTTTGAACTTATTTGAAGTCCCAACATTTTGTGTGCTCAAAATGCACCATTCAAATGCACATCATCAATTATCAACCCTTTCTGAATTCATTTGATTATTTTCATGCATTTACAATTTTTTAGAGCTAAATGATCCTGAAATTGAAAACCACTTCAAATGAACTCAGAAAAGATAGAAAGTAGGCATTATATCATCATTTCACCCACATAGCATGTGCAAAAAAGTAGAGAGGATTACGGCAAAAAATGGATGCATTTCGTGTAAAAAATGGACAATCTCTTTGGAAGTATCAGGGTTTGGGACGAAAACTCATCTGTTAGAAAGGCATTTCATTTTTTTGAAATTATTTAAAGTCTATCCTTTTTGTTTGTTCAAAATGCACCATTCAAATCCACATAATCTATTATCAACACTTTCTGAGTTCATTTGGTATTTTTCATGCATTTACTGATTTTTTAGAGCTAAATGCCCCAGAAATTGAAAAACACTTCAAATGAACACTCAAAAGGTTGAAAGTTGGCATGGTATCATCATTTCACCCACATAGCATATGAAAAAAGTAGAGTGGGTTACGGAGAAAATGGATGCACTTCGTGTACAATATGGACGAACTCTTTCGATGTATCAGGGTTTGGGACAAAAACTCATCTATTACAAAGGCATTTCATTTTTTTGAACTTATTTGAAGTCCCGACTTTTTGTGTGTTCAAAATGCACCATTCAAATCCACATCATCAATTATCCACATCATCAATTATCAACCTTTTCTAAATTAATTTGGTATTTTTCATGCATTTACAATTTTTTTAGAGCTAAATGACCCTGAAATTGAAAAACACTTCAAATGAACTCAGAAAAGGTAGAAAGTAGGCATGGTATTTTTCATTTCACCCACATAGCATATGCAAAAAGTAGAGAGAGTTACGGGAAAAAATGGATGCACTTCGTGTACAAAATGGACAAACTCTTTCGATGTATCAAGGCTTGGGACAAAAACTCATCTGTTACAAAGGAAATTCAGTTTTTTGAATTTATTTGAAGTCCCGACTTTTTGTGTGTTCAAAATGCACCATTCAAATGCACATCATTAATTATCTACCCTTTCTGAATTCATTTGGTATTTTTTCATGCATTTATTGAATGATTTTAGAGCTAAATGCCCCTGAAATTGAAAAACACTTCAAATGAACTCTGAAAAGGTTAAAAGTTGGCATGGTATCATCATTTCACCCACATAGGATGTGAAAAAAAGTAGAGAGGGTTACGGCAAAAACTATTTGCACGTCGTGTACAAAATGGACAATCTCTTTCGACATATCAGCGTTTCGGACGAAAACTCATCTGTTACAAAGGCATTCAATTTTTTTGAACTTATTTGAAGTCCCAACATTTTGTGCGCTCAAAATGCACCATTCAAATGCACATCATCAATTATCAACTCTTTCTGAATTCATTTGATATTTTTCATGCATTTACAATTTTTTAGAGCTAAATGATCCTGAAATTGAAAACCACTTCAAATGAACTCAGAAAAGGTAGAAAGTAGGCATTATATCATCATTTCACCCACATAGCATGTGCAAAAAAGTAGAGAGGATTACGGCAAAAAATGGATGCATTTCATGTACAAAATGGACAATCTCTTTGGAAGTATCAGGGTTTGGGACGAAAACTCATCTGTTAGAAAGGCATTTCATTTTTTTGAAATTATTTAAAGTCTATCCTTTTTGTTTGTTCAAAATGCACCATTCAAATCCACATAATCTATTATCAACACTTTCTGACTTCATTTGGTATTTTTCATGCATTTACTGATTTTTTAGAGCTAAATGCCCCAGAAATTGAAAAACACTTCAAATGAACACTCAAAAGGTTGAAAGTTGGCATGGTATCATCATTTCACCCACATAGCATATGAAAAAAGTAGAGTGGGTTACGGAGAAAATGGATGCACTTTGTGTACAATATGGACGAACTCTTTCGATGTATCAGGGTTTGGGACAAAAACTCATCTGTTACAAAGGCATTTCATTTTTTTGAACTTATTTGAAGTCCCGACTTTTTGTGTGTTCAAAATGCACCATTCAAATCCACATCATCAATTATCCACATCATCAATTATCAACCTTTTCTAAATTAATTTGGTATTTTTCATGCATTTACAATTTTTTTAGAGCTAAATGACCCTGAAATTGAAAAACACTTCAAGTGAACTCAGAAAAGGTAGAAAGTAGGCATGGTATTTTTCATTTCACCCACATAGCATATGCAAAAAGTAGAGAGAGTTACGGGAAAAAATGGATGCACTTCGTGTACAAAATGGACAAACTCTTTCGATGTATCAAGGCTTTGGACAAAAACTCATCTGTAACAAAGGCAATTCAGTTTTTTGAATTTATTTGAAGTCCCGACTTTTTGTGTGTTCAAAATGCACCATTCAAATGCACATCATTAATTATCTACCCTTTCTGAATTCATTTGGTATTTTTTCATGCATTTATTGAATGATTTTAGAGCTAAATGCCCCTGAAATAGAAAAACACTTCAAATGAACTCTGAAAAGGTTATAAGTTGGCATGGTATCATCATTTCACCCACATAGGATGTGAAAAAAAAATTAGAGAGGGTTACTGCAAAAACTAGATGCACGTCGTGTACAAAATGGCAATCTCTTTCGACATATCAGGGTTTTCGATGAAAACTCATCTGTTACAAAGGCATTTCATTTTTTGAACTTATTTTAAGTCCAGACTTTTTGTGTGTTCAAAATGTACCATTCAAATCCACATCATCAATTATTAACCTTTTCTGAATTAATTTGGTATTTTTCATGCATTTACAGATTTTTGTAGAGCTAAATGACCCTGAAATTGAAAAACATTTCAAATGAACTCAGAAAAGGTAGAAAGTAGGCATGGTATCATCATTTCACCCACATAGCATGTGAAAAAAATTAGAGAGGGTTACGGCAAAAACTGGATGCATTTCATGTACAAAATGAAAAATATCCTTGGAAGTATCAGGGTTTGGGACGAAAACTCATGTGTTACAAAGGCATTTAATTTTTTTGAACTTATTTAAAGTCCAGACTTTTTGTGTGTTCAAAATGCACCATTCAAATCCACATCATCAATTACCAACCCTTTCTGAATTCGTTTGGTATTTTTCATGCATTTATTGAATTTTATAGAGCTAAATGACCCTGAAATTGAAAAACACTTCGAATGAACTCTAAAAAGGTTGAAAGTTCGCATGGTATCATCATTTAACCCACAGAGAATGTGCAAAAGAGTAGAGAGGGTTATGGCAAAAAATGGATGCACTTCATGTACAAAATGGACAATCTCTTTCGAAGTATCAGGGTTTCGGGCGAAAACTCATTTATTACAAAGGCATTTCATGTTTTGAACTTATTTGTAGTCTATACTTTTTGTGTGTTCAAAATTCACCATTCAAATCCACATAATCTATTATCAACCCTTTGTCAGTTCATTTGGTATTTTTCATGCATTTACTGAATTTTTTTAGAGCTAAATGCCCCTGAAATTGAAAAACTCTTTGAATGAACTCTAAAAAGGTTGAAAGTTGGCATGGTATCATCATTTCACCCACATAGCATGTGCAAAAAAGTAGAGAAGGTTACGACAAAAAAATGGATGCACTTCGTGTACAAAACGGACAAACTCTTTCGATGTAGCAGGGTTTGGGACGAAAACTCATCTGTTACAAAGGCAATTCAGTTTTTTGAACTTATTTGAAGTCCTGACTTTTTGTGTGTTCAAAATGCACCATTCAAATGCACATCATCAATTATCAACCATTTCTGAATTCATTTGGTATTTTTCATGCATTTACTGAATGTTTTTAGAGCTAAATGCCCCTCATATTGAAAAACACTTCAAATGAACTCTGAAAATGTTGAAAGTTGGCATGGTATCATCATTTCACCCACATAGGATGTGCAAAAAAGTAGAGAGGGTTACGGCAGAAACTAGATGCACGTCCTGTACAAAAATGGCAATCTCTTTCGACATATCAAGGTTTTGGACGAAAACTCATCTGTTACTAAGGCATTTCATTTTTCGAACTTATTTGAAGTCCAGAATTTTTGTGTGTTCAAAATGCACCATTCAAATCCACATCATCAATTATCCATCTTTTCTGAATTAATTTGGTATTTTTCATGCATTTACATATTTTTTAGAGCTAAATGACCCTGAAATTGAAAAACACTTCAAATGAACTCAGAAAAGGTAGAAAGTAGACATGGTATCATCATTTCACCCACATAGCATGTGCAAAAAAGTAGAGAGGATTACGGCATAAAACTGGATGCATTTCGTGTACAAAATGGACAATCTCCTTGGAAGTATGAGGGTTTGGGACGAAAACTCATCTATTACAAAGGCATTTCATTTTTTGGAGTTATTTGAAGTCCAGACTTTTTGTGTGTTTAAAATGCACCATTCAAATCCACATCATCAATTACCAACCCTTTCTAAATTCGTTTGGTATTTTTCATGAATTTAATGAATTTTATAGAGCTAAATGACCCTGAAATTGAAAATCACTTCGAATGAACTCTAAAACGGTTGAATCTTCGCATGGTATCATCATTTCACCAAAATAGCATGTGCAAAAAAGTAGGGAGGGTTATGGCAAAAAATGGATGCACTTCATGTACAAAATGGACAATCTCTTTCGAAGTATCTGGGTTTCGGATGAAAACTCATCTATTACAAAGGCATTTCATTTTTTGAACTTATTTGAATTCTATACTTTTTGTGTGTTCAAAATGTACCATTCAAATCGACATAATCTATTATCAACCCTTTCTCAGTTCATTTGGTATTTCTCATGCATTTATTGAATTTTTTTAGAGCTAAATACCCCTGAAATTGAAAAACACTTCGAATGTACTCTAAAAAGGTTGAAAGTTGGCTTGGTATCATCATTTCATCCACATAGCATGTGCAAAAAAGTAGAGAGGGTTACGGGAAAAAATAGATGTACTTCGTGTACAAAATGGACAAACTCTTTCGATGTATCAGGGTTTGGGACGAAAACTCATCTGTTACAAAGGCAATTAATTTTTTTGAACTCATTTGAAGTCCCGAATTTTTGTGTGTTCAAAATGCACCATTCAAATGCACATCATCAATTATCAACCCTTTCTGAATTCATTTGGTATTTTTCTTGCATTTACTGAATGTATATAGAGCTAAATGCCCCTCATATTGAAAAACACTTCAAATGAACTCTGAAAAGGTTGAAAGTTGGCATGGTATCATCATTTCACCCGCATAGGATGTGCAAAAAAGTATAGAGGGTTACAGCAAAAAACTAGATGCACGTCGTGTACAAAATGGACAATCTCTTTCGACATATCACGGTTTCGGACGAAAACTCATTTGTTACAAATGCATTTCATTTTTTGAACTTATTTGAAGTCCGGAATTTTTGTGTGTTCAAAATGCACCATTCAAATCCACATCATCAATTATCAACCTTTTCTGAATTAATTTGGTATTTTTCATGCAATTACAAATTTTTTTAGAGCTAAATGACCCTCAAATTGAAAAACACTTCAAATGAACTCAGAAAAGGTAGAAAGTAGGCATGGTAACATCATTTCACCCACATAGCATGTGCAAAAAAGTAGAGAGGGTTACGGCAAAAACTGGATGCATTTCGTGTACAAAATTGTCGGGGAAACTGATCGCCCACGAACACGTATGGGACCGGAGCCCCTTCTCGGTACGGCAGAGGGCGGAGGATGCACAAAGAGCGGATCGAGGCGAACACGCGAGCAGTTTACCCAGGTTCGGGCCGCACGGATGCGTAAAACCCTACTCCTGCTTTGGTTTGTTATTGAGTTCTTGCTCGGGAGCGAGGAGAGCTACAGTATGCCCTAACCGCTGGCGAGACCGAGCGTGAGAGTGATCGATGTTCCGAACCCCTTCTATGTTGCGCATGGGCCTCCTTTTATAGGTCAAAGGGGTCACCGACAGGTGGCAACATAGATGGGGGTAAAATTGTAAAAAGAGTGGTAGTTGGAACAGTGTTTGTACAGTGCCCCGTACCTAACCCTGACGGCAGGGGACAAGGGCATTGAATGCCCATCGCCGTTGCCCCAAACAGTGCAAAAAGTGACCGTCAGGGAGCCTCCGTCCGCCACAATGGTGGCCATGTCATCGCCGCTTGCCACCGTGTTCCCCTGGCTGCACAGCCTTCCGCCACGTGCGCCTGGAAGGGTCCCAGGGCGGCACGTGGGTGGATGAGCTGGAGCGTGGGAACTGAGTGGAAGCTTGCGGCGGCCGCTATCTTGTCGCGCACGGGAGCTTGTCGCTCGCCGGGCCTTGCCGGGACGCGTGGCGCGTCGCGGCAAGTTCTCTTGAGGGGCCTTTAATTGGCCTTCCCGGCAAGCTCCTCTTGCCAGGTTCTTGTACCTTGGATGGTTTTGTGCCTTGAGTGGCCTTCCCGGCAAGCTCCTCTTGCCGGGGTCTTGTCTCTTTGACTTGAATACTTTGTTCTTGAATGGCTCCAAGGGATCCACGGAGGATCTTGGCGGTCGCCTGGCTAGCCCTGCCGCGGGACGCTGCAACTGTCCGTGCACAAGTTCGGGATACTAAGGTACCCCTACTTTAGTACACCGATAGGAGCCCCCGGGCCTGGGCCAGACACGCTGCCGAGCGCTGTTGGGCCAGGCCCAAAACAGGGCATGGGCACGCGCGGCCCGCGGCACGCCGTATCCAACTCCGTATCCACCGCGCCCTCCCCTAAAGGCACGCGTCGATCGCGGCGTCGTGGGAGAGATCTTGGCCTGTTTCTTTAATGGGAAATGCGGAACGTCCCCTCCCCCGCTCCTTAAAAGCAGGGGAAACAAGGGTAGTTCCTTCCATTCGCCCGTTGCTTCTTCAATCTTCAGAAACCCCCGCCGCTCCCCTCCTCCCCGAAGGTCGAAAGAGAGCAGCGCTCCGCTCCCTCCGTCTCCACCAGCATCACCAGCGCCGTCGACCTCCCCCTCCGTCCCCGCCATGGCTCCGAAAGGCAAGAAGGGGAAGTCCGCGAAGGCCGTTGTGAAATCCGCCGAGGCGTTGCGGCTAGCAGCAATGCCGAAGAAGAAGGTGGTCTTCCCGCCAAAGCTTAGCATGGAGGAGTTGAAGGAATCTTTCTATCTCTTCTGGTCGAGGGAGACGAAGGCGCATCCGCGCACCAAGGTACTCCCCGCCGTAGCCGCTGAGATGTTCCCGAACGGCTACGCCTTCTTTGCCCTGTTCTTCTACTGCGGGCTCTGCCCGCCATATTCTGAATTCTTCTGCGACATCATGAATACCTATGGGTTTCATCTCCTTGACTTCACCCCCAATGTCGTCTTAACCATGGCCGTTTTCGCACATCTGTGCGAAAACTTTGTCGGAGTTTACCCCAATGTAGCTCTTTTCCGCCACTACTTCATGCCTTGAGTCGAGGCAGGGTCGCCTTTGCCGGGCGGCGTCTCCTGGATCTCGAGGACGCACAAGAAGGAAGAATATCTGGAGGGGGAGCTCCGCGGCAAGTGGGATGAGTGGAGGGCCAACTGGTGTTGGATAGTAGAGGATGACCTGCAGTCGTTCACTTCCCGGCGCCAAGCCGCAGTAGTACGCGGCAACGACTGGAGCGACCTGGCCCCGGAGGATAGCAGATTGAAGATTGCCAATACCCGAATCCTTCGCCTCAGGCACGCCAAGCTCACCGTGGGCGCAGTAGGAGCCGATTTTCTCCGCCGCCGAATCGCCCCCTTGCAGGAGAGGAAGAGGGCTGCTTGGGAGTTCGAGAACGCGGCAGACATCATGAGGCTGCGCCCGGGCCTCAATTGGAATTTCACTGTCCTGGAGCTCAATGAGATGCTCCAGGCGTTGTTCATGTACGACTCTGCCCACACTGAATGGTTCACGTTGCCGCGAGGTGTCGTCCCGCTGTGCAACAGCTCGGCGCTCAGTGCCATTCGTGCGGTGATGCCGCTGTGTGATTCCCACGGCATCGACCCCACTTGGCAAGAGCCTTCCGACGACGCCGTGCAAACGTTCTTCGACAACTTGGTGGAGCAGCCGGTCGATCCCGACGAGAAGAAAAGCCTCACCCGCGACACCACCGACCAGGAGATGGCATATATTGCCACCAGGCTGGAGGAGGCAGCGGCAGCCGCGTCCGCGGGCGAGTTCGGGTACACTGTGGAGGAGGCGGAGGCAGCGGAGGCGACAAGCCTTGCCGAGGAGGAAGAACTTCGCAAGGCGGGGAATCTTGCCGGGAAGGTTGTTGAGACAAGTGAGCCCGCCGAGGAAGGTGTAGAGTCGAGCGGGCCCGTCGAGCAAGGCACCGGGTCAAGTGAGCCTGCCGAGGACTCGAGCGGCTCACTGATCGGCTCCTCCTCCTCGTCCTCGGGCAGTTCGCCACCACCAGCAAGTCCTCCAGCTCCGACAAGGAGGCGCCTCCGCAAGGCCACATACGTGACGGGGCGGCAGGCGGGCCAGCAGCCGCAGCGCCGCGCGGCGCGCGCCGCCGCGACGAGCAAGGCCGCCAAGGGAGTGGCTCGCGCTTCAGCAGCGGCTGGAGGGGGATCTTCCCGGACTGGCACCACCGCTCCTGCCGCCCCTCGTGCCTCGGCGACAACCGGAGCGGGGTCTTCTCAGACCACCGCCCCTGCTCCCGCCATGCGGCCAAGGGAGCCCACTCCCCTGCTCCTCGCGCCGGGATGCGCGAGCCGGACTTCGATTTCTCGGAGCTCAGCTCCGACGAAGAGGAAGGAGAGTAAGTCTTAGCAATTCCTGTTTCTCTTTGATTTTCTGTTGCTTTGTCTTGAATCTCTTTCGCTTAACTTTGAACCTGTCTTTCTTTCAGAACTCTGGCCCAGAGGGCGGCGAAGAGGGCCAAGGTCCCAGTGATCGACCTCGAGGACGAGCCCGCCGCAACAGCAGGGGGTGTGCTTGAGACGAGCTTGTCGGACCCGGCAACTGTTCTTCGGAGCAGCCCCCAGCGTAAGTTTTATTGTCCACTTTCCGCTTGTCGGGCGTGCGTGGGTGCTGCTTATATCTTTGCTGATATCTTGTTTGTTGACTTGTGCAGGAGCAGAGCAGCCGCATCAGGAACGCCAGGAGATCGGCCCCGACGAGCCGCACGCCTCGACCACACCACCAAGGAGGAGCTCCCCGGCAAGGGAGAACACTCCGCCAAGGGCGAGCACCACGCCAAGGGTGAGCACCTCACCAAGGGCGAGCACTCCGCCAAGGGATGGCGCCAGCGGCCCTCCGCCGGCGGGAGTTACCACCACGCCGCCGAGGGAGAGATCCCCGGCAAGGAACCCCACCGAGGGGGAGGCCCGCGCAGGTAAACCCTTGGACTTTTCTTCTTCTGAATCTTTTCTTTTTGGATATTTGCTTGACTGCTCTTCTTTCCTTTTCTTTTTCTTTCTGTCAGACCCATCCGCCGCAGAGCCAATGGAGACGGAGGTCGTCGTCGAGGAGGACGCGCGTGGCAACACCGGCGACGCCGCCGCTACTGAAGGGGCGGCCGGTGCTGACGAGCCCGCCGCCGAAGAGGCAGCCAAGGCCGCTGGCGCGACAGCTGAGGAGGGGACCGGCAGTCGAACTGACGGCCCTGAGGCTACAGGAGTGTCAGGCGCTGCACCGGCTGCCGATCCCTCAGCTGCCACAGCCGAGCCAGGCGCCTATCTGGAGGCCGGCAACGGTGTCTTCATCCAGCTCCCGTGGGCGTCCACGTCCAGGGCGCCAGTCGAGGGAGAGGTCTTCGACGGGGAGGTCCTTGCCTCCACCGGACTGAAGTTCGTCGACGCGCCAAGCAGTAGCATTGAGCCCGAAGAGGAGCGGCTTCTGCGGAAGCTTCTATCCCTTTATCGCGCCCGGCAAGCCAAGCTGGAGTCCCGAGAGGCTCTGGCCGCCAAGGCGGGTGCTGACTTGGAGAAGCGCGTAGAAGAGCTCCGAGCCATTAACCAGGCAGCTCTCCGATCCTTGGCGGAGGAGCGAGAGCAGCTTGCCGAGGCGCATCAGGCATTCATTTTGGAGAAAGCTGAAGCAGAGGAGCAGCAGCGGCTTGCCGCCGAGGAGCTCTCCAGGCGGGAAGGCGAGCTGACGCAGCGGAAGGTCGACCTCGACAGCCACGAGGACGAGCTTGCCGCGCGCGAGCAGCCGCTTGGCGGAGCCCTGCAGGAGGCGAAGGACGGTGCCGCAGCTGCCGAGACCGCCAAGAGAGACTTGGAGACGAGGGTGGCGCAGCTGGAGGCCAACTTGAAGACGAGCGGCGAGGAGGTTGCCGCACTCAAGCTCGAGAGGGAGAAGGACGCCCACAGTCATTCTGAACTGCAGGTCCGCCTCTCCAATAAGGGCAAGGAGCTCGCCGTCGCCAAGGACTCCATTGCCGATCTGGAGCTGAAGCTGTCCACTCTTACCACAACGCTGGACGGCGCCAGGGAGCGGGAGACGGCCCTGAAGGAGGAGCTCAGGGCCAAGAAGGTGTTGCTGGACAGTGCCGCCATTTCCCAGAACAACTTTAGGCGGAACGTCGAGATATGGACGGAAGGTCTTGTCAACGCCGCTGCGGATATTGACAAGGAGCTGGCCGAGCTAGGGGCGGAGTATCTCGGGTACTCTACCGACGAGCAACTCCACCCCAGCGCCAAGCTTACTCTGTTCTTCAAGGGCGTGGCGACGGCCCTCCAACAACTCCGGGAGAAGATCCCGAAGCAGCTGGCGGACGAATCGCACAGGCTCTGCACGGGGGCCCTCCAGAAGGTGCTGATGAAGATAGCGTACCGCAACCCCGGCCTCAATCTCACCAACGTCCTCAGGACCCTGCCGCCCGACGCCGACCAGGAGGCGCTCAAGGCCCTTGTCGCACCCATCATGGACAAGGTGGGCGGGATCAAGAGAGTCGAGGGCGATCGCGCGGACTAGGCTGTTTACTTTCTTCTTTCCTTGCCGCTGCCAATCATGTTATGAACAATAGTCTATTAGAATTGCAGCAAGTCATTTTGTAACATAACTCTATCTTAGATGGTTAATGCAACATTATTTCCTCTACTTGACTTCCTTTGCTTTGTATGTTTTTACCCTACGCTTTTAGGGAACTTGTCGGCATGGGCACCTTTGTCGCGGGCGCTGAGTGCAGAACTTCAGCAGCCCGCAGGCGGTGTTGCTACCGACAAGAAACCATGTCGCAACTAGTTGCAGCACACTTAGGCTGTTGAGCGGGCTCGGAAACAAAGTAAGGGCGCGACACTTGTCGCAGCACGCTTAAGCTGTTGAGCAAACTCGAAACAAAATAAGGGCGCAACTAGCTACGAGTTGGTTCCTCCGCGCACAGGTTTTCCATACAAAGCGCGGCCGTTCAAGGAAGATAACTCAAAAATTTAAAAATTTGATTACTCAAACTTTGGCAACTTAGCTTTTGTGTTGCCTGCTCCCCGGCGAGGCAATGCTTTCTTGAACTTGTTTCCCGGCAAGGCCAAACTTTCTTGAACGACACATGTTCCATACTACCATCTTTTCCCCCCCGACAAACTTGTGCGCGAGGGAACCTTGCCTTTCCTTGAGTAGAAAAGAAATAAGAGAAAATGCAGATATGGAGCTTTCTGGCTCATTATTGCTTATCGGGATTTGGTGCTGTACAAAGTGTCAGATAGTACATGCAAGAAAAATAGATAGCATGAAACGACAAGATGTGATGGGTACATAAACTTTACTGATGCACGGGGTCTTCGCCCGGCTTTGTACAAAGGATTACATGCAACATCGGCAAGACTTGTACAAAAGGTGGTTGCCGGAGCGGATCACGGTAACCGCGCCTTATGGGTGAAACTTACGAAGATGCTCGATGTTCCAGGAGTTGCTCACCGGCAAGCCATCTTCGGTCTCAAGGCGGACGACGCCGGGCCTAGTGACTGGTTTCACCCGATAAGGGCCTTCCCACTTCGGCGCCAACTTGTTGGAATTCTTGGCGGACTGAACGCGCCAAAGAACAAGGTCGCCTTCCTCGAAACTTCTGGCTTTAACTTTGTGGCTATGGTAGCGGCGCAAAGCTTGCTGATAGCGAGCAGCTCGCACAGCGGCCTGAAGACGGTCCTCCTCAAGGAGCAGCGCGTCATCTTGTCGCAGCTGCTCTTGCTCGAGCTCATAGTAAGCGAGCACTCGAGGCGACCCGTATACGAGTTCCGTGGGGAGAACTGCTTCTGCTTCGTAGACTAGAGCAAAGGGTGTCTGTCCAGTGGCTCGATTTGGTGTCGTCCTGATCGACCAAAGAACCACCGGCAGCTCCTCGATCCAGTTTCTTCCGCACCTGTGCAGCCTGTCAAAAGTTCTTGTCTTGAGTCCGCGCAGCACTTCAGCGTTTGCCCTCTCCGCTTGACCATTGCTTCTCGGGTGAGCAACAGAAGCGAAGTAGACCTTGGCGCCAAGATCTTGGACGTATTGCATGAAGGTGCGACTGGTGAATTGTGTACCATTGTCGGTGATGATCCTGTTAGGGATCCCGAAACGACAAACAATCGACCTGAGGAACTTAACCGCTGACTGCGCGGTCACCTTTCTCACTGGTTCCACTTCTGTCCACTTTGTGAACTTGTCGATGGCGACGTACAGGAATTCAAAGCCCCCGGCTGCGTGGGGAATGGGGCCGAGGATGTCGAGCCCCCAGATCGAAAATGGCCAGGACAAAGGGATCGTCTGGAGAGCTTGAGCTGGTTGATGTATCTTCTTGGAATGGAACTGACACGCTTCAAACTTGGTTACTTGTGCAGTTTCATCTTGGAAGGCTGTCGGCCAAAAGAAACCTTGCCGGAATGCTTTGCCGACAAGTGCTCTTGCGCCAACGTGGTGACCACATATGCCTCCATGTATCTCTGCCAACAGCTTCTGTCCATCTTCTCGGGGAATACACTTCAATTTCACACCGTTGAGTCTTCTTCTGCACAGTGTGTTGTCAACAAACTGGTACATACTTGACTGCCGGGTTACTTTTTCGGCTTCTTCTTGCTCTTCGGGAAGTTCTCCTGTTTGGAGAAAGCGGACGATCTGCTGCGCCCATGCTGGAGCTTGTGGCTCGACAATAAGGACTAAAGGCACGTCTGCTGCTGCGGGAACATCCGCTTCTTCGGCGAGAACTTGTGTCTCGGCCGGAGCTTTATGTTCCCCGGCAAGCTTGCCGGAGCGAAGCTTGTCGGGAGCGTCTGCTTCAACTGTACAAACCCTGGGGCTTGCAGGAGCAGACTGCTCCTCAGCATTTTTGGTGTTGATCTTGGGGACTTTCTTGGCGGCGGCTTCTGGAAGTTCTGCCAGAAAGTAGTTGCCAGAGACCAACTTCCTCTTCTTGCTCTATCCAGTTGATGGTGTTACGGATGGCTAAGTCAGCTTGAGCACAAAGATCCCTGGTTCCACAGGTAACTTTAGTACGGCACACTTTGACAGGCCATCTGCGATGTCATTCTGAGCTCTTGGAACGTGCTCCATCTGCAGGCCTTCAAAGTGTTCCTCAAGCTTTCTCACTTCGTCGACGTACGCTTCCATCAACGGACTCTCGTAGTTCTTGTTTACTTGGCGGACGACAAGCTGCGAGCCTCCCCTTACAATCAGCTTCTTGATCCCAAGGTCTGCTGCGATCCTGAGACCGGCAAGCAAACCCTCATACTCTGCAGTATTGTTTGTCGCTTGCTCCTTGGGAAAGTGCATCTGGACCACATACTTGAGGTGTTCTCCGGTGGGTGCGACAAGCAGCACACCAGCACCGGCGCCTTGCAGCGAGAAGGCACCATCAAAGTACATTATCCATTCTTTGCTCGCTTCTTTGACGGGGATGCTCGTCATTGGGATTTCCTCATCTGGCGCTGGCGTCCACTCTGCTATAAATTCTGTCAATGCTCTGCTCTGGATAGTTGAAGTGCTTTCAAACATGAGTCCAAAACTTGACAGTTCCAGTGCCCACTCGACGATCCTGCCTGTCGCTCCTAGATTTTGCAATATCCTCTTCAACGGAAAGCGAGTGACCACCGTTATTTCATGTGCCTGGAAGTAATGGCGCAGCTTTCTCGAGGCCATGAGAAGGCCGAAAAGCAACTTCTGCACGCCAGATTACCTTGATCTAGCCCCCTGGAGAAGGGAGCTGACAAAGTAAACTGGGCGCTGCACCATCTTCTTCCGTATCTCCTCTTGCATCTGTGTAGATCCGTCCTTGTCGGGGCCAGAGCTTGTCGGGGAAGCCCCCTGCTTGTCACTGGGTGTGCTTGCCGCGGCCGCTGGCTCATCATCCGCCTCCCTCTCCGCTACTAACGCAGCACTAACCACTTGATTAGTTGCCGCTAGGTACAGCAGCAACTTTTCTTGTGGCTTCGGTGCGACAAGTATTGGAGTGGAGGACAGGTACCTCTTCAAGTCTTGCAGCGCTGCCTCCGCTTCCGGAGTCCATTTCATTGGACCTGCCTTTTTCAAAATTTTGAAAAACGGCAGGGCGCGCTCAGCAGACTTAGAGATAAACCTGCTGAGAGCAGCCACGCAGCCGGCAAGCCTTCGCACATCCTTGACGCGCTTTGGTGCTTCGATTTGCTCGATGGTCTTGATCTTGTCGGGATTGGCTTCAATCCCCCTCTGAGACACGAAGAACCCGAGAAGCTTGCCAGAGGGGACTCCAAACACACACTTCTCGGGGTTAAGCTTGAGTTGGATCTTGCGCAGATTCGCAAAAGTTTCATCTAAATCTTGGATCAGGGTATCCCTACTCTTGCTCTTGACCACTATATCATCCATGTAAGCTTCCACATTTCTATGTATCTGTGGCTCAAAAGCAGTATGGACTACTCTTGCAAATGTTGAACCAGCATTCTTCAATCCGAAAGGCATGCGTATGAAGCAATAAGTGCCACATGGAGTAATGAATGCGGTCTTCTCCTCATCTTCTTCAGCCATAAAGATCTGGTGGTATCCTGAATATGCATCAAGGAATGAAAGCAAATCGCATCCGACGGTGGAGCCAACAATCTGGTCGATGCGCGGCAAGGGAAATGGATCTTTGGGACAAGCTTTATTCACATCAGTGAAGTCTATACAAAGCCTCCACTTTCCATTTGCTTTACGCACGACAACAGGATTGGCCAACCACGTGGGATGGAGTACACCTCTGAAAAGGCCTGCCGCTTCCAGCTTCTTGATTTCTTCTGCGATAAACTCTTGGCGCTCCACTGCTTGTTTTCTAACTTTCTGCTTGACGGGCCGCGCGTGAGGACAAACGGCAAGCTTGTGCTCAATCACTTTCCTTGGAACATCGGGGATGTCAGACGGTTGCCATGCAAACACGTCGACGTTCGCCCGCAGGAAAGCAACGAGCGCGCTTTCCTATTTGGGGTCGAGCGTGGCACTGATGGTGAAGGTACCACCAGTGCCGTCCTCCTTGGCGGACACCTTCTTGGTTGTTGGCGGAGCTGCCATCGCCTTCTTACACTTGCCGGTGGAGCTCGATGGAACGTCCTCTACGGCAGTGCAGCACTCCGAGGAGGTGCGTTTGCCCGAGTGGGCCCTAGAGCTCTTGCCGGACTTGGTCTTGTTCTTCCCTCCGGGAGCTTCAGCGGCAAGTGTCTCGCTGTCTGTTGCGGCTGCTGCATCCCGGTAAATCTTGTCGGCACAGATAAGGGCATCCTTCTTGTCGCCGGGGACAGAGATGATGCTTATCGGGCCTGGCATCTTGAGCATGTTGTAGGCGTAGTGAGAGGCTGCCATGAACTTGGCGAGCGCTGGACGGCCAAGTATTCCATTGTGAGGCAATGGAATATCGGCTACGTCGAAAGTGATCCTCTCAGTCCTGAAGTTCAGCTCTCCGCCAAACGTCACTAGCAGCGTGATCTTCCCCTTTGGCTTGCTCCTTCCCGGGTTGATCCCTTGGAATGTGCCGGTTTCTTCGAGCTCGCTGTCGGGGATCTGGAGTTTCCGGACCACAGCGGAGGAATCAAGTTCAAGCCGGTCCCGCCGTCAACTAACATCTTGGTGACTTTGAGGTTGCGGATGGTTGGTGAAACCAACATCGGCAAACACCCGACCGCAGTGGTGCGATCAGGGTGGTCCTCAATGTTGAAGATGATAGGCGTGCTGGACCACTTCAGAAGTTTGCACTACCCGACGGGTGGCTCTGCTCCATTAACTTCCCGCACCCACTGCTTGAGTTGGCGGTGGGAAGTATGCAGAGAGGCACCACCGTCAATACACAGAACCTCTGTGGCTTTCTGAAACTCCTGCTCGCTGTTCTCTCCATAATCCATGTCTTCGTCTTCATCGTCGTCTTCTTCCTTGTCGCGGCCACGGGGAGGTCTGTCTCCTTGCCGCTGCTTGGCCTTGCCGCGGCGTCCTCCCCGGCCGTTGAATGGCCGCTTCTTGCTGGATCCGCCATCACCTCCCTGGGCCTTCTTCTTGTCGCGTCGCTCGTACTCTGCCTTTTGCTGCTCGACGAGGTACTCGACCCTCTTGCAGTTCTGGAGGTCGTGGCCCTTGGTGCGGTGGATCTTGCAGTATTGCTTGTCGGAGCCGTCCTGCTTGTCGGCGGCTGCCACAGTCTGGCAGTTGGTGCACGCGGCAGCCTCCTTGCCGGAGCTACCAGCCTGGGCTTTCTTGGCGCCACCCTCCTTGCCGGACTGCTCAATGACTAGCACTTCCTTGTTCTTCTTCTTCCTGTTGCCTCGCCACCGGCTTTTCTTTGCCGGGGCGGCATCCTCACTGTCTGATCCCCCTGCTCCTGTATCCTCTCCGGGGAGTTTCCTCCCCTCCTCAGCGCGTGCTTACTTGTCGGCTAGGGCGTATAGCTCGCTGACATCCCTGATCTTGCACATCGCCATCTCCTCCCTCGTCCGGCGGTTACCCACGTTCTGATGGAACGCGCTAATAATCGCGGTAGGGTGGACGTCCGGGATGTTGTGCTGGACACGGCTGAACCTCTGGATATACTTACGCAGGGGCTCTCCTTCCTTCTGGGCGAGTATGTGAAGGTCACTCTCCTGGCCATGGGGCTTGTGACCACCTGTGAAAGCGCCGACAAACTGGTGGCACAGGTCAGCCCAAGAAGAAATGGAGTTCGCCGGCAAGTGCATGAGCCAAGATCTGACGTTTGGCTTGAGCACCAGCGGGAAGTAATTGCCGAGTATCTTCTCGTCTTGTCCCCCTGCAGCCTGCACCGTGATGGTGTAGATGCTGAGGAACTCCGACGGATGTGTTTTGCCGTCGTACTTCTCGGGTACGTCAGGCTTGAAGTTCTTCATGCTGGGCCACTGGACTTGCCGCAGCTCACGAGTGAACGCAGGGCAGCCTGCCGCGTACGGCAGGTCGCCTGGTCCCCCTGGCGCTTGCATGTCAACAGCGGGCCCACCGCGCTGGTCAGATTGACGTCGTGCTTCTCTTCGACGCTCGATGCGGGTTCGAGCATCCTCTTGTTGTCGATCATCGAGAACTTGGCGCTGATCACGGCGAGCTCGCGGATCTGATGACGCAGTGGAGTCGTCGTCGATGTTGATCCGGCAAGCTGGCGCTCTTGGCCTCCTTGGCGGGGAGTGCACGGTGGTTGCACCCCCGGCGGTCTTGTCGCCATCGGCCCGCGCCTGGCTGACTTGCCGCGGCCGTGACGCGCTCGGCTGTTGCGGGGTGTCGCCGTTGGCGAAGGCGATGAGACTTTGGATGGTGGCCCTCCAGTCGTCGGCCTTGTCTGCCGCTGGAGGGAAGTCGAGGAGCAGTTGAGCTCGTGCTAGAGCTTCTGCCGGAGTGGCAGGCAACGGTGGCGAGCGGTGCGAGGAGCAGGATATGCTCGGACTTCTAACTGCGTTAGAAGGAGCAGCATCCCGTCCCAGCGACCATGCCTTGCTCGTGCCAGCATGTTGATGTGTATGCTGGCCTTGAGCATCCCGAGATCCGCCAGCTTGGCCTTGACCCAGCAAGCGTATGGTGCCTTGAGTACCACGTCGCTGCCGGTCTCACGCTTCCTGGGATGGGCGCGGTGCGTGTACGGACGCCGAGGCCTTGGAGTGCGCCCGGTCGTCCGTCTTGTCCTTGGACTTGGCGGCGCCGTGAATTTCCTCGCCGACGTCCGTCCTTCCGCCGGCGTCTACCCCACCAGCCATTGGCTCCGGCGGTGGCGGGATCGACGCGGACGGGCCTGCTGCCTCCGAAGCCTTCTTCTTCGGCGGCATGTCGATGGAGTCGATGAAGTTGATGAAGTTGGTGAAGATCTAGCTCGCGTGGACACCGGATCAGGTTCACACAACCTCGATGTTCCCCTACCTGGCGCGCCCAAGATGTCGGGGAAACTGATCGCCCACGAACACCTATGGGACCGGAGCCCCTTCTCGGTACGGCAGAGGGCAGAGGATGCACAAAGAGTGGATCGAGGCGAACACGCGAGCAGTTTACCCAGGTTCGGGCTGCACGGATGCGTAAAACCCTACTCCTGCTTTGGTTTGTTATTGAGTTCTTGCTCGGGAGCGAGGAGAGCTATAGTATGCCCTAACCGCTGGCGAGACCGAGCGTGAGAGTGATCGATGTTCCGAACCCCTTCTACGTTGCGCATGGGCCTCCTTTTATAGGTCAAAGGGGTCACCGACAGGTGGCAACATAGATGGGGGTAAAAATGTAAAAAGAGTGGTAGTTGGAACATTGTTTGTACAGTGCCCCGTACCTAACCCTGACGGCAGGGGACAAGGGCATTGAATGCCCGTCGCCGTCGCCACAAACAGTGCAAAAAGTGACCGTCAGGGCGCCTCCGTCCACCATGATGTTGGCCATGTCATCGCCGCTTGCCACCGTGTTCCCCTGGCTGCACAGCCTTCCGCCACGTGCGCCTGGAAGGGTCCCAGGGTGACACGTGGGTGGATGAGCTGGAGCTTGGGAACTGAGTGGAAGCATGCCGCGGCAAGTGCCTTGCCGCGGTCGCTATCTTGTCGCGCCTGGGAGCTTGTCGCTCGCCGGGCCTTGCCGGGACGCGTGGCGCGTCGCGGCAAGTTCTCTTGAGGTGCCTTTAGTTGGCCTTCCCGGCAAGCTCCTCTTGCCAGGGTCTTGTACCTTGGATGGTTTTGTGCCTTGAGTGACCTTCCCGGCAAGCTCCTCTAGCCGGGGTCTTGTCTCTTTGACTTGAATACTTTGTTCTTGAATGGCTCCAAGGGATCCACGGAGGATCTTGGCGGTCGCCTGGCTAGCCCTGCCGCGGGACGCTGCAACTGTCCGTGCACAAGTTCGGGATACTAAGGTACCCCTACTTTAGTACACCGACAAAAATGGAGAATCTCTTTGGAAGTAACAAGGTTTGGGACTAAAACTCATCTGTTACAAAGGCATTTCATTTTTTTGAACGTATTTGAAGTACAGTCTTTTTGTGTGTTGAAAATGCACCATTCAAATCCACATCATCAATTACCAACCCTTTCCGAATTCTTTAGGTATTTTTCATGCATTTACTGAATTTTTTAGAGCTAAATGACCCTGAAATTGAAAAACACTTCGAATGTACTCTAAAAAGTTTGAAAGTTTGCATGGTATCATCATTTCACCCACATAGCATGTGCAAAAAAGTAGAGAGGGTTACTGCAAAAACTGGATGCACTTCGTGTACAAAATGGACAATCTCTTTCGAAGTATCAGGGATTCGAACGAAAACTCATCTCTAACAAAGGCATTTTTTTGAACTTATTTGAAGTCCATACTTTTTGTGTGTTCAAAATGCACCTTTCAAATCTACATCATCAATTATCAACCCTTTTTGTGTTCATTTGGTATTTTTCATGCATTTACTGATTTTTTTAGAGATAAATGCCCTTGAAATTGAAAAACACTTCAAATGAACACTGAAAAGGTTGTAACTTGGCATGGTATCATCATGTCACCCACATAGCATGTGCAAAAAGTAGAGAGGGTTACAGCAAAAACTAGATGCACTTCTTGTACAAAATGGACAATCTCTTTCGAAGTATTAGGGTTTCAAAAAAACTCATCTGTTACAAAGGCATTTCATTTTTTGAAATTATTTGAAGTCCAGACTTTTTGTGTGTTCATTTTGTATTTTTCATGCATTTACTGAATTTTCTTAGAGCTAAATGCTCCTGAAATTTAAAAACACTTCAAATGCATTCTGAAAAGGTTGAAAGTTGGCATGGTATCATCATTTCACCCACATAGGATGTGCAAAAAAGTATAGAGGGTTACGGCAAAAACTATTTGCACGTCGTGTACAAAATGGACAATCTCTTTCAACATATCAGGGTTTCGGACGAAAACTCATCTGTTACAAAGGCATTTCAATTTTTGAACTTATTTGAAGTCTAGAATTTTTGTGTGTTCAAAATGCACCATTCAAATCCACATCATCAATTATCAACATTTTCTGAATTAATTTTGTATTTTTCATGCATTTACAATTTTTTTAGAGCTAAATAACCCTGAAATTGAAAAACACTTCAAATGAACTCAGAAAAGGTAGAAAGTAGGCATGGTATCGTCATTTCACCCACATAGCATGTGCAAAAAAGTAGAAAGGGTTACGACAAAAATTGGATGCATTTCGTGTACAAAATGGACAATCTCTTTGGAAGTATCAGGGTTTGGGACGAAAACTCATCTGTTACAAAGGCATTTCATTTTTTAGAACTTATTTGAAGTCCAGCCTTTTTGTGTGTTCATAATGCACCATTAAAATCTACATCGTCAATCACCAACCCTTTCTGAATTCACTTGGTATTTTTCATGCATTTACTAAATTTTTTAGAGCTAAATGCCCCTAAAATTTAAAAACATTTCAAATGAACTCTGAAAAGTTTGAAAGTTGGTATGGTATCATCATTTCACCCACATAGCATGTGCAAAAAAGTAGAGAGGGTTACGGATAAAACTGGATGCACTTCCTGTACAAAATGGACAATCTCTTTCGAAGTATCGGGGTTTCGCACGAAAACTCATCTGTTACAAAGGCATTTCATTTTTTTGAACTTATTTGAAGTCTATCCTTTTTGAGTGTTCAAAATGCACCATTCAAATCCACATAATCTATTATCAACCCTTTCTGAGTTCATTTGGTATTTTTCATGCATTAACTGCTTTTTAGAGCTAAATGCCCCAGAAATTTAAAAACACTTCAAATGAACACTGAAAAGGTTGAAAGTTGGCATGGTATCATCATTTCACCCACATAGCATATGCAAAAAGTAGAGAGGGTTACGACAAAAAATGGATGCACTTCGTGTACAAAATGGACAAACTCTTTCGATGTATCAGGGCTTGGGACAAAAACTCATCTGTTACAAAGGCATTTCATTTTTTTGAACTTATTTGAAGTCCCGACTTTGTGTGTGTTCAAAATGCACCATTCAAATGCACATAATCAATTATCTACCCTTTCTGAATTCATTTGGTATTTTTCATGCATTTACTGAATAATTTTAGAGCTAAATGCCCCTGAAATTGAAAAACACTTCAAATGAACTCTGAAAAGGTTGAAAGTTAGCATGGTATCATCATTTCGCCCACGTAGGATGTGCAAAAAAGTAGAGAGGGTTACGGCAAAAACTAGATGCACGTCGTGTACAAAATGGCAATCTCTTTCGACATATCAGGGCTTTGGACGAAAACGCATCTATTACAAAGGCATTTCAGTTTTTTGAACTTATTTGAAGTCCAGACTTTTTGTGTGTTCAAAGTGCACCATTCAAATCCACATCATCAATTATCAACATTTTCTGAATTAATTTGGTATTTTTCATGCATTTACAGATTTTTTTAGAGCTAAAGGACCCTGAAATTGAAAAACACTTCAAATGAACTCAGAAAAGGTAGAAAGTAGGCATGGTATCATTATTTCACCCACATAGCATGTGCAAAAAAGTAGAGAGGGTTACGGCAAAAACTGGATGCATTTCGTGTACAAAATGGACAACCTCCTTGGAAGTATTAGGGTTTGGGACGAAAACTCATCCGTTACAAAGGCATTTCATTTTTTGAACTTATTTGATGTCCAGACTTTTTGTGTGTTCAAAATGCACCATTCAAATCCACATCATCAATTACCAACCCTTTCTGAATTCGTTTGGTATTTTCATGCATTTACTGAATTTTATAGAGCTAAATGACCCTGAAATTGAAAAACACTTCGAATGAACTCTAAAAAGGTTGAAAGTTGGCATGGTATCATCATTTCACCCACATAGCATGTGCAAAAAAGTAGAGAGGGTTACGGCAAAAAATGGATGCACATCGTGTACAAAATGGACAAACTCTTTCGAAGTATCAGGGTTTGGGACGAAAACTCATCTGTTACAAAGGCAATTTAGTTTTTTGAACGTATTTGAAGTCCTGACTTTTTGTGTGTTCAAAATGCACCATTCAAATGCACATCATCAATTATCAACCATTTCTGAAGTCATTTGGTATTTTTCATGCATTTACTAAATGTTTTTAGAGCTAAATGTCCCTCATATAGAAAAACACTTCAAATGAACTCTGAAAAGGTTGAAAGTTGGCATGATATCATCATTTCACCCACATAGGATGTGCAAAAAAGTAGAGAGGGTTACGGCAAAAACTACATGCACGTCGTGTACAAAATGGCAATCTCTTTCGACATATCAAGGTTTTGGACGAAAACTCATCTGTTACTAAGGCATTTCATTTTTTGAACTTATTTGTTGTCCAGACTTTTTGTGTGTTCAAAATGCACGATTCAAATCCACATCATCAATTATCAATCTTTTCTGAATTAATTTGGTATTTTTCATGCATTTACAGATTTTTTAGAGCTAAATGACCCTGAAGTTGAAAAACACTTCAAATGAACTCAGAAAAGGTAGAAAGTAGGCATGGTATCATCATTTCACCCACATAGAATGAGCAAAAAAGTAGACAGGGTTACGGCAAGAACTGGATGCATTTCGTGTACAACATGGACAATCTCCTTGGAAGTATCAGGGTTTGGGACGAAAACTCATCTTTTACAAAGGCATTTCATTTTTTTGAACTTATTTGAAGTCCAGACTTTTTTTGTGTTCAAAATGCACCATTCAAATCCACATCATGAATTACCAATCCTCTCTGCATTCATTTGGTATTTTTCAAGCATTTACTGAATTTTTAGAGCTAAATGACCCTGAAATTGAAAAACACTTCGAATGAACTCTAAAAAGGTTGGAAGTTCGCATGGTATCATCTTTTCGCCCTCATAGCATGTGCAAAAAAGTCGAGAGTGTTATGGCAAAAACTGGATGAACTTCATGTACAAAATGGACAATCTCTTTCGAAGTATCAGGGTTTCGGACGAAAACTCATCTATTACAAAGGCATTTCATTTTTTGAACTTATTTGAAGTCTATACTTTTTGTGTGTTCAAAATGTACCATTCAAATCCACATAATCTATTATCAACCCTTTCTCAGTTCATTTGGTATTTTTCATGCATTTACTGATTTTTTTTAGAGCTAAATGCCCCTGAAATTGAAAAACACTTCGAATGAACTCTAAAAAGGTTGAAAGTTGGCATGGTATCATCATTTCATCCACATAGCATGTGCAAAAAAGTAGAGAGGGTTACGGAAAAAAATGGATGCACTTCATGTACAAAATGGACAAACTCTTTCGAAGTATCAGGGTTTGGGACGAAAACTCATCCGTTACAAAGGCAATTCATTTTTTAACTTATTTGAAGTCCCGACTTTTGTGTGTGTTCAAAATGCAACATTCAAATGCACATCATCAATTATCAACTCTTTCAGAATTCATTTGGTATTTTTCATGCATTTACTGAATGTTTTTAGAGCTAAATGCCCCTCATATTGAAAAACTCTTCAAATGAACTCTAAAAAGGTTGAAAGTTGGCATGGTATCATCAATTCACCCAGATAGGATGTGCAAAAAAGTACAGAGGGTTATGGCAAAAACTAGATACACGTCGTGTAGAAAATGGACAATCTCTTTCGACATATCAAGGTTTCGGACGAAAACTCATTTGTTACAAAGGCATTTCATTTTTTGAACTTATTTGAAGTCCAGAATTTTTGTGTGTTCAAAATGCACCATTCAAATCCGCGTTATCAATTATCAACCTTTTCTGAATTAATTCGGTATTTTTCATGCATTTATAGATTTTTTTAAATCTAAATGACCCTCAAATTTAAAAACACTTCAAATGAACTCAGAAAAGGTAGCAAGTAGGCATGGTATCATCATTTCACCCACATAGCATGTGCAAAAAAGTAGAGAGTGTTACGGCAAATATTGGATGCATTTCGTGTACAAAATGGAGAATCTCTTTGGATGTAACAGGGTTTGGGACGAAAACTCATCTATTACAAAGGCATTTCATTTTTTGAACTTATTTGAAGTCCAGACTTTTTGTGTGTTCCAAATGCACCATTCAAATCCACATCATCAATTACCAACCCTTTCCGAATTCTTTTGGTATTTTTCATGCATTTACTGAATTTTTAACATCTAAATTACCCTGAAATTGAAAAACACTTCGAATGTACTCTAAATAGGTTGAAAGTTCGCATGGTATCATCATTTCACCCACATAGCATGTGAAAAAAGTAGAGAGGGTTACGTCAAAAACTGGATGCACTTCGTGTACAAAATGGACAATCTCTTTTGAAGTATCAGGGATTCGGACGAAAACTCATCTGTTACAAAGGCATTTCTTTTTTTTTTGAACTTATTTGAGGTCCATACTTTTTGTGTGTTCAAAATACACCATTCAAATCGATATCATCAATTATCAACCCTTTCAATGTTCATTTGGTATTTTTCATGCATTTACATATTTTTTTAGAGCTCAATGCCCCTGAAATTGAAAAACACTTCAAATGAACAATGAAAAGGTTGAAAGTTGGCATGGTATCTTCATTTCACCCACATAGCATGTGCAAAAAGTAGAGAGGGTTACAACAAAAACTAGATGCACTTCTTGTACATAATGGACAATCTTTTTCGAAGTATGAGGGTTTCAGACAAAAACTCATCTGTTACAAAGGCATTTCATTTTTTTGGAATTATTTGAAGTCCAGACTTTTTGTGTGTTCAAAATGCACCATTCAAATCCACATCATAAATTATCAACCCTCTCTGCGTTCATTTGGTATTTTTCATGCATTTACTATTTTTTAGAGCTAAATGCCCCTGAAATTTAAAAACACTTCAAATGAACTCTACAAAGGTTGAAAGTTGGCATGGTATCATCATTTCACCCACGTAGCATGTGCCAAAAAGTAGAGAGGGTTACGGCAAAAACTGGATGCACTTCGTGTACAAAATGTACAATCTCTTTCGAAGTATCAGGGTTTCGGACAAAAACTCATCTGTTACAAAGGCGTTTCATTTTTTTGAACTTATTTGAAGTCCATACTTTTTGTGTGTTCAAAATGCACCACTCAAATCCACATAATCTGTTATCAACCCTTTCTGAGTTCATTTGATATTTTTCATGCATTTATTGAATTGTTTTAGAGCTAAATGCCCCTGAAATTGAAAAACACTTCGAATGAACTCTAAAAAGGTTGATAGTTGGCATGGTATCATCATTTCAGCCACATAGCGTGTGCAAAAAAGTAGAGAGGGTTACGGCAAAAAATGGATGCACTTCGTGTACAAAATGGACAAACTCTTTAGAAGTATCAGGGTTTGGGACGATATTTGAAGTCGCGACTTTTTGTGTGTTCAAAATGCACAATTCAAATGCACATCATCAATTATCAACCCTTTCTGAATTCATTTGGTATTTTTCATGCATTTACTAAATGTTTTAGAGCTAAATGCCCCTGAAATTGAAAAACACTTCAAATGAATTCTGAAAAGGTTGATAGTTGACATGGTATCATCATTTCACCCACATAGGATGTGCAAAAAAGTAGAGAGGGTTACGGCAAAAACTAGATGCACGTCGTGTACAAAATGGACAATCTCTTTCGACATATCAGGGTTTCAGACGAAAACTCATCTGTTACAAAGGCATTTCATTTTCGAACTTATTTGAAGTCCAGAATTTTTGTGTGTTCAAAATGCACAATTCAAATCCACATCATCAATTATCAACCTTTTCTGAATTAATTTGGTATTTTTCATGCATTTACAATTTTTTTAGAGCTAAATTGAAAAAAACTTCAAATGAACTCAGAAAAGGTAGAAAGTAGGCATGGTATCATCATTTCACCCACATAGCATGTGCAAAAAAAGTAGAGAGCACCACGGCAAAAACTGGATGCACTTCGTGTACAAAATGGACAATCTCTTTTGAAGTATGAGGGTTTCGGACGAAAACTCATCTGTTACAAAGGCATTTCATTTTTTTGAACTTATTTGAAGTCTAGAATTTTTTTGTGTTAAAAACGCACCATTCAAATCCACATCATCAATTATCAACCCTTTGTGAGTGCATTTGGTATTTTTCATGTATTTACTGAAATTTTTAGAGCCAAATGACCTTGAAACTTTTTAGAGCTAAATGACCCATTATAGCATTCCAAGTTTCATGAATTTCAGACGAGTTTTGGATTTACTAGAATTTAAAACCCAGGCATTTCAACGTTTTGTCGGCAATCATCAGTTCCCTGGTGTTTGAATTTCATTACCATCTCTTGCATGGGACCTATAAATTCACCCAATGACAGACATGTGATTTTTCAACCAACTTTGGTGCATTGGAGCATGTGCTTGTAGTTCAAATTTGAATTATGCACATAAATTACCTAGAAAACCTAGTTAATGTATACAAAAGGCCAAACGAACTCCGAAAAATTCCAAGATTAAACACAAAACTCATGTTGTTCTAGGTTGACACTAGAAAATTTTCGAGAGCAATAAGAGGGAACGGATATCGTCCCTTCCCCAATGGTGGTACGTTCCCTTACGAAACCATCATGCTTGTTGTGAGAAGCTTTGGTTTGTGAGAAGCTTATACCCAAACCTGCCCCAAATCGGACAAAATTTTCACCACGGCATGTTGATGTCGCTCCATGATAGCATGCCAAGTTTCATGAATTTCAGATGAGTTTTGGATTTACTAGAATTTAAAAACCAGGTATCTCAACGTTTTGTCGGCAATCAACAATGCCCTGGTGTTTGAAATTCATTCCCATCTCTTGCATGAGACCTAGAAATTCACCCAAGGACACACATGTTTTTTCAACTAACTTTGGTGCATTGGAGCATGTTCTTGTAGTTCAAATTTGAATTATGCACATAAAATGCCTAGAAAACCCAGTTAATGTATAAAAAAGGCCAAACGAAACCCGAAAAATTCATTCCATTTATTGCATGGGACCTAAGCATGCACTGAAGAACAAAAATTTGTTTTTTCAACCAATTTGTATGCACTGGAGCATGTGCATGTAGTTTAATTTTCAATGGTGCATGTGAAATGGCAAGAAAACAAGTTTAATGTATAAAATGTCCAAACGAACCGTGAATAATTACAATTATTTTACGACACACATATAGTTGCATTTTCACTGCAGATAAATGGTCTAGCAATTCAATCAGCGTCCATTTCCACTCTGACCCCATTTTGTAATTCAAATCAAGTAGATCCCACACAGTTTATTATCACCAACCGTGTGAGATGTAGTACGAAATATCTTGGAGCACCGTCGGTGTATAGTACGCGAGAAGGTGCGTCAACTACAGTCCACAGCCGGCGTGTCAAGCACACTAGCTCACTCCCCAAAGACTCCCGCCTTTGCGTCCCTCAAAATCTCAAAAATATCTATCGCCAGGAAGGTTTTAATGTTTGATAGCACACGATTAGTATGTTCGGACCATGTGCGATGTATGTTACTCCCGCTTTGCTTCAGTCCCTTGATTCAAATTTTCTGCAGCCCCGACATTTTACACCTGCCTCTGCATCCCTCACAATCTAAAAAATATTTGCTCGCCCTTGATCCAAATTTTCAGTAGCCCCGCCTTGTTACTCCCGCCTAGTAAAATTTTCAGTTGCCGCAATATTTCCTCAAACACAACCTCCCCCCCTCCACACACACCCCAAAACCTCCCCTCACACAGACACACACAACCATCGAAACCATTGGTAGGTCACCATCATCGCCGGCGCCTCCATCCTGAACCTCTACTTGTGTGCCAGGGAGCTCGAGGAGCCAATGGCCAAAAAGAGGTTTATCGTGGCCTTTTCGTCTGACGCTGGCGAGATGGCCGCGGAGGTGTCCCCGTCATCCTTTGTAGGCCCGATACGCCATCGCCGGTCCCCCGATCCGCCCGCTTCCATGCCCCTACGTCGGTTCGAGGACTTCCCCGTCCTCCCTCGGACTCGACAGCCGATGAAGTCCTACCTCGGGGTCCAGCAGCGGCGGTGAGGGACGTGGGTCGCCAAGATTACATATCGAGAGACCCACACCCATCGGTGGCTCGGTAGCTTCCACACGACCGAGCTTGCGGCCATGGAGTACGACTGCTGGTAGGTCCGCTACCATGCCGTGGCGGCTAGGCTCAATTTCCCCTTCAGCACACGTCCGGTCTACCTCGTTCCGCCGGAGCGAGGGGTGGTGAGCTTGGGTATGGCACAGGAGGACCGCGAGGTGTGGGAGCGCCTCGAGGCCGAAGCCGCCGACGAGGCCTACATGCAAGAGCTCCGCCGCCAGCACCTGGAGCTTGTGGAGGCAGAGCGGGCGATCTTTGCCGACGCGGAGGGCGGCGAGGTTATCGCGCACTCCTCCTCCGACGAGGTTGAAGGTGGTGATGATGGCGGCATGGAGGGTGGTGAGGTTATCATGCTCTCCTCTGATGGCGAGGTCGAAGGCGGCGGCGACGACGGCGCGGAGGGCGTCGAGGTGGGCCTTGAGGATGAGGAGATTGACGTCAATGAGTGGAGGAGTGCCTTACCCAATGACCCCGACGATGGTACTGGCCCGGACCCGGCTCGCAGCACACCGTACATGACGAGGAAGGATTGGCTCGACCTATACTTCGACCGAAAGTACTTTAGCTTGGTTTAAATTTATATTTTATGTTCGGTTATGCAAAACTATCTATGTTTATGTTTGAATGCATGCTACTTTCCGTTGAACCTGCTTTGAACTTGACCAAATTGAAGTTTACAACCTTAAGTTTAGGGGATCGACTAGAAAAGGTCAAAAATTGCTGGAGTATATATATATATCCACTATGGGTTTTAGTCCTTTAACTTTTTAAGGATGGTTTAGACATGTCCTTATGACTTGTTTATTTCAGTTCTTCACAATGTGATGCTCTATATGTGCAACTATTTGCTGTGCAATTCAATTTCTTCAATAATAGTTTCAACAATACCACTAGGAATTACGATATTTGGTTGCTGTTAAGGATATAGCAGTTAACATGCCTTTTCGTTTTTCAATTGTTGTTTAGCATCATGCATTGTACTGAATGACTAAATATGCAATCCCAAGCTACATAGCAACAAGGTACAGTGTTATCTTAATGTTATGATGATGTCTAGATATACATGTAATAAAATCTTATATAATGGGATGGATGGAGTGTTGTACTACATCATTTTTCAATTGTTATTTAGCTTCTAATATTAACTTGGTGCTTTTAGGTACATATATCATTGCCAAGGATCCACACTTCAACCCTTTCTACATGTGGGGCAATGAGATATTCATGAAGCAACATCAGGTGAGAAAACTGATAAAGATTTTTACTAAAATGGGTCAAAAGATGTCAATCAAACTATTTGTTTACACTTCATGCAAGACAACAGTGAACTGCAGGATGGTAAGTAAGAACCCCATAGCCTTCTTTTTACTGCCCGTAATGAGTTGTGTTAGATGACAATATTGAAATCTTTTTTCTTTCGCAGTGGATGCTGAAGCAGTTTACTCAAGATTACCTCTCAAACTACATGATTGGCGGCAGACCATCACAAGGGGTTGGACTAGAGTCCTGCATGCCTTCTGCATCCAGGAGAGCACAATAGGGCCATTTCGCTTCACCTTTTTCAGCAAATGGAATGTCTGTCGCCACTTTATTTACCATCTGTAATAGTACAAGCATAGAACTCTGGTACATCATTCTTTATTTGGTGCTTCTGTAATTCTTAAACATATGTACCTATGAATCGGATAATGCATTGGTTGTTTGAACCAGATGGATATGAATAAAGCTATAGCCTACTTTTAAGCTTAAATTAGGTATAATTTTAAATAACAGCAATTAAATTAGGGCAAAATTATGTTGTGCAGGTCATTACGACACACACGGTTGGTAAAATAAAAACGTTTGCGATATACACCATAATCGGAGATGGTTCACATAGAGGAAACGTGTGCAAGCATGCACACAGTTGTTGTTTGCAAAGCGTGTGCGATGTCAGACAATATCACAAACAGTGTGGGCAAACTAACCGTTTATGTTAGTTGCCTTATCGTACACGTTTCGCAACTATGAACTATTTCTGACAAAGTATGCATCGTAAATGTTGCACCACAGAATAGCGTGTGCGATAGTTATCGTGTATGGCGATGTTACGAAGGTCCAACGTTTCGTAATCCTGTCCAACACTTGTATGACGATTAGCTAATCTTCTTAACTGTGAACCGTTTGTGATGGGCCGCACATCATACACGTTCTATAATAGCCGACGATTTGTGATGGGCCGCGCTCGTAAACGTAGCACAAGAGAATACCGATTGCGATGGGAATGCGAGCAGAAACGAGTAGGAGTACTATGGGAGCCCTATCCCCGACGGTTTTTGGGTCGTGTGGGAAGGACCCCCTATCGCCAATACCCACTTGGCGACGGTTCCAAATGCCGTCGTGGAAAGGGGTTTTAAACCGTTTGTATAGGACCGATGCACACTAGTGACATGCATGGAGTGCCATGGCATTTTAATTCCAAAAATTAAAAAAATGATGAGAAAAACATGAAAGCTTGCTTGATGTAATGTCTTGCCACCAAGATCATGTGATAAAAATTTTTGGCCTGTTTGACGAAGGTTTGGACACACACCCCTCAGAGACAGGTGCAACTCACTAGAAGGCTCATGGTTCCGAGAGGAAACAATGCATGTTTGATGACGAATGGGAGATAGCTTCCTCTTATGGCCTACAGTTTTTTTCTAATTTTAACGTGCACAAATAGAACTTTCATGTGAAAATTCAAAAACATTCAGGGGTCAATTGACCTTTTAAAGACATTCAATGATTTTCTAGCGATTTAATGACCATGATTGAAATTTGAACTACATGTACATGCAACGGCTAACCATAACGGCTTGAATGATCATATTCATGTACTTGTGTGTGAGTAAATTCCATGTGCAGTAAATTAGAAGGAATTTTCAAACATATCGGTCTCACGACATGGACACATGCATGGAGTGCCATGACATTTTAGTTCCAACAATTTAAAAAATGATGACATAAACATGAAACCTTGCTTTTTGTAATGTCATGCCGCCAAGATGACGTGGTAAAAAAATTAGCCTATTTGACGGAAGTTTTGACACACACACCTCACAAACTGGAGCAACTCACTAGAAGGCTCGTGGTTCGGAGAGGGAACAATGCATGTTTGATGACGAACGGGAGATAGCTTCCTCATACGACCTTTCAATTTTTCTATGTTTAACGTGCACTAATACAAGTTTCATCTTAAATTCAGCAAATTTCAGGTGTCATTTGACCTTTTAAGACATTTAAGTGATTTTCTAGCCATTTCATGACCGTGATTAAAATTCGAACTACATCTACATGCAACGGCTAACCATAACAGTTTGGAAAATCATATTTGTTGATTTGTGTGTGAGTTAATTCCTTGTGCAGTAAATTAGAAGGAATTTTCAAACATATTGGTCTGACGGCATGGACACATGCACGGAGTGTCATGGCATTCCAATTCCAAAAAATAAAAAAATGATCAGAAAAAACATGAAGCCTTGCTTGATGTAATGTCATGCCACCAAGATCATGCGGTAAAAAATTGGCCTGTTTGACGAAAGTTTGGACACACACCCCTCACAAACTAGAGCAACTCACTAGAAGGCTTGTGGTTCCGAGAGGGAACATTACATGTTTGATCATGAATGGGAGATAGCTTCCGCTTACGGCCTATAATTGTTTTCTATGTTTAACATGCACAAATACAGCTATAATTTGAAAATTCAGAAAATTTCAGCGGCCAATTGAACTTTAAAGACATTTAATTGATTTTCTAGCCATTTAATGACCATGATTTAAATTTGTACTACATCTATGTGCAATGGCTAACCATAATGGTTTGAAAATTCATATTCTTGTACTTGTGTGCGAGTTAATTCCATGTACAGTAAATTAGAAGGAATTTTCAAACATATTGGTCTCACGGCATGGACACACGCATGGAGTGCCATGGCATTTTAACTCCAAAAATGTAAAAAATGATGAGAAAAACATGAAACCTTGCTTTTTGTAATGTCATGCCACCAAGATGATGTGGTAAAAAAATTGGCCTGTTTGACAGAAGTTTTGACAAATACACCTCACAAACCGGAGCAACTCACTAGAAAGCTCATGGTTCCGAGAGGGAACAATGCATGTTTGCTGATGATTGGGAGATAGCTTCCTCTTACCAACTTTCAAATTTTCTATGTTTAACGTGCACTAATACAACTTTCATGTGAAAATTTGGGAAATTGCAGGTGTCATTTGACCTTTTAAAGACATTTAAGTGATTTCTATCCATTTCATGATCATGATTAAACTTTGAACTACATCTACATGCAACGGCTAACCTTAATGGTTTGAAAAATCATATTTGTGTACTTGTGTGCGTGTTAATTCCATGTGCAGTAAATTAGAAGGAATTTTCAAATATATTGGTCCACAACATGGACACATGCACGGAGTGCCATTGCATTTTAGTTCCGAAAATTTAAAAAATGATCAGAAAAACATGAAAGCTTGCTTGATGTAATGTCATGCCACCAAGATCATGGTGGTCAAAAAATTGGCATGTTTGATGAAGGTTTGGATACACATCCCTCACAAACTGGAGCAACTCACTAGAAGGCTCGTGGTTCCGAGAGGGAACATTTGATGACGAGTGGGGGATAGCTTCCTCTTATGACCTACAAACTTTTTCTACGTTTAACGTGCACAAATACAACTATCATGTGAAAATTCAGAAAATTTCGGGGGTCAATTGACCTTTTAAAGACATTTAAGTGATTTTCTAGCCATTTAATGACCGTGATTCAAATTTGAACTACATCTACATGCAACGGCTAACCATAACGGTTTCAAAAATCATATTCATGTACTTGTGTGCGAGTTAATTCCATGTGCAGTAAATTAGAAGGAATTTTAATACATATTGGTCTCACGGCATGGACACACGCATGGAGTGCCATGGCATTTTAATTCCAATTTTTAAAAAAATGATGAGAAAAACTTGAAACCTTGGTTTATGTCATGTCATACCACCACGATGATTTTGTAAAAAAATTGGCATGTTTGACGGAAGTTTTCACACACACACATCACAAACCGGAGCAACTCACTAGAAGGTTCGTGGTTCCGAGAGGGAACAATGCATGTTTGATGACGAACGGGAGATAGCTTCCTATTACAACCTTCCAATTTTTTCTATGTTTAACATGCACTAATACAATTTTCATGTGATTTTTTTGGAAATTTCAGGTGTCATTTGACCTTTTAAAGACATTTAAGTGATTTTCTAGCCATTTCATGCTCGTGATTAAAATTTGAACTACATCTACTTGCAATGGCTAACCATAACGGTTTGGAAAATCATAATTGTGTACTTGTGTGCGAGTTAATTCCATGTGCAGTAAAATAGAAGGAATTTTCATACATATTGGTCTCACGGCATGGACACATGCATGGAGTGCCATGTCATTTTAATTCCAAAAATTTAAAAAATGATCAAAAAAACATGTACGACTACAACGTGCATGTGTACACGACGACCCCGGGGACCTATGTTGCGCCAAGTACCACGACAATCGTGTTCCACTACCATCGCAAGAACTGAAACCAGCAAGTTCGAAGACCCCAAGTACCACGACACCGATGACATGAACATCTACGAACCGTGTACAACTACCGTCGACGTGAACAACTACTTCCTCGTCGATATGTGTACGACTACCGTCGTCGTGGATTCGACAAGACCGCGAGTACCACTACTTCCAGTACGACCGACACGTGAACGAGTACTTCCCTCGACATTTTTGAATCGCCCCGAAACACATGCTTCGAAGGTATACCCCCGAGACGACCTTCCGAGAATGAATGCATGTTGTATGAGATGCTCATGTTCGAGTCGTGTCCGAATCGTTTCGTGCACTTACCTTGTTTGCCTTTCCATCGACTCGTGGGAACCCGGTACCCCGGATCATCCCATATCCTTGCATGATTCGCTCACGCCACCCTTCTTTTCCACAGACATCTCGATGAGTTGTCGGAACCGAAATTTTGTTGCGGCATCATTTTCGGATTCACCGCCATGGCACCCCTTTCCTGCCCACCATGGTGATGAAATACTCCATATCTTCTTCATGTCAACTTTTACCAAAAATTGCATAAAACTTGCAGTTGTCATCCACATCAAGATAACAACATTTAAAATGTTTAAAATGTTGTTTGCGTTAAAAATTGCCAAATGACATGTGGGGATTTTTCGGAATAGTTGTTTGTTGTTTCCGACCCCTTTTAACTCGCCTAAATAGTTAGTTTACATTTGGTTCACCTCTCGCCGTGTTAAGAACATTTAAACTTGTTGGGTTCATAAAAGAGAGTCAGCTAAATAAATAGAATGTGGTGTTTTGTCAATATGCAACTCGTTGCATATTGAGCTCCACTTAAATTGTAGTGTTGTTTGTGAACTTCGCCATGCCATGCATATTTAAAACCGGACATGCATCATAGTTGTTTGTGCATCATGTGCTTGTTTGTGCTTGTGTTTTTACCATGTTGTTTGCTTCTTTCCGGTTGCTTCTCTCGTTAGCTTCGGTTTCGTTCCGGAGTTGTGAGGATTCGTTTGTCTATGACCATTTGTCTTCTTCATGGACTCGTTCTTCTTTCTTGCGGGATCCTAGGCAAGATGACCATTCCTTGATATCACCTCTATCGTTGCTATGCTAGTTGTCTCGCTCTATTGCTTTATCATGATACCTATCCTTATGCATGTCAGCCCCTACCTTGCCATGAAACCTCTAACTACCTTCATAGCAAACCGTTGTTTGGGTAAGTTACGCTTTTGCTCAAGCCCCTCTTATAGCGTTGTTAGTTGCAGTTGAAGTTGAAGTTTGCTCCACGAGGATTGGATATTTTGGGAATAACACAATTAATGCACATATATACTTGGCAATGGGTGGAAGGCTTGGCCTTTTGCTTGGGGTTTTGTTCTACTCATGTCGCCTTAGGATCCGATAAATCGGTGTTCTGTTCCTTGATTTTGCGTTCCTAACACGGTTGGGGTTTATGGGCCCCCCTCGATAATTCGCTCTGCTTAAAGCTTTTGCAGCAAGGCCCAACCTTGGTTTTATAATTTGCCTAATAACTAAAACTTGTCGAGGGAGTAATTAACCCGAGGATTTATTAATCAACCCCTCGGCCCAGTGCTCAACTTGAGTGTTAGTCCAAACCTGCCAACCGCCAGTGACCGCCAGGGACAACTCTGGTATTTTGGCCTACCGGAAGTTTGGACAATCTGATCATGGCCTGAGACGAGATACTCGCGACTCCTATCAGGGTGTCGGCACGTCGGGATGTCTTCCTGGATTTGCTTTACCTTTGTTGAAATATCTTTTGCATGGGATTCCGAGAACACTCGTGTCTTCCCAATTTGAAGTTGTTACTCCACCGATCGTGAGAGCTTGTGATGGGTTAAGTTGGGACACCACTGTTGGGTTATGATATTTTGAAAGCCGTGCTCGCGGTTATGTGACGGATTGGAGTTTGTTAACATCCGGTTGTAGATAACTTGACATAGATACTCAAACATAATACACTACCGTGTGAGTAGTCGTGATGGTCTCTTTTCGAGGGAGTTCGAAAAGAGAACACGGCTGGGTTATAAATGACTCGTAGGTAGACAGGATCATCTAGTGATCATGAATTAGTTCACGATCGATGGCTCTCACTTCTCTTCTCGCTCTGAAGTTACGTAAGCTAGCCACCTCATCTACGCTTAGTACTGCAGCAGTCCACTTTTACACCTTCTCCTTACCCAAAGGCTTTGATAGTTTTGAAACCTAGGAATGGGATTGCTGAGTCCTCGTGACTCACGGTTTACTACAAACACAGGTGCAGGTACAATCGAGTATGATTCCGGTGATGGCTAGGAACTCAAGTGGGAGTTCGATAAAGTGCGTGGGCGTATGTACGTGACGTTCCCCGACGATCAGTAGTGGTTCCTACTAGGGCCGATCGGGCATAGTGGGTGGTTATCTTCTTTTCATTTGGATACGCCCGTATCCGGACTATGTGTGTACTCTGGATGAATGTATGACTTATTTATGCACTGTGTGAAGTGGCGATTGTAAGCCAACTATATCATTTTCACTTTTGTTCTTGTACATGGGAATGTGTGATGATGACCATCTTGCGATCATACCAAAATGCGGTTATGCCTTTAAGTCGTGCCTCGACACGTGGGAGATATAGCCGCATCGTGGGCATTACACACACACCCCTCACAAACCGTAGCAACTCACTAGAAGGCTCGTGGTTCCGACAAGGAACAATGCATTTTGATGACAAAGGAGAGATAGCTTCCTCTTACGGCCATCAATTTTTTCGATGTTTAACTTGCACTAATACAACTGTCATGAGAAAATTTGGGAAATTTCAGGGGTCATTTGACCTTTTAAAAACATCTATGTGATTTTCTAGCCATTTAATGACCGTAATTCAAATTTGATATACATCTACATGCTACGGCTAACCATAACGATTTGAAAAATCATATTTGTGTACTTGTGTGCGAGTTACTTCCACGTGCAGTGAATCAGAAGGAATTTTCAAACATATTGGTCTCACCGCATGGACACATGCATGGAGTGCCATGGCATTTTAATTCCCAAAAATTAAAAAAAATGATCAAAAAAATATGAACCCTTGCTTGATGTGATATCATGCCACCTAAATCATGCGGTAAAAAAATTGTCCTGTTTGATGGAAGATTCGACACACACACCTCACAAACTGGAGGAACTCAACAGAAGGCTCGTGGTTCCGAGGGAACAATGCACATTTGATGACGAACAGGAGATAGCTTCCTCTTATGACATTTCAATTTTTTCTATGTTTCACGTCCACTAATACAACATTCATGTGAAAATGTGGGAAATTTCACGTGTCATTTGACCTTGTAAAGACATTTAAGTGATTTTCTATCCATTTCATGATCTTGATTAAAATTTGAACTACATCTACATGCAACGGCTAACCATAACGGTTTGAAAAATCATATTTGTGTACTTGTGGCGAGTTAATTCCATGTGCAGTAAATTAGAAGGAATTTTGAAACATATTGGTCTCACGGCATGGACGCATGCACGGAGTGCCATCGCATTTTAATTCCGAAAATTTGAAAAAGGATCAGAAAATCATGAAAGCTTGGTTGATATAATGTCATGCCACCAAGATCGTGTGGTAAAAAAATTGGCATGTTTGACGAAGGTTTGGACACACACCCCTCACAAATAGGAGCAACTCACTAGAAGGCTCGTGGTTCCGAGAGGGAACAATGCATGTTTGATGACGAATGGGAGATAGCTTTCTCTTACGGCCTTCAAATTTTTCTACGTTTAACGTGCATAAATAAAACTGCCATGTGAAAATTCGGAAAATTGCAGGGGTCAATTGACGTTTTAAAAACACTTACGTGATTTTCTAGCCATTTAATGACTGTGATTCAAATTTGAACTACATCTACATGCAACGGCTAACCATAATTGTTTGAAAAAACATATTTGTGTACTTGTGTGCGAGTTAATTCCATGTGAAGTAAGTTAGAAGGAATTTTCAAACATATTGGTCTCACAGCATGGACACACACATGGAGTGCCAAGGCATTTTAATTCTAAAAATTTAAAAAATGATTAGAAAAACATTAAACCTTGCTTTTTGTAATGTCATGACACCAAGATCATGTGGTAAAAAAGTTGGCCTATTTGACTGTCGGTGTACTAAAGTAGGGGTACCCTTAGTATCCCAAACTTGTGCACGGGCAGTCGCAGCGTCCCGCGGCAAGGCTTGCCAGGTGATCGCCAAGGTCCTCCGTGGTTCCTTTGGAGCCATTCAAGAACAAAGTATCCAAGCCTAGGAGACAAGGCTCCGGCAAGAGGAGCCTGCCGGGAGGGCCAACCAAGGCACCTCAAGGAACTTGCCGCGACGCGCCACGCGTCCCGGCAAGGCCCGGTGAGCGACAAGCTCCCGGAAGCGACAAGATAGCAACCGCGGCAAGGCTCCACTCAGTACCCGCGCTCCAGCGCATCCACCCACGCGTCGCTCTGGGACCCTTCCAGGCGCACGTGGCGGAAGGCTGTGCAGCCAGGGGTACACGGTGGCAAGCGGCGATGACAAGGCTACCGTCATGGCGGACGGTGGCGCCCCTGACGGCAACTTTTTGCACTGTTAGCGCGACGACGACGGGCATTTAATGCCCTTGTCCCCTGCCGCCAGGGTTAGGTATGGAACACTGTACAAGCACTGTACCAACTACCACTCTTTTTAAACTTTTACCCTCACCTTCGTTGCAACCTGTCGGTGACCCCTTGAGCCTATAAAAGGAGGCCCATGCGCAACGTAGAGGGGGGTTAGAGAATCGAGGATTTTCGCGCTCGGTCTTGCTAGCCGCTGGAGTGTACTGTAGCTCCCTGCGCTCCCGAGCCAGGAACTCAATACAACCACCAAAGCAGGAGTAGGGTTTTACGTATCTGTGCGGCCCGGACCTGGGAAAACTGCTGGTGTGCTCGCCTTGATCCGCTCTTTGTGCTACTTCCGCCCCCTGCCGTACCGAAAAGGGGCTCCGGTCCCATAGGTGTTCGTGGGTGGATCAGTTTCCCCGACATCTTTGGCGCGCCAGGTAGGGGTGCGTCGAGGTTGTGTGAACCCGATCTGGCGTCGCACGAGCTAGATCTCCATCATCTTCATCAACATGCCGCCGAAGAAGAAGGCTTCGGAGGCAGCAGGTCCGTCCGCGTCAATCCCACCACCGCCGGAGCCAATGGCTGGTGGGGTAGATACCGGCGGAAGAACGGACGTCGACGAGGGAGGTCACGGTGCCGCCAAGTCCAAGGACAAGGCTGCGCTGCCCATCGGCGGCGTAGCCGGCTCCCACGACGACCGGGCGCACTCCAAGACCTCGGCGTCCGTACATGCACTTCGCCCATCTCAGGAGACCCAGGACCGGCAGCGTCGTGGTACTCAAGGTACCATACGCTTGCTGGGCCAGGGTCAAGCTGGCGGATCTCGGGACGCTCAAGACCAGCATACGCGCCAACATGCTGGCACGAGCAAGGCATGGTCGCCGGGACGGGATGCTGCTCCTTCTAACGTAGTTAGAAGTCCGAGCATATCCCGCTCCTCGCACCGTTCGCCACCGCTACCCGCCACTCCAGCAGAAGCTCTAGCACGAGCTCAACTGCTCCTAGACTTCCCTCCAGCGGCAGACAAGGCCGACGACTGGAGGGCCACCATTCAGAGTCTCATCGCCTTCGCCAACGGCGACACTCTACAGTAGCCGAGCACGTCGCGGCCGCGGCAAGTCAGCCAGGCGCGGGCCGATGGCGACAAGACTGCCGGGGGTGCAACCACCGTGCACTCTCCGCCCCGAAGGCCAAGATCGCCGACTAGCCCGGTCAACCTCGACAGCGACTCCACCGGGTCGTCGGATCCGCGAGCCCGTCGCGATCAGCGCCAAGTTCTTCAAGATCGCCGACAAGAAGACGCTCGTACTCGCATCGAGCGTCGAAGAGAAGCGCGGCGTCAGTCAGACCAGCGCGCTGGGCCCACTGCCGACATGCAGGCGCCAGGGGGACCAAGCGACTTGCGGTACGCGATAGGTTGTCCTGCGTTCACTCGTGAGCTGCGGCAAGTCCAGTGGCCCAGCATGAAAATTTTCAAGCCAGACGTGCCGGAGAAGTACGACGGCAAGACGCACCCGTCGGAGTTCCTCAGCATCTACACCATCGCAGTGCAAGCTGCTGGGGGGCGAGACGAGAAGATCCTTGCCAACTACTTCCCGCTAGTGCTCAAGCCCAACGTCAGGTCCTGGCTCATGCACTTGCCGGACAACTCCATTTCTTCTTGGGCAGACCTGTGCCATCAGTTTGTCGGCGCCTTTACAGGCGGCCACAAACCTCATGGCCAGGAGAGTGACCTTCACCTGCTCGTCCAGAAGGAAGGAGAGCCCCTGCGCAAGTATATCCAGAGATTCATCCATGTGCAACACAACATCCCGGACGTCCACCCTGCCGCGGTTATTAGCGCGTTCCATCAGAACGTGCGTAACCGCAGGATGAGGGAGGAGATGGCGATGTGCAAGATCAGGGACGTCAGCGAGCTGTACGCCCTGGCCGACAAGTGTGCATGTGCTGAAGAAGCGAGGAAACTCCCCGGAGAGGATACAGGAGCAGGGGGATCTAACAGTGAGGATGCTGCCTCGGCAAAGAAAAGCCAACGGCGGAACAACATGAAGAAGAAGAACAAAGAGGTGCTAGTCGTTGAGCAGTCCGGCAAGGAAGGTGGCGCCAAGAAAGCCCAAGTTGGTAGCTCCGGCAAGGAAACTGCCGCATGCACCAACTGCCAGGCTGTGGCGGCCGCCGACAAGCAGGGCGGCACTGACAAGCAGTACTGCAAGAACCACCTGTCGAATCGCGCAAACTTCACACTGCCAACTCAAACAGTGGGTGCGGGAAGTCAATGCGGCAGAACCACCTGTCGAATCGCGCAAACTTCTGAAATGGTCCAGCACGCCTATCATCTTTGACATCGAGGATCACCCTGACCGCACAACTGCAGTCGGGTGCTTGCCGATGTTGGTTTCACCAACCATCCGCAACCTCAGGGTCACTAAGATGTTAGTTGACGGCTGGGCCGGCTTGAACCTGATCTCCTCCACTGTACTCCACAAACTCCAGATCCCTGACAGCGAGCTCGAAGAAACCGGCACATTCCAAGGAATCAACCCGGGAAGGAGCAAGCCGAAGGGGAAGATCACGTTGCGAGTGACATTTGGCGGCGAGCTGAACTTCAGGACTGCGAGGGTCAATTTTGACGTTGCCGATTTCCCATTGCCTTACAATTGGATACTTGGCCGTCCAGCACTCGCCAAGTTCATGGCAGCCTCTCACTATGCGTACAACATGCTCAAGATGCCAGGCCCGATAAGCGTCATCTCTGTCCCTGGCGACAAGAAGGATGCCCTTATCTACGCCGACAAAATTTACCGGGAAGCAGCAGCCGCAACAGACCGCAAGACACTTGCCGCTGAAGCCCCCGGAGGGAAGAAGACCAAGTCCGGCAAGAGCTCTGATGCCCACTCCGGCAAGCGCAACTCTTCGGAGTGTTGCGCTACCATCGAGGACGCACCATCGAGCTCCACCGGCAAGTGTTAGAAGACGATGGCAGCTCCGCCAGAAACCAAGAAGGTGTTCGCCAAGGAGGACGGCACTGGTGGTACCTTCACCATCAGTGCCACGTTTGACCCTAAATAGGAAAGCGCGCTCGTTGCTTTCCTGTGGGCGAACATCGACGTGTTTGCATGGCAACCGTCTGACATCCCCGGTGTTCCCAGGAAGGTGATTGAGCACAAGCTTGCCGTTTGTCCTCATGCGAGGCCCGTCAAGCAAAAAGTTAGGAAACAAGCAGTGGAGCGCCAAGAATTTATCGCAGAAGAAATCAAGAAGTTGGAAGCAGCGGGCCTTGTCAGAAAAGTACTCCATCCTACGTGGTTGGACAATCCTGTAGTCGTGCACAAGGCAAACGGGAAATGGAGGCTTTGTATCGATTTCACCGATGTGAATAAAGCTTGTCCCAAAGACCCATTTCCCTTGCCGCGCATTGACCAGATTGTTGACTCCACGGCCGGATGTGACTTGCTTTCATTTCTTGACGCATACTCAGGATACCATCAGATCTTCATGGCAGAAGAGGATGAAGAGAAGACTGCATTCATCACTCCATGTGGCACATACTGTTTCATACGGATGCCTTTTGGTTTGAAGAATGCAGGTTCAACATTTGCAAGGGTGGTCCATACAGCCTTTGAGCCACAAATTCACAGAAATGTAGAAGCATACATGGATGACATAGTGGTCAAGAGCAAGGACAGGGCGACCCTGGTTCAAGATCTAGAAGAAACCTTTGTAAATCTGCGCAAGATCCAGCTCAAGCTCAACCCCGAGAAATGTGTGTTTGGAGTACCTTCCGGCAAGCTTCTCGGGTTCTTCGTGTCTCAGAGGGGAATTGAAGCCAATCTCGACAAGATCAAGGCCATCGAGCAGATCGAAGCACCCAAGCGCGTCAAGGATGTGCGAAGACTTGCCGGTTGCGTGGCTGCTCTCAACAGGTTTATCTCTAAGTCAGCAGAGCGCGCCCTGCTGTTTTTCAAAATTTTGAAAAAGGCAGGTCCAATGAAATGGACTCCGGAAGCGGAGGCTACGCTGCAAGACTTGAAGAGGTACCTGTCCTCTACTCCAATACTTGTCGCACCTAAGCCACGAGAGAAGTTGCTGCTGTACCTAGCGGCAACCAATCAAGTGGTTAGTGCTGCGTTAGTAGCGGAGAGGGAAGCAGACGATGAGCCAGCAACCGCGGCAAGCGTATCCAGCGACAAGCAGGGGGCTTCCCCGACAAGCTCTGGTCCCGACAAAGATGGATCTACGCAGGCGCAAGAAGAGGTGCGGAAGAAAATGGTGCAACGCCCAGTTTACTTTGTCAGCTCCCTTCTGCAGGGGGCTAGGTCAAGGTACTCTGGTGTGCAGAAGTTGCTTTTCGGCCTTCTCATGGCCTCGAGAAAGTTGCGCCATTACTTCCAAGCACATGAGATAACAGTTGCCACTCGCTTTCCGCTGAAGAGGATACTGCAGAATCTAGAAGCAACATGCAGGATTGTTGAGTGGGCACTGGAACTGTCAAGCTTTGGTCTCATGTTTGAAAGCACTTCAACCATCCAGAGCAGAGCATTGGCAGAATTCATAGCAGAGTGGACGCCAACACCAGACGAAGAGATTCCAGAAACAAGCATCCCCGTCAAGGAAGTAAGCAAAGAGTGGCTGATGTACTTTGATGGTGCCTTTTCGCTGCAAGGCGCCGGGGCTGGCGTGCTGCTTGTCGCACCCACCGGAGAGCACCTCAAGTACGTAGTCCAGATGCACTTTCCCAAGGAGCAAGCGACAAACAATACTGCAGAGTATGAAGGTTTGTTTGCGGTCTCAGGATCGCGGCAGACCTTGGGATCAAGAAGCTGATTGTCATGGGTGACTCGCAGCTTGTCGTCCACCAAGTGAACAAGAATTATTAGAGTCCATTGATGGAAGCCTACGTTGATGAAGTGAGGAAGCTTGAAGAGCATTTTGACGGCCTACAGATGGAGCATGTTCCAAGAGCTCAGAACGACATCGCCGACGGCCTGTCGAAGTGCGCTGCACTTAAGTTACCTGTGGAACCAGGGATCTTTGTGCTCAAGCTGACTCAACCGTCTGTAACACCATCAGCTAGACAGAGGAAGTAGAGGAAGTTGGTTTCTGGTGACTATTTTTCGGCAGAGCTTCCCGAAGCCGCCGCCAAGAAGGTCCCCAAGATCAACACCAAGAATGCTGAGGAGCAGTCTGCTCCTGCAAGCCCTAGGGTTTATACAGTTGAAGCAGACACTCCCGACAAGTTTTGCTCCGGCAAGCTTGCCGGGGAACGTCACGCTCCGGCTGAACCACAGCTTCTCGCCGTAGAAGCGGATGTTCCCGCAGCAGTAGATGTGCCTTTAGTCCTTGCTGCCGAGCCACAAGCTTCAGCATGGGCACATCAGATTGTCTATTTCCTTCAGACAGGAGAACTTCCCGAAGAGCAAGAAGAAGCAGAAAGAGTAGCCCGGCAGTCCAGTATGTACCAGTTTGTTGACAACATGCTGTACAGAAGAAGACTCAACGGTGTGAAATTGAAGTGTATTCCCCGGGAAGATGGACAAAAGCTGTTGGCAGAAATACACGGAGGCATATGTGGTCACCACATTGGCACTAGAGCACTTGCCGGCAAAGCATTCCGGCAAGGTTTCTTTTGGCCGGAAGCCCTCCAGGATGCAACTGCACAAGTAACCAAGTGTGAAGCGTGCCAGTTCCATTCCAAGCAGATACACCAGCCAGCTCAAGCTCTCCAGACGATCCCTTTATCCTGGCCATTTTCGGTCTGGGGGCTCGACATCCTCGGCCCCTTTCCCCGCGCAGCCGGGGGCGTTGAGTACTTGTACGTTGCGATCGACAAGTTCACAAAGTGGCCGGAAGTGGAACCAGTGAGAAAGGTGACCGCACAGTCAGCAGTCAAGTTCTTCAGATCAATTCTTTGCCATTTCGGGATCCCTAACAAGATCATCACCGACAACGGTACGCAATTCACGAGCCGCACCTTCATGCAGTACGTCCAAGATCTTGGCGCCAAGGTCTGCTTCGCTTCTGTTGCTCACCCGAGAAGCAACGGTCAAGCGGAGAGGGCAAATGATGAAGTGCTGCGTGGCCTCAAGACCAGAACTTTCGATAGGCTGCACAAGTGCAGAAGAAACTGGATCGAGGAGCTGCCGGCGGCTCTTTGGTCGATCAGGACGATGCCAAATCGAGCCACTGGACAGACACCCTTTGCTCTAGTCTATGGAGCAGAGGCAGTTCTCCCCACGGAACTCGTATACGGGTCACCTCGAGTGCTCGCTTATGATGAGCTCGAGCAAGAGCAGCTGCGAGAAGACGATGCGCTGCTCCTTGAGGAAGACCGTCTTCAGGCTGCTGTACGAGCTGCTCGATACCAGCAAGCTTTGCGCCGCTACCATAGACGCAAAGTTAACGCCAGAAGTCTCGAGGAAGGCGACCTTGTTCTTCGGCGCGTTCAGGGCGCCAAGAATTCCAACAAGTTGACGCCGAAGTGGGAAGGCCCTTATCGGGTAAAACGAGTCACTAGGCCCGGCGCTGTCCGCCTTGAGACCGAAGATGGCTTTTCGGTGAGCAACTCCTGGAACATCGAGCATCTTCATAAGTTTTACCCGTAAGGCGCGGTTGCCGTGATTCGCTCCGGCAACCACCTTTTGTACAAGTCTTGCCGCTGTTGCATGTAATCCTTTGTACAAAGCCTGGCGCAGACCCCGTGCATCAGTAAAGCTTATGTACCCCGCACATCTTGTCATTTCATGCTTTCTATTTTCTTGCATGTGTTATCTGACACTTTGTGCAGCACCTACCCCCGATAAGCAATAACGAGCCCAAAAGGCTCCATATCTGTATTTTCTCTTCCTCTTTTTTTTCTCAAGAAAAGGAAGGTTCCCTCGCGCACAAGTTTGCCGGGGGGGGGGAGGAGAAGATACTGGTATGGACCAAGCGTCGTTCAAGAATGTTTCGCCTTGCAGGGAAGCAAACGACACAAAAGCTAAGTTGCCAAAGTTTGAGCAATCAAATTTTTAAATTTTTAAGTTATTTTCCTTGAACGACCGCACTTTGTATGGAAAACCTGTGCGCGAAGGAACCAACTCGTGGCTAGTTGCGCCCTTACTTTGTTTCGAGTTCGCTCAACGGCTTAAGTGTGCTGCGACTAGTGTCGCGCCCTTACTTTGTTTCTGAGCCCGCTCAACAACTTAAGTGTGCTGCAACTAGTTGCGACAAGGTTTCTTGTCGGCAACGGCACCGCCAGCAGGCTGCTGAAGTTCCGCACTCAGCGCTCGCGGCAAGGGTGCCTACACCGGCAAGTTCCCTAAAAGCGTAGGGTAAAAACATACAAAGCAAAGGAATCAAGTAAAGGAAATAAAAGTGCAACCATTACCCAAAATAGAGTTATATTACAAAGATAGTTTGTCGCGGCTCTAATAGACTGTTTTCATATCATGATTAACAGCGACAAGCAAGGAAGAAAATGAACAGCCTAATCTGCGCGATCGCCCTCGACCCTCCTGATTCTGCTCACCTTGTCCACAATGGGTGCGACAAGGGCCTTGAGCGCCTCCTGGTCGGCGTCCGGCGGCAGGGACCTGAGGACGTTGGTGAGGTTGAGGCCCGGATTGCGGAAGGCCACATTCACCAACACCTTTTGTAGGGCGCCCGCGCAGAGCTTGCGCGACTCGTCCGCCAGCTGCTTTGGGATCTTCTCCCGGAGTTGCTGGAGGGCCATCGCCACGCCTCTGAAGAACAGAGTGAGCTTGGCGCTGTGGTGGAGGTTCTCGTCGGTGGAGTACCCGAGATACTCCGCCCCCAGCTGCGCCAGATCCTTGTCGATATCCACGGCGGCGTTCACAAGACCCTCCGTCCAGTGCTCGACGGTCGCCCTGAAGTTGTTCTGGGTAATGGCGGCACTCTCCAGCAGCGCTTTCTCGGCCCTGACCTCCTCCTTCAGGGCCGCCTCCCGCTTCTTGGCACCGTCCAGCGTCTCAGTCAAAGTGGTTAGCTTCAACTCAAGATCCGCATTGGAATTTGTGGCGGCGGCAAGCTCCTTTCCCTTCTCGGCGAGGCGGACCTGCAGCTCTGAGTGGCTATGGGCGTCCTTCTCCCGCTCAAGCTTGAGCGCGGTGATCTCTTCGCCTCTCGCCTTGAGGTCGGCCTCCAGCTGCGTCACCCTTGCCTCCAGATCCTTCTTGACGGTTTCGGCGGCCGCGGCAGCATCCTTTGCTTCTTGGAGGGCCCCGCCAAGTGACTGCTCACGCGCGGCAAGTTCCTCCTCGTGACTGTCGAGGTTGACCTTCCGCTGCGCCAGCTCACCCTCCAGCGTGGACAGCTTCTCAGCGGCAAGCCGCTGCTGTTCCTCCACTTCAGCCTTCTCAAGGATGAAGGCCTGCTGCTCCCCGGCAAGCTGCTCCCGCTCCTCTGCCAAGGACCGGAGAGCCGCTTGGTTGATGGCCCGGAGCTCCTCCACACGCTTCTTGATGTCGGCCCCCGCCTTGGCAGCCAGTGCTTCACGGGACTCCAGCTTGGCCTGCCGGGCGCGGTAGAGCGACAGTAGCTTGCGCAGCAGCTGCTCCTCCTCGGGCTCGCTGCTGCTGCTTTTTGGCGCGTCCACGAGCGTCAGCCCGGCGGAGGCAAGAACTTCTCCGTCGAATACTTCTCCCTCGACCGGTGCCCTGGAGCTCGACGCCCAGGGAACCTTGATGAAGACGTCGTCGCCGGCCTTTAAGTAGGCGCCTGGCTCGGGCTCGTCGGAGCTGGGGGCTGCAGCGGCGGCGGAGAGCTCGGCGGTCGGTGTAGCGCCTGGCGCTCCTGCGGCCTCAGGACCGTCAGTGCGATCGCCAGCCCCTTCGCCGGCTGCTACGGCGGTAGCCTTGGCGGCCTCTGCGCCGGCGGGGTCGTCTACGCCGACCGTTTCTTCGGCAACGGCGGCATCGTCAGCAACGACCTCCGTCTCCATTGGCTCGGTTGCGGATGGGTCTGACGGAAGAAAAGGAAAGAAAAACAGTCAAGCAAATATCCAAAAAAGAATAATCCAAAGAAGGAAAGCCAATGGGAGCTTGAAGCAAAGAGATTACCTGCATGGGCCGACTCCTCGGTGAGGTTTCTTGCCGGGGAGCTCTCCCTCGGCGGCGTGATTGTAGCTCCCGCCGGCGGAGGGCTGCTAGTGCTATCCCTCGCCGGAGAACTCGCCCTTGGTGCAGTATTCGCCCTTGGCGGAGAATTCGTCCTTGGCGGAGGACTCTCCCTTGCCGGAGGGCTTCCCCTTGGCGGTGTGGTCGAAGCGTGCGGCACGTCGGGGGCGGTCTAATGGCGCTCCCGGTGCTGCTGCTCTGCTCCTACACGGATCAACGAACAAGACGTCAGTGAAGAAGAAGCGCCCACGTGCGCCTAACAGCAGAAGATGAACCACACTTACGCCGGGGGCTGCGCTGGGGGCTACTCTGAAGATTAGTTGCCGGGTCCGGGAAGCTTGTCTCAGGCGCACCCCCTGCCGTCGCGGCGGGCTCGTCCTCGATGACAATCACCGGGGCCTTGGCTCTCTTCGCAGCCCTCTGGGCCAGAGTTCTGAAAAAGAAGGACAGGTTCAGAGTGAGGCAACTGAGATACAAGACAAAGAACAGCAGAAAGTTGAAGAAATACAAGAACGACAAAGACTTACTCTTCTTCCTCCTCGTCGGAGCTGAGCGCAGAGAAGTCGAAGTCTGGCTCACGCGTCCCGGCGCGAGGAGGCGGAGGAGTAGGTTCCCTTGGCAGTGGGGAGAGGCAGGGGCAGAAGCAATGGTCCGAGAAGACCCCACCCCAGTTGCTGCAGAAGCGCGAGGCGCTCCCGCGGCAACCTTGCTTGCCGCGGTGGAGCGCGTTGCGCGGCGCGGCGGCTGTTGGCCCGTCTGCCGCTCCCTCACGTCCCCGGCCTTGCGGAGACGCCTTCTTGGTGGAGCTGGAGGCTCTGCTGGTGGTGGTGAGCTGCCTGAAGACGAGGAGGAAGACGAGTCGATCTCCAGCGAGCCGCTCGTGTCCTCGGCGGGCACGCTCGACTCGACGCCCTGCTCGGCGGGCTCGCTTGGCTCGGCGTCTTGCTCGGCAAGCTTCCCCGCATTGAGGAGCGCCTCTCAATCGGCAAGGCTTATCGCCTCCGCTGCCTCCGCCTCCTCCACGGTAAAACCAAACTCGCCCGCGGCCGCAGCCGCCGCCGCCTCTTCCATCCTGGTGGCGATGTACGCCACCTCCCTGTCGGTGGTATCGCGGGTGAGGCCTTTCTTCTCGTCGGAGCAGATCGGCGTTTCCTCCAAGTTGTCGAAGAACTCCTGCACGACCTCGTCGGCAGGCTCTTGCCAAGTTGGGTCAATCCCGTGCGAGTCGCACAGTGGCATCATTGCGCAGATGCGACTGAGCGCGGAGTTATTGCACAGCGGGACGACCCCCCTCGGCAACGTGAAGACTTCAGGATGATCAGGGTCATACTTAAACAGCTCCTGCAGCATCCCATTGAGCTCCAGGACCGTGAAATTGTAGTTGAGGCCTAGGCGCAGCCTCATGATATCTGCCGCGTTCTCAAACTCCCAGGCAGGCCTCTTCCTCTCCTGCAGGGGGGCGATGTGGCGGCGAAGAAAGTCTGCGCCAACTGCGCCTACAGTAAGCACGGCAAGCCTGAGGCGAAGGATCCGGGCAGTGGCAATCCTCAGTCTGTTGTCTTCCGGGGCCAAGTCGCTCCAGTCGTTGCCGCGTACTACTGGGGCTTGGCGCCGGGCAGTGAATGGCTGTGGGTTCTCCTCTACGATCCAACACCAATCTGCTCTCCATTCATCCCATTTGCCGCGGAGCTCTCCCTCCATATAAGCTTCCTTCTTGTGCGTCCTCGAGATCCAGGAGACTCCTCCAGACAAGGGCTCTCGTCTCTCTACTCGGGGCGTAAAGTAATGGCGGAAAAGAGCTACATTGGGGAAGACTCCGACAAAGTTTTCGCATAGATGTGCGAAAACTGCCATTGTCAGGACGATGTTGGGGGTGAAGTCAAGGAGGTGGAACCCGTAGGTGTTCATGATGTCGCAGAAAAATTCAGAGAAGGGTGGGCAGAGCCCGCAATAGAAGAACAAGGCGAAGAACGCGTATCCGTTCGGAACCGTTTCGCAAGCACTGGCTGGGAGTACCTGGGTGCGTGGATGTGCCCGCGTCTCCCCCGACCAGAAGAGGTAATAGTTCTCCTTTAGCTTCCTCGCGGCAAGCTTTGGGGAGAAGACAGCCCGCGTCTTTCGCAGCGCCGTGAGCCGCAGCGCCTCGACCGACTTCGTGGTCTTCCCCTTCTCGCCTTTAGGATCCATGGCGGGAGCGGTGAGGGAGGTCGACATGCTGGTGTTGCTGGCGGCGACGGGGGGTGGAGCACTACTCTCTTTCAAGCTTTAGGAAGAAGGGGAGCGGCGGAGGCTCTCAAGATTGAAGAAGCAACGGGCGGATGGACGAACTGCCCCTGTTTCCCCTGCTTATAAGGGGGGAGGGAGCGGACGTTCCGCATTTCCGAATAAAGAAACATGCCACGATCTCTCCCACGACGCCGCGATTGACGCGTGCCATTAGGGGAGAGCGCGGCGGATACGGAGAAAGATACGGCGAAAACCAGGCCGCGTGTGCCCGTGCACTGTTTTGGGCCTGGCCCAACAGCGCTCGGCACCGTGTATGGCCCAGGCCCGGGGGCTCTTGTCGGTGTACTAAAGTAGGGGTACCCTTAGTATCCCGAACTTGTGCAAGGGCAGTCGCAGCGTCCCGCGGCAAGGCTTGCCAGGTGATCGCCAAGGTCCTCCGTGGTTCCTTTGGAGCCATTCAAGAACAAAGTATCCAAGCCTAGGAGACAAGGCTCCGGCAAGAGGAGCTTGCCGGGAAGGCCACTCAAGGCATAAGATCACCCAAGACACAAGACCCCGGCAAGAGGAGCCTGCCGGGAGGGCCAACCAAGGCACCTCAAGGAACTAGCCGCGACACGCCACGCGTCCCGGCAAGGCCCGGTGAGCGACAAGCTCCCGGAAGTGACAAGATAGCAACCGTGGCAAGGCGCTTGCCGCGGCAAGCTTCCACTCAGTACCCGCGCTCCAGCGCATCGACCCACGCGTCGCTCTAGGACCCTTCCAGGCGCACGTGGCGGAAGGCTGTGCAGCCAGGGGTACACGGTGGCAAGCGGCGATGACAAGGCTACCGTCGTGGCGGACGGTGGTGCCCCTGACGGCCACTTTTTGCACTGTTTGGGCGACGGCGACGGGCATTTAATGCCCTTGTCCCCTGCCGTCAGGGTTAGGTATGGAACACTATACAAGCACTGTACCAACTACCACTCTTTTTACACTTTTACCCTCACCTGCGTTGCTACCTGTCGGTGACCCCTTGAGCCTATAAAAGGAGGCCCATGCGCAACGTAGAGGGGGGTTAGGGAATCGAGGATTTTCGCACTCGGTCTTGCTAGCCGCTGGAGTGTACTGTAGCTCCCTGCGCTCCCGAGCCAAGAACTCAATACAACCACCAAAGCAGGAGTAGGGTTTTACGCATCTGTGCGGCCCGAACCTGGGTAAACTGCTCATGTGCTCGCCTCGATCCGCTCTTTGTGCTACCTCCGCCCCCTGCCGTACCGAAAAGGGGCTCCGGTCCCATAGGTGTTCCTGGGTGGATCAGTTTCCCCGACATTGACGGAAGTTTGGACATAGACACCTCACAAACCGGAGCAACTCACTAGAAGTCTCGTGCTTCCGACAAGGAATAATGCATGTTTGATGACGAACGTGAGATAGCTTCCTCTTACGACCTAATATACGTTTATCGTGCACTAATACATCTTTCATGTGAAAATTAGGAAAATTTTATGTGTCATTTGACCTTTTCAAGACAATTAAGTGATTTTTCTAGCCATTTAATGACTGCGACTCAAATTTGAACTACATAGACATGCGACGGCTAACCATAACGGTTTGAAATATCATATTTGTGTACTTGTGTGCGAGTTAACTCCATGTGCAGTAAATTAGAAGGAGTTTTCACACATATTGGTCTCACGGTATGGACACATGCATGGAGTGCCATGGCATTTTAATTCCAATTTTTTTAAAAAATGAACAGAATAATATGTACGACTACAACGTGCACGACCCCGGGAATCTATGTTGTGCCAATAACCACGACAATCGTGTACCACTACCGTCTCAAGAACTGAAACCCGCAAGTTCGAAGACCCCAAGTACCATGACACCGATGACATGAAAATCTACGAACCGTGTACAACTACCGTCGACGTGAACAACTACTTCCTCGTCGATACGTGTACGACTACCGTTGTCGTGGATTCGACAAGACCGCGAGTACCACTACTTCCACTACGACGGACGCGTGAACGACTACTTCCCTCGACGTTTTTGAATCACCTCGAAATGCACGCTTCGAAGGTATAACCCCGAGACAACCTTCCGAGAACGAATGCATGTTGTATGAGATGCTCATGTTCGAGTCGTGTCCGAATCGTTTCGTGCACTTACCTTGTTTGCCTTGCCATCGACTCGTGAAAACTCGGTACCCCAGATCACCCCATATTCTTGCAAGACTCGCTCACGCCACCCTTCTTTTCCACCGATATCACGACGAGTTGTCGGAACCGAAATTTTGTTGTGGTATCATTTTCGGATTCGCCGCCATGGCACCCCTTTCCTTCCCACCACGGTGACGAAATACTCCATATCTTCTTCATGTCAACTTTTAACAAAAATTGAATAAAACTTGCAGTTGTCATCCACATCACGATAAAAACATTTAAAATGTTTAAATTGTTGTTTGCGTTAAAAATTGCCAAATGACATGTGGGGATTTTCCGGAATACTTGTTTGTTGTTTCCGGCCCATTTTAACTCGCCTAAATAGTTAGTTTACATTTGCTTCACCTCTCGCCATGTTATGAACATTTAAGCTTGTTGGGTTCATAAACGAGAATCAACTAAATAAATAGAATGTTGTGTTTTGTCAATATGCAACTCGTTCCATATTGAGCTCCACTTAAATTGTAGAGTTGTTTGTGTACTTTTCGATGCCATGCATATTTAAAACCGGACATGCATCATACTTGTTTGTGCATCATGTGCTTGTTTATGCTTGTGTTTTTACCATGTTATTTGCTTCTTTCCGGTTGCTTCTCTCGTTAGCTTTGGTTTCGTTCCGGAGTTGTGAGTATTCGTTCGACTACGACCATTTGTCTTCTTCATGAACTCGTTCTTCTTCCTTGCAGGATCCCAGGCAAGATGACCATTCCTTGATACCACCTCTATCGTTGCTATACTAGTTGTCTCCTCTATTGATTTATCGCGATTCCTATCCTTTTGAATGTCAGCCCCTACCTTGCCATGAAACCTCTAATTACCTTCCTAGCAAACCGTTGTTTGGCTAAGTTACACTTTAGCTCAAGCCCCTCTTATAGCGTTGTTAGTTGCAGGTGAAGTTGAAGTTTGCTCCATGAGGATGGGATATTTTGGGTATAACAAAATATATATCTTATTTATTTAATGCACAATATGCTTGGCAATGGGTGGAAGGCTTGGCCTTTTGCTTGGTGTTTTGTTCCACTCATGCCGCCTTAGGATCCGATAAATCAGCGTTATGTTTCTTGATTTTGTGTTCCTAACATGGTTGGGATTTATGGACCCCCCTCGATAATTCGCTCTGCTTAAAGCTTTTCCAGCAAGGCCCAAACCTTAGTTTTACCATTGGCCTAATAACTAAAACTTGCCGAGGGAGTAATTAACCCGAGGTTTATTAATCAACCCCCCGGGCCAGTGTGCGACTTGAGTGTTGGTCCAAACCTGTCAACCGTTGATGACCGCCAGGGGCAACTCTGGTATTTTGGCCTACCGGAAGTTTGGACAATCCGATCGTGGCCTGAGACGAGATACGGTCGGCTCCTATCAGGGTGTCGGCAAGTCAGGAGGTCTTCCTGGATTAGTTTTACCTTTGTCGAAATATCTTGTGCACGGGATTCCGAGAATACTCGGGTCTTCCCAATTTGGAGTTGTTACTCCGTTGATCGTGAGAGATTGTGATGCGCTAAGTTGGGACACCCCTGCAGGATTATGATATTTTAAAAGCCATGCCCGCGGTTATGTGGCGGCTTGGAGTTTGTTAACATCCGGATGGAGATAACTTGACACTGATACTCAAACATAATACACTACCGTCTGAGTAGTCGTGATGGTCTCTTTTCGAGGGAGTCCAAAAAGAGAACACGGCCGGGTTATTTATGATTCATAGGTAGACATGATCATCTAGTGATCATGAATTAGTTCACAACCGATGGCTTTCACTTCTCATCTCGCTCTGAAGTTACGTAAGCTAGCCACCTCATCTACGCTTAGTGCTACAGTAGCCCACTTTTACACCTTCTCATTACCCAAAGGCTTTGATAGTTTTGATACCCGAGAATGGGATTGTTGAGTCCTCGTGACTCACGGTTTACTACAAACACAGGTGCAGGTACAATCGAGTATGATTCAGGTGATGGCTAGGAACTCAAGTGGGAGTTCGATGAAGAGCGTGGGCGTATGTACGTGACGTTCCCCGACGATTAGTAGTGGTTACTACTAGGGCTGATCGGGCATAGTGGGTGGTTATCTTCTTTTCATTTGGATACGTCCGTAGTCGGACTATGTGCGTACTCTAGATGAATGTATGACTTATTAATGCATTGTGAGAAGTGGCGATTGTAAGCCAGATATATATTATTTTCCCTTTTGTTCTTGTACATGGGAATGTGTGATGATGACCATCTTGCGATCATACCAAAACACGGTAATGCCTCTAAGTCGTTCCTCGACACGTGGGAGATATGGCCGCATCCTGGGCGTTACACACACACCCCTCACAAACCATAACAACTCACTAGAAGGCCCATGGTTCCGACAAGGAACAATGCATTTTGATGACAAACGCGAGACAACTCCCTCTTACAGCCATCAAACTTTTTCGACGTTTAATGTGCACTAATACAACTGTATGTGAAAATTTGGAAAATTTCAGGGGTCATTTGAACTTTTAAAGGCATTTATGTGATTTTCTAGCCATTTAATGACCGTAATTTAAATTAGATATACATCTAAATACTACGGCTAAGCATAACGGTTTGAAAAATCATATTTGTGTACTTGTGTGCGAGTTAATTCCATGTGAAGTGAATTAGAAGGAATTTTTAAACCTATTGGTCTCACGGCATGGACACATGCATGGAGTGCCATGGCATTTCAATTCCCAAAAAAATGATCAGAAAAACATGAAACCTTGCTTGATGTAATATCATGCCACCAAGATCATGCGGTAAAAAAATTGGCCTGTTTGACGAAAGTTTGGAGACACTCTCCTCACAAACCGGAGCAACTCACTGGAAGGCTCGTGGTTCCGAGAGGAAACAATGCATGTTTGATGATGATCGGGAGATAGCTTCCTCTTACGGCCTTCAATTTGTTTAACATTTAACATGCACTAATACAACTGTCATGTGAAAATTTGAAGAATTTTAGGGGCAATTTGACCTTTTAAAGACATTTAAGTAATTGTCTAACCATTTAATGACCGTGATTCAATTTAGAACTGCATCTACATAGAACGGCTAACCATAACGGTTTGAAAAATCATATTTGTGTACGTGTGTGCGAGTTAATTCCATGTTCAGTAAATTAGAACGAATTTACAAACATATTGGTCTCACGGCATGGACACATGCATAGAGTGCCATGGCATTTTAATTCCAAAATAATAATAAATGATCAGAAAAACACGAACCTTGCTTGACGTAATATCAGGCCACCAAGATCATGTGGTAAAAAAATTGGTATGTTTGACGAAAGTTTGGACACACAATAGAAGGCTCGTGGTTCCGAGAGGGAACAATGTATGTTTGCTGACGAACGGGAGATAGCTTCCTCTTACGGCCTTCATTTTTTTCTACGTTTAATGTGCACTAATACACATGTGCAGTGAAATTTTGGAAAATTACAGGGGTCATTTGACCTTTTAAAGAAATTTAAGTGATTTTTTAGCCATTTAATGGCCATAATTCAAATTTGAACTACATCTAGATGCAACGGCTAACCATAACGGTTTGAAAAATCAAATTTATGTACTTGTGTGTGAGTTAATTCCAGGTCTAGTAAATCATAAGGATTTATTCACACATATTGGTCTCACGGCATGGAGTGCAATCACATTTTAATTCCCAAAATTTAAAAAATGATCAGAAAAACATGAAACCTTGCTTGATGTAATGTCATGCCACCAAGTTGATATGGTAAAACAATTGGCCTATTTGACGAAAGTCTGGACACACACCCCTCATAAACTATAGCAACTCTCTAGAAGGCTCATCGTTCCGACAAGGAACAATGCATGTTTGATGACAAACGCAAGATAGATTCCTCTTACATCCTTCCAATTTCCACTACGTTTAACATGCACTAATACAACTGTCATGTGAAAATTTGGAAAATTTCAGGGGTCATTTGACCTTTCAAAGACACTGATGTGATTTCCTAGCCATTCAATGACCGTGATTCAAATTAGAACTACATCTACATGCAACAGCTATCCATAACTATTTGAAAAATCATATTTGTGTTCTTGTGTGTGAGTTAATTCCATGTGCAGTAAATAAGAAGGTATATTCAAACATATTGGTATCACGACATGGACACATGCATGGAGTGTCGTGGCAGTTTAGTTCCAAAAAATAAAAAAATGATCAGAAAAACATGAAACCTTGCTTGATGTAATGTCATGCCACCAAGATCATGCGGTAAAAAATGGCATGTTTGACCAAAGTTTTGACACACACCCATCATAAACTGGAGCAACTCACTAGAAGGCTCGTGTTTCCAAGAAGAAACAATGCATGTTCGATGACGAACGGGAGATAGCTTCCTCGTACGACCTTCAATTTTTTTAATGTTTAATGTGCACTAATACAACTGTCATGTGAAAATTTGAAAAATTTAGGGGTCATTTGACTTTGTAAAGAAATTTAAGTGATTTTCTAGCCATTTAATGACCATAATTCAAATTTGAACTACATCTACATGCAACGGCTAACCATAACGGTTTGAAAAATCATATTTGTGTACTTGTGTTCGAGTTAATTCCACGTGCAGTAAATTAGAAGGATTTTTCAAACATATTGGTCTCACGACATGGACGCATGCATGGAGTGCCATCGCATTTTAATTCCAAAAAATAAAAAAATGAGCAGAAAAACATGAAACCTTGCTTGTTGTAATGTCATGCCACAAAGATCATGTGGTAATCAAATTGGCAGGTTTGAAGGAAGTTTGGTCACACACCCCTCACAAACGGGAGCAACTCACTAGAAGGCTCGTGGTTCCGAGAGGGAACAATGCATGTTTGATGACGAACGGGAGATAGCTTCCTCTTACGGTCTTCAATTTGTTTCTACGTTTAACGTGCACTAATACAACTGTCATGTGGAAATTCAGAAAATTTCACTGGTCATTTGACCTTTTAAAGACATTTAAGTGATATTATAGCCATTTAATGACCGTAATTAAATTCGAACTACATCTACATGCAACGGCTATCCATAACGGTTTGAAAAATCATATTTAAGTACTTGTGTCCGAGTTAATTCCATGTGCAGTAAATTAGAAGGAATTTTCAAACATATTGGTCTCACGGCATGGACACATGCATGGAGTGTCGTGGCATTTTAATTGCAATTTTTTTAAAATGATTAGAAAAACATGAAACCTTGCTTGATGTAATGTCATGCCACCAAGATGATGTGGTAAAAACATTGACCTGTTTGACGAAAGTTTGGACACACAACCCTCACAAGCCGGAGCAACTCACTAGAAGGCTCGTGGTTCCGAGAGGGAATAATGCATGTTTGATGACAAACGGGAGATAGCTTCCTCTTACGGCGTTCAATTTTTTTCTATGTTTAACGTACACTAATACAACTGTCATGTGAAAATTTGGAAAATTTCAGGGGTCATTTGATGTTTTATAGAAATTTATGTGATTTTGTAGCCATTTAATGACTGTAATTCAAATTTGAACTACATCTACATGCAACGGCTAACCATAATGGTTTGAAATATCATATTTGTGTACTTGTGTGTGAATTAATTCCATGTGTGTTAAATTAGAAGGAATTTTCAAACATATTGGTATCACGGCATGGACACATGCACAGAGTGTCGTCGCATTTTAATTCCAAAAAATTTAAAAATGAGTAGAAAAACATGAAACCTTGCTTGATGTAATGTCATGCCACCAAGATCATGTGCTAAAGAAATTGGCCTGTTTGATGAAACTTTGGACACACACCCCTCACAAACCGGAGCAACTCACTAGAAGGCTCGTGGTTCCGTGAGGGAACAATGCATGTTGGATGACGAATGGGAGATAGCTTCCTATTAGGACCTACAATTTTTTTCTACGTTTAACATGCACTAATACGACCGTCATGTGAAAATTAGAAAAATTTCACTGGTCATTTGACCTTTTAAAGACATTTAAGTGATTTCTTAGCCATTTAATGATTGACTCGTAGGTAGTTCAGGATCATTTACCTCATTACTAGTTTGCGAGCGTTTGCGTAGATGCTCATCTTATTCCTGTACTCGTACGTTAACCAACATATAATGCTTAGCCACTGCTACAACCTCACCGCTTAACCTCTCCATACCCATCAAGCTTTGCTAGTCTTGATACCCATGGTTATGGAATTGCTGAGTCCTCGTGGCTCACAAATACTACAACAGCAGTTGCAGGTGCAGGTTTTCGATGACTTGATGTGAGAGCGATGTTTCCTTGTGTTGGAGTTCTTTCTTCTTCTTCTTCGTCAGTCTTGGGATAGGTTCCTGGTCGGCATCCTGGGATAGCAGGATGGATGTCGTTGTGCTTTTCGTGTTTTCATCCATAGCCGGATGTCTTGTGTATAATGTGTTGTATTCATGTGCAGTTGTATGACTTCTACGTATCCCCATCTATTTATGTAATGGATCGATGTAATGATATCCATCTTGCTAAGTGCCCGAAATGCGGTTGGGCCCCAGTCACGAAGTTATCACGTGATCGGGATAGAATCGCATCTTGGGCGAAACATTGATGTAATGTGATGCCACCAAGATGATGTGGTAAAAAATTGGCCTGTTTAACGAAAGTTTGGACATACAATCCTCACAAACCGGAGCAACTCACTAGAAGGCTCGTGGTTCCGAGAGGGAACAATGCATGTTTGATGACGAACGGTAGATAGCTTCCTCTTACAGCCTTGAAATTTTTTCTACGTTTAAGGTGCACTAATACAATAGTCATGTGAAAATTCGAAATGTTTTATGGGTCATTTGACCTTTTAAAGACATTTAATAGATTTTCTAGCAATTTAATTACCGTAATTCAAATTTGAACTACATCTACAAGCAACGGCTAACCATAACGGTTTGAAAAAAAAAATCATATTTGTGTACTTGTGTGCGAGTTAATTCCATGTGCGGTAAATTAAAAGGAATTTTCAACCATATTGGTCTCACGACATGGACACATGCATGGAGTGCCATGGAATTTTAATTCCTAAAAATGAAAAAATGATCAGGAAAACTTGAAACCTTGCTTGATGTAATGCCATGCCACCAAGATGATGTGGTAAAAAATTGGCCTATTTGACGAAAGTTTGGACGGACACCCCTCACAAACCGGAGCAACTCACTAGAAGGCTCGTGGTTCCGAGAGGGAACAATGCATGTTTGATGACAAACGACAGATAGCTTCCTCTTACGGCCTTCAATTTTTTTCTATGTTTAACATACACTAATACAACTGCCATGTGAAAATTCGGAAAATTTCAGGGGTCATTTGACCTTTTATTGACATTTAGGTATTTTTCTAGCCATTTAATGACCGCAATTCAAATTTGATATACATCTACATGCAGCGGCTAACCATAACGGTTTGAAAAAATCATTTTTGTGTACTTGTGCGCGAGTTAATTCCATGTGCAGTGAATTAGAAGGAATTTTCAAACATATTAGTCTCACGACACGGACACATGCATGGAGTGACATGGCATTTTAATTCCAAAAAATTAAAAATGATCAGAAAAACATGGAACCTTGCTTGATGTAATATCATGCCAACAAGATGATGTGATAAAAAATTGGCATGTTTGACAAAAGTTTGGACACACACCCCTCACAAACCCGAGCAACTCAATAGAAGGCTCGTGGTTCCGAGAGGGAACAATGCATGTTTGATGATGAACGGAAGGATATTTTCCTCTTACGGTCTTTAATTTTTCTACGTTTAACGTGCACTAATACAACTGTCATGTGAAAATTCCAAAAATTTCAGGGGTCATTGGACCTTTTAAAGACATTTAAGTGATTTCCAATCCATTTAATGACCGTAATTTAAATTTGAAATACATCTACATGCAACGTCTAACTATAACGGTTTGAAAAATCATATTCATGTACTTGTGTGCGAGTTAATTCCATGTGCAGTGAATTAGAAGGAATTTTCAAACATATTGGTCTCACGGTTTGGACACATGCATGGAGTGCAATGGCATTTTAATTCCAAAAATTTAAAAAATGACCAGATAACATGAAACGTTACTTGATGTAATATCATGCCACCAATATCATGTGGTAAACAAATTGGCCTATTTGACGGAAGTTTGGGCAAACACCCCTCACAAACCAAAGCAACTCACTAGAGCAAATAATGCATGTTTGATGATGAACTGGAGATAACTTCCTTTTCCGGCCTTCTATTTTTTCTACGTTTAACGAGCACTAATACAACTATCATGTGAAAATTTGGAAAAGTTCAGGGGTCATTTGACTTTTTAAAGGCATTTAAGTTATTTTCTAGCAATTTAATGATCGTAATTCAAATTTGATATACATCTACATGCAACGGTTAACCATAACGGTTTGAAAAAGCATATTCATGTACATGTGTGCGAGTTCATTCCATGTGGAGTGAATTAGAAGGAATTTTCAAACATATTGGTCTCACGGCATGGACACATGCATGGAGTGCCATGGAATTTTAATTGCAAAAAAATAAAAAAATGATCAGAAAAACATGAAACCTTGCTTGATGTAATGTCATGACACCAAGACGATGTGGTAACAAATTCGGCCTCTTTGACGAAAGTTTGGACACACACCCCTCACAAACCGAAGCAACTCACTAGAAGGCTCGTGGTTCCGAGAGGGAACAATGCATGTTTGATGACGAACGGGAGATAGCTTCCACTTACAGCCTACAATTTTTTTCTACGTTTAACATGCACTAATACAACTGTCATGTGAAATTTGGAAAATATCAGGGGTCATTTGACCTTTTAAAGACATTTAAGTGATTTTCTAGCCATCTAATGACCGTATTTCAAATTTGAACTACATCTACATGCAACGACTTACCACAACGGCTTGAAAAATCATACTTCCAACTCATATTTCTTATAATTTGAAGAAGTCATTTTATCTTCTCTCGGGAAAATCATTGATTTGCATAAAGTTTCTGAATTTGAAATATTTCAAGAATGAAATTCGAAATCCTTTCAAAAACCCTTTTTCATTTAATAAATGGAAGACGTCATATTATCTTCACTCCAGGATTTTGTGATGAAACAAATTTGAATTCCTGGAGAACATAAATGCAAAGTGAAAGTTAGGGAAAGTCATTTTATTCCCTCTCTTTTAACTTTCAAATTTTCAAATTTCACTCAATTTCCAACATCACATCACACAACCAATCAAAACTATCTATTTAATATAACATTCCAAAATTTAGAATTTTGGGATGTTACAAGATCCGAATCCTTCTCCATTATGCCTCGGGCCTCCTTTTATAGTCAAAAGGGGCTGCCAGAGTGGCACACAGGAGGTGGAAAGGTATACAATGTACAAGCTTATCTCATTGCATTACGGGATAATAGCATTAAATGCCCTACTTAGGTGTCCACTTGCTTTATCGGGGACATGAATGAGGCCCGTCCCGTCCGCTGCCGCTCCGTCTAGTTGCGACGCGCGTCCATGCCAACGGGGCAGGCAGCTGAGATGGTGTGGTGGTAGGGTCTTCACAAAGATATGCATGCCACCACGCATGTGCTTGACTAGCTGGATTAGGAACCGCATACTACCACGTGGGTACTTGCCTGGGCTAGTGGGTCGGCCGCCGAGCTGGGGAGACGACGGGGCGGCAAGGGCTTGCCCTGGTCTTGCGCCTGTTCCCGACAAGGGTCTTGCCTGGGCCTTTGTGAGCGCCCTCGGCAAGAGGCTTGCTTGGTCTTCGCGGGTGTCTTCGGCAAGGAGCCTTGTCGGGGCCTCGTGGGCATCCTCGACAAGGAGCCTTGCGATCGCCTTGACTTCTGGTTCTCGTCTTAGGATTCATAGACCCTTGTCTTTACAAATATCTGCATGCCATCCCGTGGGCCCTTCCTGAGCCTTGGTTCCAACACTGTCGATGATGTCGGAGCTCCTAGGCTCAAGGTTGGCTGCAACGGAGGAGTTGGGTGAGTTTCCTCGGCAAGGGTTCTTGCCGGGGGAGTGCAGGCCGCCACGGCAAGGGTCTCGTCGGGGGAAACATATCTTCTCACTTGGCCTTCTTGCACCACTATCTTGGCGCTGCCCTGCTAGTCTTGTGCTCCAGTTTCCTTCCTCTGCCTTGTTATGTGTGGCCACAGGCATGGCTCTGACTGCCTGTGCACAAGTAAGGGGTACAAAGGAGCGCCCCTACTTTTGTAGACCGACAGGAGCCCCTGGGCCTGGGCCATATATAAGCGCAATGCATTGTTGGGCTAGGCCCTGAACGGTGCGCGGGCAGTGGGGATGGATTCATTTTACCACAGCAACTCCTCCGGTGGTTGCGCTTCCCCACGATTTGCGCTGACGTGGGGGTCGTGCGTGGGGCGGTTGCTGCACACCCGTGTCATGTCGCAGTAAATGGTAAAGGGGCGGCCCGTGCCTTCCCCATAAAAAGGGGAAAAACTGCATGCACGCCTCTCAATTACCTTCCGCGCTTCTCCAGTCTCGGGTTCGCCATTCCTCTTCTTCTTCTTCAAGCGAAAAGTTGAAGATCTTGCCTCCACCCGCCGCCGCCGTGCTATCCTTACTTTCGATTCCTTACCTCTTCCTTAGCCGCCATGGCACCCAAGTCCGGCAAAGGCAAGGGAGCGCCCAAGGATGTGGGGGAGAAGGAGTTACCAGAGAGCGAGTTGGCGGTGCTTCAGACGAATCTCGCCGACTTCCCTCGGACAGTCAATGCGGTCCATCTCAGGGACTACTTCAGCACCCTGTGGGGGTGTCAGACGACGAGGCATCCGGGCACGCGCGTCGTCCCCGCCCAATTTGCTCAGGCCGGCCCGAATCGGTACCCCTTCTTCCTCGACTACTTCTACTATGGCCTCTGTCCCCCTTTCTCCGATTTTTTCAATTATATTACGCACACCTACAGCTTCCATCTTCTTGATTTTACGCCGAATGCCGTGGTGTGTATGGCTTTCTTTGCCCACCTCTGTGAGGGTTTCGCCGGGATGGTTCCTAGTACGGCGCTCTTCCGCCACTACTTCTATCCCCACATCCACGCGGGGGACGCCATCTCCGGCTGCGTCACCTGGATTCCACGGTCCCTGGAGAAGGGGACGTATCCAGAGGGTGCGCAGAAGGAGAGGTGGGAGGAGTGGAGGAGTCAGTGGCTATGGATTGAGGAGGATGACCCACTGGAGTTCTATCGAGTTTGTCAGAGCCCCCTGATCTGCCGCAAGGAATGGGGGAATGTCGACATCAACGACAAGAAGCTCTCGATCGCCACCATCAGGATCCACCGTCTCGCCCAGGCTGGGCTCACCCTTGAGATGATCAGGGCCGATTTCATCCGCCGCTGAATCACGCCACTACACAACAAGGGGCGGCCCGCTTGGCTTTTCAGGAACGCGGGCGATGTCATGAGGCTCCGCCCTGGTCTGAAGCACAACTTCATTGTGATGGGACATGCCCATCTTTGCCACAGGCTCTTCTAGCTTGATGTTGACTGCGACGGCAGGGCTGAGAGGACCGGCAAGGCCGGCAAGGCCGTCAAGGGGCCTCTGTTTGGGTTGCCGGCGGGAGTGGTCCCGCTGAGCAACAACTCTCGCTAGTTCGCCAGCATTGCGATGATGCCGGACTTCAACACATATGGCCTTGACCCAGCCTGGGTCGAACCGCCAGCGGATCAGGTGCAGGAGTTCTTCGAAACCTTGTCGGAGGGCTATGTTCATGAAGAGCCAGTGCTCATCCGCGACACCACCAAGGCGGAGCTGGATTATATTGCCGCCAGGGCGGCGGAGGCGGCGCTTGCCCTAGAGGCCGGTAGCGCCGGCCAAGTGGAGGATGAGGCCGACGCGGCAGCTAAGGAAGAGGAGCTCGTCGAATGGGCGAAGTCTGCTGGGGAGGCCAGCCGTGCCGGTGCCGATGCCGACGCTCCTCTTGTCCAAGAGGTGGTCGAGGAGTCGACCGAAGAGGAGGTCGAGGACGCTGACCTTCCAGCCACGGGGAGGCAGCGCGTCCCGCGGTGGGCCGCTTCTAGTGAGCTGGTCCAGGCCGGCAGGACCGTGCAGCGGCAACAGCCCCAGGAGCAACTCATGCGTGAGATGAGGGCGATGAAGGTCGTGGTAGTGAAGAAGGCGGGGAAGACCACGGTGGCGAAGAGGACAACGACTGCTTCCTCTTCGACCAAGCATGGCCGGACCCCATCTCCTTCTCCCCCTCCCACAGATGTCGCCATGGATGTTGTCTTTGATATTGGGTCTCTTAGCCCAAGGAGGAAGAGGAAGCCAGTGGAGGAGGAGGAGGCGGAGAACGAGTATGTATTTGCTCCCCACATTACCTACTCACTCCACCTCTATATTATCTTTCTTTGATTCGACGTTGTCTTCGCAGGGACTTGGAGACGCTGGCCCAGAGGGCAGCGAAGAGGGCCAGGGCCTCGATCGGCGACAAGCCCTCGGTGGGTGCTTCAGGTACCCCGTTGTTGGTGGAGAGCAGCCCGGACAACAGTCCCCGGCGTAGCCCCCACTCTAGCCCACAGCGTAAGTTCATTACTCACTCCTCCACAGATGAACACTAGGGTGCGAATCCGTGATGCTGACCTTGTCAGGTTTGCAGGAGTGGAGCGGCAGCAGAAGGGCCCGTAGATGGCCACCGTTAACATGCCACCCCCCTCAACTACGCCGCCCCAAGGAGCATCTCCAGAAAAGGCATCGACCACCGAGCCCATACATATGGAGGAGGAGGAGACGAACTTGGGCGCCGATGACTCTCCCCCGGCAACGATCGTTGGCGGGGAGGGGGCCACTTCTTCGCAGCCTGGTACGGATAAGTTGTTTGTTTCCTGTCCTTGCTCTGTTTTCTTCAAGTTGAGCCTCGTCCCTGGGTTTGTCTCACCCTTTCTCCTGGTCTTTAGCTCCACCCTCGACGGACCAGGTGGATGTCGAGTCCATTATCGAGGAGGTTATCAAGGATACTGAGGTCGAGGCCAACAGGATTGCTGCCGAGGAGGCCGCCAAGACCACTGCTGAGGAGGCTGCCAAGGGGCCCGCCGGAGGGATTGGCGAGGCCTGTGTCGAGGAGGCCGGCAAGGCTTATGCCGAGGAGGCCGGCAAGGCTGCTGCCGAGGTCGCCGGCAAGGCTGCTGCCGATGACCAACCTTCCTCCTCTGCTGCCTCTGGCTCAGACCGATACTTTAAGGTGAGAGACGACCTGTTCGTTCACCTCCCATGGATGGCAGGCACCAGGTCGCCAACCGGGGGGGGGGGAGGTGTTCGACGACGAGGTGCTCACTACCACCGGGCTTGAGGTCATTGACGAAACGAGCGCCAGTGGCGACGGTTCTCAAGAAGAGAAACTCCTTCGCGCCATGGGCGCCAACTTCAAGAAGCCTCAAGCACTTCACCGTGCCCGTCTGGACAAGGCAAAGTCCAGGTTGGCGGTGGTGGCTAAGGCAGAGGCCGACTTCTAGGAGGGCATTGCCCAGATGCAAACTTGGTTTGCCGAGGCTCCGAATGAGTTGAAGGCCACCCAGGATCAGCTGGACGAGCGTGCCCAATAGCTTATCCTGGAGAAATACGATTTTTGAGAAGTCCCATGAGGTGGCAAAGGAGCAGGCTGCCAAGGATGAGGCCACCCACAACCAGCGCCAAGCTCAACTGGATTCCCAGGAGGAAGACCTCGCTGCTCGTGAGCGGGCAGTTGCCGCTGCACTCCGCGGCAAGGATGAGGAGGTCAAAAAGCTCATCGCGCAGCGGACCCAGGAGCTAGAGCAAAGGCACAAATAGGCACTCGATGCTCAAGCCCAGGTCCATGCCAGCAAGGTGAAGGAGCTGGAGGCGGAGCGGGATGGCCTGAATAAACAGGTTCTCGGGCTGACCAAGGAGAAGGATAGGATTAACGCCGCCTTGACAGAGGTGCAGGCCGATGTCCTCGGGAAGGCTGAGCAGCTCTCCACGGCCAGGACTCCATCATAGACCTGAAGTTGGAGCTGGAGGGCCTCAAGGGGATTCCTTCGGAGGCCAGGTTCCGGGAGGAGACCCTGAACAAGGATCTGGATAAGGAGAAGCAGCTGCGGAAGAACGACGGCGCTAACCACGCAGATTACGTGAAGGGCGAGAACCTCTGGAAAGGCCGCCTCGTAAATGTCGCGGAGAAGCTCACCACGCAGTTGGCCGCCATGGGCATGCCAAACTTTAGGTATTCCCGAAGGCGAACCTCAGCATCAACGCCAGCATGACTGTGTTCTTCGAGTGCATCCTTGATGCCTTAGAAAAGCTCCGCTCCGACCGAGCGGTTTATCTCGCGAATGAGTCCCGGAGGCTCTGCCGGGGTGCCTTGACCAAGGATCTCACCAAGGTGGCATACTGGAACCCCGACCTCGACTTAAACGCCGCGCTGGAGAGCATGTCGGATGATGTAGACCTCACGGCGCTCAAGGAGCATATCAAGCCCATCATTAGCCGCGTCGACGGAATTCAGAGGATAGAAGGCCAGCATCGGGATTAGGCGCCCTGTTTCTCATCGCTACTGCAGGACCACAACCAAGACAATTTTTATCTTCAGTTAGAACCGCAGCAACAATTGATGTAATATAACTCTTCAGTATTTTAAATTGACGCATGCTATTTTCCTGTTTGATCCTTCTTTGTATGTCCACCCTACACTTAATTGGATAGGCTTGCCGGCGCGCAAACCCAAGCTGCGGCGCTTTGAGGACGGATCCTTAATAGCTTGTCGGGTGTGTTTGCTGCCAGGCAAACCACCTTATCGTTCTCTGCGTGACCGTTTGAACTGTTGAGCGGACTCGAAACAGGACAAAAGCGTTGTCAGTAATGGAAAGGCTACCCTGCCGTTCTTGACGCGGCCGCTCGAACTGTCGACGGACTCGAAACAGGACGAAGGCGTTGCCAATAGTGGAGGGGCCCCATTGCGTACAGGTTTATCATACATAGGGCAAGATCTCCGAGGAGAATACCCTTATATAAAGAGGAATTACTCAAAGTTTTGCATGACTTATATTTTCTGTTGTTGCATGGGCCTCCATTGCACTCGCTGATGTTGCCACATGCTTGGTCATCTTCTTCCTTGGAAACCATGGCAAATAAGAACTGCTAAACTAACTGCTAGACCGGATTTTCACAACTGCGCCCCCTACCTGGCACGCCAAAGATGTCGGGGGAACCACACCTATGGGATCACTGGAATCCCTTCTACGGTTGACGGGCGCGGGGTTGTGCAAAGAGCGGGTCTAGGAGTCAGCACAAGGATCGTTTACCCAGGTTCGGGCTGCAAAGATGCGTAATACCCTAGTCCTATTTTGGTGTGTATTTGAGTGTTCTTGAGATCTTGAACTAGCTACGGTGCATGCCAAGTCCAAAAGATCCGAATCCTTCTCCAGTATGCCTCGGGCCTCCTTTTATAGTCAAAAGGGGCTGCTACAGTGGCACACAGGAGGTGGAAAGGTATATAGTGTACAAGCTTATCTCATTGCATTACGGGACAATACACATTAAATGCGCTACTTCGGTGTCCACTTGCTTTACCGGGGACGGGAAGGAGGCCCGTCCCATCCGCTGCCGCTCCGTCTGGTTGCGACGTGCGTCCAGACCAATGGGGCAGGCAGCTGATATGGTGTGGTGGTAGGGCCTTCACAAAGATCTGCATGCCACCACGCAGGTGCTTGACTAGCTAGATCAGGAACCACATACTGCCACGTGGGTACTTGCCCAGGCTAGTAGGTTGGCCGCCGAGCTAGGGTGACGATGGGGCGGCAAGGACTTGTCGTGGTCTTGCGCCTATTCCCGGCAAGAGTCATGCCAGGGCCTTTGTGAGCGCCCTCAGCAAGAGGCTTGCCGGGGCTTCAGGGGTGCCTTCGGTAAGGAGCCTTGTCAGGGCCTCATGGGCATCCATGGCAAGGAGCCTTGCGATCTCCTTGTCTTCTGGTTCTCATCTTAGGATTCATAGACCCTTGTCTTTACAAAGATCTGCATGCCATCACGTGGGCGCTTCCCGAGCCTTGGTTTCAACATTGTCAATGATGTCGGAGCTCCTAGGCTGAAGGGTAGCTGCAACAGAGGAGTTGGGTGAGTTGCCCCGGCAAGGGTTCTTGCCGGGGGCGTGCGGGCCGCCCCGGCAAGGGTCTTGTCGGGGGAAACCTATCTTCTCACTTGGCCTTCTTGAAACACTGTCTTGACGCTACCTTGGTAGTCTTGTGCTTCGGTTTCCCTCCACTACCTTGTTATATGTGGTCGCAGGCGTGGCTCTGACCGCCCGTGCACAAGTAAGGGGTACAAAGGAGCGCCCCTACTTTTGTACACCGACAACATGCAATGCTTATCCATAACGGTTCGAAAAATCATATTTTTATACTTGTGTGCGAGTTAATTTCATGTGCAGTAAATTAGAAGGAATTTTCAAACATATTGGTCTCACGACCTGGACACATGCATGGAGTGTCTTGGCATTTTAATTCCAAAAAATAAAAAATGATCAGAAAAACTTGAAACCTTGCTTGTTGTAATGTCATGCTACCAAGATCATGTGGTAGAAAAATTGGCCTGTTTGACGAAAGTTTGGACACACACCCCTCACAAACCGGAAACTCACTAGAAGGCCCGTGGCTCCGAGAAGGAATAATGCATGTTTGACGACAAACGAGAGATAGCCTCCTCTTATGGCCTACAATTTTTTTCTACGTTTAACATGCACAAATACAACTGCCATGTTAAAATTGGGAAAATTTCAGAGGTCATTTAAATTTTAAAGACATTTAAGTGATTTACTAGCCTTTTAATGACCGTAATTCAAATTTGAACTAGATCTACATGCAACGGCTAACCATAACAGTTTGAAAAAAATCAAATTTGTGTACTTGTGTGGGAGTTAATTCCATGTGCAGTAAATTAGGAAGAATTTTCAAACATATTGATCTCACAACATGGAGACATGCATGGAGTGCCATGGCATTTTGATTCCAAAATATTAAAAAAATGCTCAGAAAAACTTGAAACCTTGCTTGTTGTAATGTGATGCCACCAAGATCATGTGGTAAAAAATTGGCCTATTTGACGAAAGTTTGGACACACATCCCTCACAAACCGGAGCAACTCATTAGAAGGCTCGTGGTTTCGAGAGGGAACAACGCATGTTTGATGACCAATGGGAGATAGCTTCCTCTTACGGCCTTCAATTTCTTTCTATGTATAATGTGCACTTATACAACTGTCTGTGAAAATTTGAAAAATTTCAGGGGTCATTTGACCTTTTGAAGACATTTAAGTGATTTTCAAGCCATTTAATGACCGTAATTCAAATTTGAACTACATCTACATGCAACGGCTAACCACAATGGTTTGAAAAATCATATTTGTGTACTTATATGCGAGTTAATTCTATGTGCAGTAAATTAGAAGGAATTTTCAAACATATTGGTCTCACGACATGGAAACATGCATGCAGTGCCATGACATTTTAATTCCAGCAAACTAAAAAATGATCAGAAAAACTTGAAATCTTGCTTGATGCAATTTCATGCCACCAAGATCATGCGGGAAAAAAATTGGCCTGTTAGACGAAAGTTTGGACACACACCCCTCACAAACCGGAGCAACTCACTAGAAGGCTCGTGGTTCCGAGAGAGAACTATGCATGTTTGATGACGAACGGGAGATAGCTTCCTCTTACGGACAACAATTTTTACTACATTTAACGTGCACTAATACAACTGTCATGTAAAAATTCGAAAACTTTGAGGGGTCATTTAACCTTGTAAAGACATTTAAGTGATTTACTAGCCATTTAATGACCGTAATTCAAATTTGAACTACATCTACATGCAACGGCTAACCATAACGGTTTGAAAAATCATATTTGTGTACTTGTGTGCGAGTTAATTCCATGTGCATTAAATTAGAAGGAATTTTCAAACATATTGATCTCATGGCATGGACACATGCATGGAGTGCCTTGGCATTTTAATTCCAAAAAATTAAACAATGATCAAAAAAACTTGAAACCTTGCTTGTTGTAATGTCATGCCACCAAGATCATGTGGTCAAAAAATTGGCCTGTTTGACGAAAGTTTGGAAACACATCCCTCACAAACCGGAGCAATTCACTAGAAGGCTCGTGGTTCCGAGAGGGAGATAGCTTCCTCTTACGGCCTTCAATTTGTTTCTACGTTTAACGTGCACTAATACAACTGTCATGTGAACATTTAGAAAATTTCAGGGGTCATTTGACCTTATAAAGACATTTAAGTGATTTTCTAGCCATTTAATGGTCGTAATTCAAATCTGAACTACATCTACATGCAACGGCTAACCATAACGGTTTGAAAAATCATATTTGTGTAATTATGTGCGAGTTAATTCCATGTGCACTAAATTAGAAGTAATTTTCCAACATATTGGTCTCACGACATGGACACATGCATGGAGTGCCATGGCATTTTAATACCCAAAATTTAAACAATGATAAAAAATGAAACTTGCTTGATGTAATGTCATGATACCAAGATCATGTTGTAGAAAAATTGGCCTGTTTGCTGAAAGTTTGGACACACACCCCTCACAAACGGAAGCAATCCACTTGAAGGCTCGTGGTTCCGAGAGGGAACAATGCATGTTTGATGACGAACGGGAGATAGCTTCCTCTTACGGCCGACAATTTTTTTTCTACATTTAACGTCCACTAATACAACCGTCACCTGAAAATTTAGAAAATTTCACTCGTTATTTTACATTTTAAAGATATTTAAGTGATTTTGTAGCCATTTAATGACAGTGATTCAAATTTTACTACACCTACATGCAACAGCTAACCATAATTGTTTGAAAAATCATAGTCATGTACTTTTGTGCGAGTTAATTCCATGTGTAGTAAAATTAGAAGGAATTTTCAAACATATTGGTTTCAGGGCATGGACACATGCATGGAGTGCCATGGTATTCTAATTCCAATAAATTAAAAAATGATGAGAAAAACATGAAACCTTGCTTGATGTAATGTCATGATACCAAGATGATGTGGTAAAAAATTCGGCATATTCTACGAAAGTTTAAACACACACCCCTCACAAACCGGAGCAACTCACTACAAGGCTCTTGGTTCCGAGAGGGAACAATGCATGTTCAATGACAAACGACAGATAGCTTCCTTTTACGGCCGTCAAATTTTCTACGTATAACATGTGGTAATACAACTGTCATGTTAAAATTTGGAAAATTTCATGGGTCATTTGACATTATAAGGACATTTAAGTTATTTTCTAGCCATTTAATGGTCGTAATTCAAATTGGAACTACATCTACATGCAACGGCTAACCATAACGGTTTGAATAATCATATTTGTGTACTTATGTGCGAGTTAATTCCATGTGCACTAAATTAGAAACATATTGGTCTCACGGCATGGACACATGCATGGAGTGCCATGGTATTTAATTTCCAAAATTTAAACAATGATCAGAAAAACATGAAACCTAGCTTGATGTAATGTCATGCCACCAAGATCATGTTGTAGAAAAATTGGCCTGTTTGATGAAAGTTTGGACACACACCCCTCACAAACCGAAGCAATCCACTTGAAGGCTTGTGGTTCCAATAGGGAACAATGCATGTTTGATGACGAACGGGAGATTGCTTCCTCTTACGGCCTACACATTTTTTCTACGTTTAACGTCCACTATTACAACCGTCATCTGAAAATTTAGAAAATCTCACTGGTCATTTTACCTTTTAAAGACATTTAAGTGATTTTCTAGCCATTTAATGACCGTGATTCAAATTTGTACTACACCTACATGCAACAGCTAACCATAATGGTTTGAAAAATCATATTCGTGTACTTTTGTGCAATTTAATTCCATGTGTAGTAAATTAGAAGGAATTTTCAAACATATTGGTTTCACGGCATGGACACATGCATGGAGTGCCATGGTATTCTAATTCCAAAAAATTAAAAAATGATGAGAAAAACATGAAACCTTGCTTGATGTAATGTCATGACACCAAGATGATGTGGTAAAAAATTCGGCCTATTTGACAAAAGTTTGAACACACACCCCTCACAAACCGGAGAAACTCACTAGAAGGCTCGTGGCTCCGAGAGGGAACAATGCATGTTTGATGACGAACGAGAGATAGCCTCCTCTTATGGCCTACAATTTTTTTCTACGTTTAACATGCACTAATACAACTGCCATGTGAAAATTGGGAAAATTTCAGAGGTCATTTAACTTTAAAGACATTTAAGTGATTTACTAGCCTTTTAATGACCGTAATTCAAATTTGAACTACATCTACATGCTACGGCTAACCATAATAGTTTGAAAAAAAATCAAATTTGTGTACTTATGTGCCAGTTAATTCCATGTGCAGTAAATTAGGAAGAATTTACAAACATATTGGTCTCACAGCATGGACACATGCATGGAGTGCCATGGCATTATTATTCCAAAATATTAAAAAATGATCAGAAAAACTTGAAACCTTACTTGTTGTAATGTGATGCCACCAAGATCATGTGGTAAAAAATTGGCCTATTTGACGAAAGTTTGGACACACATCCCTCACAAACCGGAGCAACTCACTAGAAGGCTCGTGGTTCCGAGAGGGAACAACGCATGTTTGATGACCAATGGGAGATGGCTTCCTCTTACGGCCTTCAATTTGTTTGTATGTTTAATGTGCACTTATACAACTATCATGTGAAAATTTGAAAAATTTCTGGGGTCATTTGACCTTTTGAAGACATTTAAGTGATTTTCTAGTCATTTAATGACCGTAATTCAAATTTAAACTACATCTACATGCAACGGATAACCATAATGGTTTGAAAAATCATATTTGTGTACTTATATGCGAGTTAATTCTATGTGCAGTAAATTAGAAGGAATTTTCAAACATATTGGTTTCACGACATGGACACATGCATGGAGTGCCATGGCATTTTAATTCCAAAAAAATAAAAAATGATGGGAAAAACATGAAACCTTGCTTAATGTAATGTCATGTCACCAAGATCATGTGGAAAAAAATTTGGCCTATTTGACGGAAGCTTGGACAAACGCCCTTCACAAACCGGATCAACTCCTACTTCTCGAGCTTGCGTTGTATTCCCTCGAAGAGGAAAGGGAGATGCATCACAGTAGCATAAGTATTTCCCTCAGTTTTTGAGAAGCAAGGTATCAATCTAGTAGGAGACCACACGCGAGTCCTTCGCACCTGCACAAACAAATAAGAACTTAGCAGCCAACGCGATAAGGGGTTGTCAATCACTTTACGGTCACTTATGAAAGTGAGATTTGATAGAGATGATAGTTTATTTTTTGGTTTTATTGTTTATAAGAACAGAAAGTTAAAGCGGAAAAAGTAAAGTAAGTGTAGATTGATATGTTGAGAATAGGCCCGGGGGCCATAGTGTTATCTAGTGGCTTCTCTCATGATAGCGATATTCTACGACTGGTAAACAAATTACTGTCGAGCAATTGATAGAAAAGCGAATAATTATGAGACTATCTAGGCATGATCATTATATATAGGCATCACGTCCGAGACAAGTAGACCGAAATGATTCTGCATCTACTACTATTACTCCACACATCGACCGCTATCCAGCATGCATCTAGAGCATTAAGTTCATAACAACGGAGTAACGCCTTGAGCAAGATGACATGATGTAGAGGGATTAACTCAAACTTAGTGATATAAAACCCATCTTTTTATCCTCGATGGCAACAATACAATACGTGCCTTGCTGCCCCTACTGTCACTAGGAAAGGACACCACAAGATTGAACCCAAAGCCAAGCACGTATCCCATTGCAAGAACTATAGATCTAGTAGGCCAAACCAAACCAATAATTCGAAGAGACTTGCAAGGATATTATAATCATACATAAAGAGTTCACAAAAGATCCAAATATTTCTCATAGATAGTCTTGATCATAAACCCACAATTCATCGGATCTCGACAAACACACCGCAAAAATAGAGTACATCGAATAGATCTCCTCGAAGACCGAGGAGAACTTGGTATTGAGATCCAAAGAGAGAGAAGAAGCCATCTAGATACTAGCTATGGACCCGAAGTTCCGTGGTAAACTACTCACAACTCATGGTGAGGCAATGATGATGATGTAGAAGCACTCCATGGAAGATCCCCCCTCCGGCGGAGCTCCGGAACAGACCCCAAGATGGGATCTCACGGGAACAGAAGGTTACAGCGGTGGAACTAGGGTTTTCTCTGTTGATCTGATGGTTTCGGGGTACGTAGGCTTGTATAGGAGGAAGGAGGGCACCGGAGGCCTTATGTGGGACCCACGAGGCAGGGGGCGCGCCCTAGGGGGGGCGCCCCCACCCTTGTGGGCACCACGTGACCCCTACTCCGTGGTTCTCAAGTCTCCCGTGCATGATTTTCTCCAAAAATATCTCTCCCGAAGGTTTCATTCCATTTGGACTCCGTTTGATATCCCTTTTCTATACACCCCTGAAACAGGCAAAAACAACAATCTGGACTGGGCCTTTGGGTTAGTAGGTTAGTCCCAAAAATAATATAAAAGTGTATAACAAAGCCCATTAAACTTCCAAAACATCATAAATAATAGCATGGAACAATAAAAAATTATAGATACGTTGGAGACGTATCAAGCAGCCCCATGCTTAATTCCTGCTCATCCTCGAGTAGGTAAATCATAAAAACATAACTTTTGATATGGAATGCTAACCAACATAGTTTTTCAATGTAATTCTCTTAATTGTGGCATGAATGTTCAGATCTAAAAGATTCAAGACAAAAGTCTATATTGACAAAAGAAATAGTAATACTTCAAGCATACTAACAAAGCAATCATGTCTTCTCAAAATACTATGGCTAAAGAAAGTTATCCCTACAAAATCATATAATCTGGCTATGGTCCCACTTCACCACACAAAATATTCATATCATGCACAACCCCGCTTTTAGGCAAGCACTTGTTTTCATACTCTATTCTTTCAAACCTTTCAACTTTCACGCAATACATGAGCGTGAGCCATGGACATAGCACTATGGTGGAATAGAGAGGTGGTTGTGGAGAAGACAAAAAGGAGGGAGATAGTTTCACATCGAGTAGGCGTATCAACGGGCTATGGAGATGCGCATCAATAGATGTCAATGTGAGTGAGTAGGGATTGCCATGCAACGGATGCACTAGAGCTAAATATGTATGAAAGCTCAACAAAAGAAACTAGTGGGTGTGCATCCAACTTGCTTGCTCATGAAGACCTAGGGCATTTGAGGAAGCCCATCGTTGGAATATACAAGCCAAGATCTATAATGAAAATTCCCACTAGTAGATGAAAGTGACTAAACATGAGACTCTCTATCATGAAGAACATGGTGCTACTTTGAAGCACAAGTGTGGAAAAAGATAGGAGCAATTGTCCCTTTTTCTTTTCTGTTTCTTTTTTTTCTTTTTTTGGGCCTTTATTTTTTTCTTTGCCCTTTCTTTTTTCTTTTTTTTTGTGTGTGGAGGCGCTTTATTGATTTAGCCTTTTCTCCCATGGGATAATGATCTAATAATGATGATCATCACACTTTCATTACAACTCGATACTAGAACAAAGAATGACTCGATATGAATGCCTCCGGCGGTGTACCGGGATGTGCAATCAATCAAGAGTGACATGTATGAAAATTATGCATGGTGGCTTTGCCACAAATACAATGTCAACTACATGATCATGCATGGCAATATGACAATATGATGCGTGTCATATGAACGGAACGGTGGAAAGTTGCATGGCAATATATCTCGGAATGGCTATGGAAATGCCATGATAGGTAGGTATGGTGGCTGTTTTGAGGAATATATATGGTGGCTGTTTTGAGGAAGGATATATAGTGGGTGTATGGTACCGGCGAAAGTTGCGCGGTACAAGAGAGGCTAGCAATGGTGGAAAGGTGAGAGTGTGTATAATCCATGGACTCAACATTAGTCATAAGAACTCATATACTTATTGCAAAAATCTACGAGTCATCAAAACAAAGCAATCAACGCATGCTCCTAGGGGGGAGGTTGGTAGGAGTTAACCATCGCACGCCACCGACCTCCACACAAAGGTTAACACTTTACAAATTCCTCATGCTCTAACTTCGTCACATAGCGGTTCACCATACGTGCATGCTACGGGAATCACTAACCTTAACACAAGCATTTCTCAATTTCATAATAACTCCACTAGCATGAATCTAATATCACTATCCTCACATCTCAAAACAATTATCAAGCATCCAACTTCTCATCATATTCAATGCACTTAGTTTGAAAGTTTTTACTACATTGATATGGGATGTCTATCATGTGGAGACTAGTTTTATAGCCTAAACACATTACCATGCTGTTTTAATAGGCTCTCAAAAGGATATAAGTGAAGCATGAGAGTTCAATAATTTCTTCAAAATATTATCACCACCGTGCTCTGAAATATATAAGTGAAGCACTAGAGCAAAAACTATTCAACTCAAAAGATATAAGTGAAGCACATAGAGTGTTCTAACAATTGCTAGGCCATATTTAACTCTCTCAAATAGGTGTGGCCAACAAGGATAATTGTGGCAAACTAACAAGCGAAGACTCAAATTATACAAGACGCTCCAAGTAAAACACATATCATGTGGTGAATAAAAATATAGCTCCGAGTATAGTTACCGATGGATGAAGACGAAAGAGGGGATGCCTTCCCGGGGCATCCCCAAGCTTAGGCTTTTGGTTGTCCTTGAATTTTACCATGCGGTGCCTTGGGCATCCCAAGCTTAGGCCCTTGCTACTCTTTGTTCCATAGTCCATCAAAGCAATACTCAAAACTGGAAAACTTCACAACACAAAACTTAGACAAAAATCTCGTGAGCTCCATTAGTATAAGCAAGCAAACCACTACTCAAAGGTACTGCAATGAATTCATTCTTTGTTTATATTGCTCTCAAACCTACTGTATTCCGACTTCTCTATGGTTCATACTTCTCAATATTAGTCATAGATGCATTGAAATAAGCAAACAACACATGAAAAACAGAATCTGTCAAAAACAGAATAGTCTGTAGTAATCTGCAGGTTTCGCATACTTCTGTAACTAAAAAATCAAATAAATTGGTAGACATGAGGAATTTGTCTATTAATCATCTGCAAAAAGAATCAACTAAATTGCACGCTCCAGTGAAATATGATGACCATGCTAGCGAGCGCTAACGATTCTGTTTTCACAGCAAGATCACATAAACTTCACACAACTCTTCCCAAAGGTTCTACTTGGCACAAACACTAAACAAAAACAGAAAACCACATCTAAACAGAAGCTAGATGCAATATTTATTCCTAAACAGAAGCAAAAACAAAAAATATAAAATTGGGTTGCCTCCCAACAAGCGCTATCGTTTAACGCCCCTAGCTAGGCATGATAGTACAATGATGCACACCTGAAAGATAAGAATTGAAGGACAAAGAGAGCATCATAAAATATGTGACAAACACATCTGAGTCTAACATGCTTCCTATGCATACACATTTTATACGCAAACAAATTATCAAGGCAATCAATTTCTAGCATATGTAAGGAAGAAGAAATAAAAAGTAGCAATCTCAACATAACGAGAGGTAATTTAGTAACATGAAGATTTCTAGAACCATATTTTCCTCTCTCATAATAATTGCATGTAGGATCAATATAAAATTCAACAATATAGCTATCACATAACATATTCTCAACACGATTCACATTCATACGAAGTTTTCACTCTTCCAAAATAGTGGGATCAACATTAACTAAAGTCATGACCTCTCCAAACCCACTTTTATCACAAATTTCATAAGATTGAACATTCTCCAAATATGTGGGATCTAAAGTTGACACTCTTCCAAACGCACTTTCAATATTATTGCAAATATTATTATCAGTCTCATATAAATCATGGGGCTTAAATAAGTTTTCAAGATCATAAGAAGCATCACCCCAATCATGATCATTGCAACAAGTAGTGGGCATAGCAAAATAAGCATCCCCAAGCTTAGGGTTTTGCATATCATTAGCACAATTGACATTAATAAAATTTATAATAACATCATTGCAATCATGCTTTTTATTTAAGGAACTATCGTGAATCACCTTTTCTTTTAACAAATCCTCAGAATTTCCAGATTCATAAATTTCAAGCAAAACCCCATAAAGATAATATAGTGCACGCATCTCACTAGCAATGGGTTCAACATAATTGGATCTCTTAAAGACATTAGTAAGTGGATGAGGATTCTGTCGGTGTACTAGAATAGGGGTACCCTAGTATCCCGAACTTGTGCACGGGCAGTCGCAACGTCCCGCGGCAAGGCTTGCCGGGTGACCGCCAAGGTCCTCCATGGTTCCTTTGGAGCCATTCAAGAACGATGTATTCAAGCCAAGGAGACAAGGCCCCGGCAAGAGGAGCTTGCCGGGAAGGCCACTCAAGGCACAAGAACCCGGCGAGAGGAGCTTGCCGGGAAGGCCAACCAAGGCATCTCAAGGAACTTGCCGCGACGCGCCACGCGTCCCGGCAAGGCCCGGTGAGTGACAAGCTCCCGGACGCGACAGGACAACGACCGCGGCAAGGCGCTTGCCGCGGCAAGCTACCACTCTGTACCCACGCTCTAGCACATCCGCCAACGTGTCGCTCTAGGACCCTTCCAGGCGTACGTGGCGGGAGGCTGTGCAGCCAGCGGTGCGCGGTGGCAAGCGGCGCTGACAAGATTCGCCATCGTGGCGAACGGTGGCGTCCCTGACGGCCCCTTTTTGCACTGTTTGGGCGACGCAGACGGGCATTTAATGCCCTTGTCCCCTGCCGTCAGGGTTAGGTATGATACACTATACAGGTAGCTGTACCAACCGCAACACCTTTCCATTTTTGCCCTTTGCCTACGTTGCCACCTGTCGGTGACCCCTTGAGCATATAGAAGGAGAGCCCTTGCGCAAGTATATTCAGAGGTTCAGCCGTGTACAGCACAACATCCCAGACGTCCACCCTGCCGCGGTCATCAGCGCGTTCCATCAGAACGTGCGTAACCGCAGGATGCGGGAGGAGATGGTGATGTGCAAGATCAGAGACGTCAGTGAGTTGTATGCCCTGGCCGACAAGTGTGCACGTGCTGAGGAAGGGAGGAAACTCCCCGGAGAGGATACATGAGCAGGAGGATCTGACAGCGAGGATGCTGCGCCGGCAAAGAAAAAGCGGCGGCGGAATAACAGGAAGAAGAAAGGCAAAGATGTGCTAGTCGCTGAGCAGTCCGGTAACGAAGGTGGCGCCAAGAAAGCCAAAGTTGGTAGCTCCGGCAAGGAGATTGCCACATGCACCAACTGCCAGGCTGTGGCGGCCGCCGACAAGCAGGACGGCACCGACAAGCAGTACTGCAAGATCCACCGCACCAAGGGTCACGACCTCCAGAACTGCAAGAGGGTCGAGCAGCTCGTCGAACACCAAAAGGCTGAGTACGAGCGGCACGACAAGGAGAAGGCCCAAGGAGGTGCTGGAGTATCCGGCACGAAGCGCCCCGGCCGGGGAGGACGCCGCGGCAAGGCCAAGCAGCGGCAAGGAGACAGACCTCCCCGCGGCCGCGACAAGGATGAAGATGACGACGACGATGAAGACATGGATGATGTCGAGACCAGCGAGCAGGGGTTCCAGAAAGCCACAGAGGTCTTGTGCGTTGATGGCGGTGCTTCTCTGCATACTTCACACCGTCAACTCAAGCAGTGGGTGCGGGAAGTCAATGCGGCAGAACCACCTGTCGAGTCGCGCAAGCTTCTGAAATGGTCCAGCACGCCTATCATCTTTGATATTGAGGACCACCCTGATCGCACATCTGCGGTCGGGTGCTTGCCGATGTTGGTTTCACCAACTATCCGCAACCTCAAGGTCACTAAGATGCTAGTTGACGGCGGGCCGGCTTGAACCTGATCTCCTCCGCTGTACTCCAGAAACTCCAGATCCCTGACAGCGAGGTCGAAGAGACCAGCACATTCCAAGGAATCAACCCGGGAAGGAGCAAGACGAAGGGGAAGATCACGTTGCCAGTGACATTTGGCGACGAGTTGAACTCCAGGACTGAGAGGGTCACTTTTGACGTTGCCGATTTTCCATAGGCTTACAATGGGATACTTGGCCGTCCAACACTCGCCAAGTTCATGGCAGCCTCTCACTACGCATACAACATGCTGAAGATGCCAGGCACGATGAGTGTCATCTCTGTCCCTGGCGACAAGAAGGATGCTCTTATCTGCGCCGATGAGATCTACCGGGAAGCAGCAGCCACAACAGATCGCAAGTCACTTGCCGCTGAAGCTCCCGGGGGGAAGAAGAAGACCAAGTCCGGCAAGAGCTCCGATGCCCACTCCGGCATGCGCACCTCTTCGGAGTGCTGCGCTATCGTCGAGGACGCACCACCGAGCTCCACCGGCAAGTGTAAGAAAACAATGGCAGCTCTGCCAGAGACCAAGAAAGTGTCTGCCAAGGAGGACGGCACTGGTGGTACCTTCACCATCAGTGCCACTCTTGACCCTAAATAGGAAAGCGCGCTCGTTGCTTTCCTGCGGGCGAACGTCGACGTGTTTGCATGGCAACCATCTGACATCCCCGGTGTTCCCAGGAAAGTAATTGAGCACAAACTTGCCATCTGTCCTCATGCGTGGCCCGTCAAGCAGAAGGTCAGAAAACAAGCAGTGGAGCGCCAAGAATTCATCGCAGAAGAAATCAAGAAGTTGGAAGCAGCATGCCTTGTCAGAGGAGTGCTCCATCCTACGTGGTTGGCCAATCCCGTGGTCGTGCGCAAAGCAAAAGGGAAATGGAGGCTTTTTATCGACTTTACCAATGTCAATAAAGCTTGTCCCAAAGACCCATTTCCCTTGCCGCGCATTGACCAGATTGTTGACTCCACGGCTGGATGTGACCTGCTTTCATTTCTTGAAGCATACCCAGGATACCATCAGATCTTCATGGCTGAAGAGGATGAGGAGAAGACCGCATTCATCACTCCATGTGGCACGTACTGTTTCAAACGGATGCCTTTTGGTTTGAAGAATGCTGGTTCAACATTTGCAAGGGTAGTCCATACTGCTTTTGAGCCACAAATACACAGAAATGTGGAAGCCTACATGGATGACATAGTGGTCAACAGCAAGGACAGGGCAACCCTGATTCAAGATTTAGAGGAGACCTTTGCAAATCTGCGCAAGATCAGCCTCAAGCTCAACCCCGAGATGTGCGTGTTTGGAGTTCCTTCCGGCAAGCTTCTCGGGTTCTTCGTGTCTCAGCGGGGAATTGAAGCCAATCCCGACAAGATCAGGGCCATCAAGCAAATTGAAGAACCGAAGCGCGTCAAGGATGTACGAAGACTTGCCGGTTGCGTGGCTGCTCTCAGCAAGTTTATCTCTAAATCTGCTGAGCGCGCCCTGCCGTTTTTAAAATTTTGAAAAAGGCAGGCCCGATGAAATGGACTCCGGAAGTGGAGGCTGCGCTGCAAGACTTGAAGAGATACCTGTCCTCCACTCCAATACTTGTCGCACCTAAGCCATAAGAGAAGTTGCTGCTATATATAGCGGCAACCAATCAAGTGGTTAGTGTTGCGTTAGTAGCAGAGAGGGAGGCAGATGATGAGCCAGCAACCACGACAAGCGCATCCAGCGACAAGCAGGGGGCTTCCCCGACAAGCTCTGGTCCCGACAAAGATGGGTCTGCGCAGGCGTGCGAGGAGATACATAAGAGATTGGTGCAGCGCCCAGTTTACTTTGTCAGTTCCCTTCTGCAGGGGGCTAGGTCAAGGTACTCTGGCGTGCAGAAATTGATTTTCGGCCTTCTCAAGGCCTCGAGAAAGCTGCGCCATTACTTCCAAGCACATGAGATAACAGTTGTCACTCGCTTTCCGCTGAAGAGGATACTGTAGAATCCAGAAGCAACAGGTAGGATTGTTGAGTGGGCACTGGAACTGTCAAGCTTTGGCCTCATGTTTGAGAGCACTTCAACTATCCAAAGCAGAGCATTGGCGGAATTCATAGCAGAATGGACGCCAACACCAGATGAAGAAACTCCAGAAACGAGCATCCTCGTCAAGGAGGCAAGCAAAGAGTGGTTGATGTACTTTGATGGTGCCTTCTCGCTACAAGGCGCCGGTGTTGGCGTGCTGCTTGTCGCACCCACCGGAGAGCACCTCAAGTACATAGTCCAGATGCACCTTCCCAAGGAGCAAGCAACAAACAATACCGCAGAGTATGAAGGTTTGCTTGCCGGTCTTAGGATCGCGGCAGACCTTGGGATTAAGAAGCTGATTGTCAGGGGTGACTCGCAGCTTGTCGTCCGCCAAGTGAACAAGAATTATCAGAGTCCGTTGATGGAAGCTTACGTTGATGAAGTGAGAAAGCTAGAAGAGCACTTTGAAGGCCTACAGATGGAACATGTTCCAAGAGCTCAGAACGACATTGCAGATGGCATGTCAAAGTGCGCCGCACTCAAGTTACCTGTGGAACCAGGGATCTTTGTGCTCAAGCTGACTCAACCCTCTGTAACGCCATCAACTGGACAGAGCAAGAAGAGGAAGTTGATTTCTGGTGACTATTTTCCGGCAGAGCTTCCCGAAGTCGCCGCCAAGAAGGTCCCCAAGATCAACGCCAAGAGTGTTGAGGAGCAGTCTGCTCCGGCAAGCCCCAGGGTTTGTTCCGTTGAAGCAAATGCTCTCGACAAGTTTTGCTCCGGCAAGCTTGCCGGGGAATGTCAAGCTCCGGATGAGCCGCAGGTTCTCGCTGTAGAAGCGGATGTTCCCGCAGCAACAGATGTGCCTTTAGTCCTTGTTGTCGAGCCACAAGCTCCAGCATGGGCACATCAGATTGTCCGTTTCCTTCAGACAGGAGAACTTCCCGAAGAGCCAGAAGAAGCGAAAAGAGTAGCCCGGCAGTCAAGTATGTACCAGTTTGTTGACAACACACTGTACAGAAGAAGACTCAACGGTGTGAAATTGAAGTGTATTCACCGGGAAGACGGACAAAAGCTGTTGGCAGAGATACATGGAGGCATATGTGGTCACCACATTGGCGCAAGAGAACTTGCCGGCAAAGCATTCCGGCAAGGTTTCTTTTGGCCGACAGCCCTCCAGGATGCAACTGCACAAGTAACCAAGTGTGAAGCATGCCAGTTCCATTCCAAGCAGATACACCAGCCAGCTCAAGCTCTCCAAACGATCCCTTTATCCTGGCCATTTTCACTCTGGGGGCTCGACATCCTCGGCCCCTTTCCCCGCGCAGCCGGGGGCTTTGAATACTTGTACGTTGCTATCGAAAAGTTCACAAAGTGGCCGGAAGTGGAACCAGTGAGGAAGGTGATAGCACAGTCAGCAGTCAAGTTCTTCAGGTCGATTGTTTGCCGCTTCGGGATCCCTAACAGGATCATCACCGACAACGGTACGCAATTCACGAGCCGCACCTTCATGCAGTACGTCCAAGATCTTGGCGCCAAGGTCTGCTTCGCTTCTGTTGCTCACCCGAGAAGCAACGGTCAAGCGGAGATTGCGAATGTTGAAGTGCTGCGTGGACTCAAGACCAGGACTTTCGACAGGCTGCACAAGTGTGGAAGAAATTGGATTGAGGAGCTGCCGGTGGTTCTTTGGTCGATCAGGACGACGCCAAATCGAGCCACTAGACAGACACCTTTCGCTCTAGTCTATGGAGCAGAGGCAGTTCTCCCCACGGAACTCGTATACGGGTCACCTCGAGTGCTCGCTTATGGTGAGCTTGAGCAAGAGCAGCTGCGACAGGATGACGCGCTGCTCCTTGAGGAGGACCGTCTTCAGGCTGCTGTACGAGCTGCTCGCTACCAGCAAGCTTTGCGCCGCTACCATAGCCGCAAATTTAACGCCAGAAGTCTCGAGGAAGGCGACCTTGTTCTTCGGCGCGTTCAGTTCGCTAAGAATTCCAACAAGTTGACGCCGAAGTGGGAAGGCCCTTACCGGGTGAAACGAGTCACTAGGCCTGGCGCTGTCCGCCTTGAGACCGAAGATGGCATTCCAGTGAGCAATTCTTGGAACATCGAGCATCTTCGTAAGTTTTTCCCATAAGGCGCGGTTGCCGGAACCCGTTTTCGGCAACCACCTTTTGTACAAGTCTTGCCGCTGTTGCATGTAATTTTTTGTACAAGACCGGGCGCAGACCCCGTGCATAAGTTAAGCTCATGTGCTCCGCAGATCTTGTCAATTTCATGCTTTCTATTTTTTGCATGTATTATCTGACACTTTGTGCAGCACCTACCCCCGGTAAGCAATAACGAGCCGTAAGGCTCCATATCTTTCTTTTCTCTTCTTTCTTTCTTTTTCTCAAGGAGAGGAAGGTTCCCTCGCCCACAAGTTTGCCGGGGAGGGAAGGAGAAGATAGTGGTATGGACCAGGCGTCATTCAAGAAAGTTTCGCCTTGCCGGGAAGCAAACAACAGAAAAGCTAAGTTGCCAAAGTTTGAGCAATTAGATTTTTAAATTTTTAAGTTATCTTCCTTGAACGACCGCACTTTGTATGGAAAACCTGTGCGCGGAGGAACCAACTCGTAGCTAGTTGCACCCTTACTTTGTTTTGAGTCCCGCTCAACAACTTAGGTGTGCTGCGACTAGAGTCGCGCCCTTACTTTGTTTCGAGTCCGCTCAACAACTTAAGTGAGCTGTAGCTAGTTGCGACAAGGTTTCTTGTCGGTAACGGCACCACCAGCAGGCTGCTGACAGTCCCGCAATCAGCGCTCGCGGCTAAGGTGCCTGCGCCGGCAAGTTCCCTAAAAGCGTAGGGAAAAAACATACAAAGCAAGGAATCAAGTAAAGGAAATAACATTGCGATCATTACCCAAAATAGAGTTATATTACAAGATAGCTTGTCGCAGCTCTAACAGATTGTTCTCATAACATGATCAGCAGCGACAAGGAGAGAAGAAGACAGGCAGCTTAGTCTACGCGATCGCCCTCGTCCCTCTTGATCCCGCTCACCTTGTCCACAATGGGTGCGACAAGGGCCTTGAGCGCCTCCCGATCAGCATCCGGTGGCAGGGTCTTGAGGACGTTGGTGAGGTTGAGGCCCGGGTTGCGGAAGGCCACCTTCACCAACACCTTTTGGAGAGCTCCCGCGCAGATCTTGTGTGACTCGTCGGCCAGCCGCTTTGGAGTCGTCTCCCGGAGTCGCTGGAGGGCCGTCGCCACACCTTTGAAGAACAAGGTGAGCTTGGCGCTGGGTTGGAGGTTCTCATCAGTGGGAAACCCGAGATCCTCCATCCCCAGCTGTGCCAGCTCCTTGTCAATATCTGTGGCAGCATTCACGAGACCCTCCGTCCAGTGCTCGACGGTCTCCCTGAAAGTGTTCTGGATGGCAGCAGCACTCGCCAGCAGCGCCTTCTCGGCCTTGATCTCCTCCCGCAAGGCCGCCTCCCGCTCCCTGGCGCCGTCCGGCATTTTGGTCAAAGTGGTTAGCTTCAACTCAAGGTCTGCGTTGGAGTCCTTGGCGGCGCTGAGCTCCTTGCCCTTCTCGGCGAGACGAACCTGCAGCTCTGAGTTGCTGTGGGCGTCCTTCTCCCGCTCATGCTTGAGCACGGCAAGCTCTTCACCTCTCGCCTTGAGATCGGCCTCCAGCTGCGCCACCTTCATCTCCAACTCCTTCTAGGCGGCCTCAGCAGCTGCGGCAACATCCTCTGCTTGCTTGACGGCTCCGCCGAGTGATTTCTCACGCGCAGAAAGCTCCTCCTCGTGGCTGTCGAGGTTGATCTTCCGCTGCGGCAGCTCGCCCTCCCGCGCAGACAGCTTCTCGGCGGCAAGTCGCTGTTGCTCTTCGACTTCAGCCTTCTCGAGGAAGAAGGCCATTTGCTCCTCGGCGAGTTGCTCCCGCTCCTCCGCCAGAGACCGGAGAGCTGCTTGGTGAAGACCCCGGAGCTCCTCCGCGCGCTTCTCGATGTCAGCTCCCGCCTTCGCGGCAAGCGCCTCTCGGGACTCCAGCTTGGCCTGCCGAGCGCGGTAGAGCAACAACAGCTTTCGCAGCAGCCGCTCCTCCTGAGGCTCGCCGCTGCTGCTGCTCGGCGCATCGACCAGCGTCAGCCCAGCGGAGGCGAGCACTTCTTCATCGAAGATTTCTCCCTCGACCGGCGCCCTGGAGCTTGACGTCTAGGGGAGGTTGATGAAGATGTTCTCGCTGGCCTTCAAATAGACGCCTTGCTGGGGCTCTTTGGATCCTGGCGCTGCGGTAGTGGCGGAGGGATCGGCGGTCGGCGTAGCGCCTGGCGCTCCTGCGGCCT
>LR738715.1:356739982-356766846 GCA_902687465.1 Secale cereale | reverse complement strand
AGCTGCTTGGTGAAGACCCCGGAGCTCCTCCGCGCGCTTCTCGATGTCAGCTCCCGCCTTCGCGGCAAGCGCCTCTCGGGACTCCAGCTTGGCCTGCCGAGCGCGGTAGAGCAACAACAGCTTTCGCAGCAGCCGCTCCTCCTGAGGCTCGCCGCTGCTGCTGCTCGGCGCATCGACCAGCGTCAGCCCAGTGGAGGCGAGCACTTCTTCATCGAAGATTTCTCCCTCGACCGGCGCCCTGGAGCTTGACGTCTAGGGGAGGTTGATGAAGATGTTCTCGCTGGCCTTCAAATAGACGCCTTGCTGGGGCTCTTTGGATCCTGGCGCTGCGGTAGTGGCGGAGGGATCGGCGGTCGGCGTAGCGCCTGGCGCTCCTGCGGCCTCAGGGCCGTAGGTACGATTGCCAGACCCCTCGCCAGCTGCTGCGGCGGCACCCTTGGCAGCCTCGTAGCCGGCGGGATCGTCAGCGCCGGCTGCTTCTTCGGTGGCAGCGGCGTCGTCGGTGTTGCCGCGCGTGTTCTCCTCGCCGGCGACCTCAGTCTCCATCAGCGCCGCAGCAGATGGATCTGACGGTCGGAAAAGGGAGAAAAGTCAAGCAAATATCCAAAAAGAAGATCAAAAGAAGAAAAGCCCAAGGGAAGTTTTGAAGCGAGAGGGTTACCTGTGCCGGGTTCTGCAGCCGTAGCCTCCGCCACCGGAGGGCCGCTGGTGTTGCCGCTTGCCGGCATCCCTCCTGCGCGAGCCGGCTCCTCGGTAGAGTCCCTCGCCAGAGAACTCTCCCTTGGCGGCGTAGTCGAAGCAGATGGCATGTTAGGGCGGTCTCCAGGCGCTCCTAGTGGGGCTGCTCTGCTCCTACACAAACCAAGATCAGATGTCAGCAAAGTAAAGAGTATCCATGCGCGCCTAACAGCGGAAAGCAAACCATATACTTACGCTGGGGGCTGTGCTGGGGGCTGCTCTGGAGAACAGTCGCCGGGTCCGGCAAGGTGGCCTCCAGCAAGGTGGCCTCCGGCAAGGTAGTCTCGGGCGCATCCTCTGCTGTCACGGTGTATTCGTCCTCGACGATAATCACCTCCCGTTGACGCGCCAGGACCTTGGCTCTCTTTGCCGCTCTCTGGGCCAGAGTCCTGAAAAGGGATAAGCTCGGATTGAGGCAAAAGAGATACAAGACAAAACAACAAGAATTGAAGGAATACAAGTACAACAAGAATCTTACTCTTCTTCTTCCTCGTCGGAACTAAGCGCGGAGAAGTCGAAGTCCGGCTCACGTCCAGTGCGAGGAGGTGGAGGAGTAGGCTCCCTTGGCCTCTTGGCGGGAGCAGTGGCGGTGGTCTGAGACGACCCCGCTCCGGCTGCCGCCTTGGCGTGGGGAGCGGCAGGAGCAGAAGCGGTGGTCCGGGAAGACCCCGCTCCAGTTGCCGCAGCAGCGCGAGGTGCTACCGCGGCGATAGTACTTGCCGCGGTGGAGCGTGTCGCGCGGCGCGGCGGCTGTTGACTCGCCTGCCGCCCCGCTACGTCCCAGGCCTTGCGGAGACGCCTTCTTGGTGGAGCCGGGGGCTCTGCTTGCGGCGAGCTGCCCGAAGATGAGGAGGAAGAGGAGTCGATCTCCAGCGAGCTGCTCGTATCCTCAGCGGGCTCGCTCGGCTCGACGTCATGCCCGGCACGGCTTGCCGCCTCTGCTGCCTCTGCCTCCTCCACGCCGGCAAGATCCTCTCGCTCGGCAAGGCTCGCCGCCTCTGCTGCCTCTGCCTCCTCCACGGTGAATCCAAACTCGCCCGCGGCTGCGGCTGCCACCGCCTCTTCCAGCCTAGCGGCGATGATGTCCATCTCAAAATCAGTGGTGGCGCGAGTGAGGCCTTTCTTCTCGTCGGAGCGAATCGGCACTTCTTCCAAACGGTCAAAGAACGCCTGCACGACATCATCTGCAGGCTCTTGCCAAGTTGGTTCAATCCCATGCGAGTCGCACAGCGGCATCATCGCGCGAATGCGGCTGAGCGCGGAGTTGTTGCACAGAGGGACGACACCATTCGGCAACCTGAACACTTCAGGATGCTGAGGGTCGTACTTGAACAGCTCCCGGAGCATTGCGTCCAGTTCCATAACAGTGAAGTTGAAGTTGAGGCCCGGGCGCAGCCTCATGATGTCCGCCGCATTCTCGAACTCCCAGGCGGGTATCTTCCTCTCCTGCAGGGGGGTGATGTGGCGGCGAAGGAAATCTGCGCCAAGTGCGCCTACAGTGAGCCCGGCAAGCCTGAGGCGTAAGATCCGGGCGACGGCAATCTTCAACCTGTCGTCTTCCGGGGCCACGTTGCTCCAATCGCTGCCGCGCACTACTGGGGCTTGGCGCCGGGCGGTAAAAGGCTGCGGGTTCTCCTCGACGATCCAGCACCAGTTTGCTCTCCATTCCTCCCACTTGCCGTGGAGCTCTCCCTCTAGATAAGCGTCCTTCTTGCCGGCCCTCGAGATCCAGGAGACTCCACCGGATAAAGGCTCTCCTCTCTCAACTCGGGGCATAAAGAAGTGGCGGAAAAGAGCTACATTTGGATAGACTCCGAAAAAGTTTTCGCAGAGATGTGCGAAAACTGCCATGGTCAGAACGGCATTGGGGGTGAAGTCAAGGAGGCGGAACCCGTAGGTGTTCATGATATCACAGAAGAACTCGGAGAAAGGCGGGCAGAGCCTACAATAGAAGAACAAGGAGAAAAAGGGGTATCCAGTTGGAGCCATTTTCCAGGCGAAGGCCGGAAGTACCTTCGTGCGCGGGTGCGCCCGCGTCTCCGTCGACCAGAAGAGGTAGAAAGTCTCCCTCAGCTCCCTCGCGGAGAGCCTGGGAGGGGGGAGAGTGCCCGCTCCTTTCACAGTGCAGCGAGCCGCTGCGCCTCGGCCGACTTCACGCCCTTCCCCTTCTCGTCTTTCGGAGCCATGGCGGAAGTAGTGAGGGAGGTCGACGGCGTTGGTGGTGCTGGTGGCGATGGGGAGCGGAGCGCTGCTCTCTTTCAGCTTTGGGAACAAGGGGAGCGGTGGAGATTTCGAGATTGCAACGTCAACTGGCGGATGGGCGAACTGCCCCTGTTTCCCCTGCTAATAAGGAGGGAGGGGGCGGACGTTCCGCCTTTCCTAATAAAGAAACCACCCACGATCTCTACCACGACGCCGCAATCAACGCGTGTCGTTAAGGGAGGGCACGGTGGATACGGAGTAAGATACGGCGTAACCAAGGCCGCGCGTGCCTATGCCCTGTTTTGGGCCTAGCCCAACAGCGCTCGGCACCGTGTATGGCCCAGGCCCGGGGGCTCCTGTCGGTGTACTAGAATAGGGGTACCCTAGTATCCCGAACTTGTGCACGGGCAGTCGTAGCGTCCCACGGCAAGGCTTGCCGGGTGACCGCCAAGGTCCTCCGTGGTTCCTTTGGAGCCATTCAAGAACAAAGTATTCAAGCCAAGGAGACAAGGCCCCGGCAAGAGGAGCTTACCGAGAAGGCCACTCAAGGCACAAGACCCCGGCGAGAGGAGCTTGCCGGGAAGGCCAACCAAGGCATCTCAAGGAACTTGCCGCGACGCGCCACGCGTCCCGGCAAGGCCCGGTGAGCGACAAGCTCCCGGACGCGACAAGACAACGACCGCGGCAAGGCGCTTGCCGCGGCAAGCTACCACTCTGTACCCACGCTCCAGCACATTCGCCAACGTGTCACTCTAGGACCCTTCCAGGCGTACGTGGCGGGAGGCTGTGCAGCCAGCGGTGCGCGGTGGCAAGCGGCGCTGACAAGATTCGCCATCGTAGCGAACGGTGGCGTCCCGAACGGCCCCTTTTTGCACTGTTTGGGCGACGCAGACGGGCATTTAATGCCCTTGTCCCCTGCCGTCAGGGTTAGGTATGATACACTGTACAAGTAGCTGCACCAACCGCAACACCTTTCTATTTTTTCCCTTTGCCTATGTTGCCACCTGTCAGTGACCCCTTGAGCATATAAAAGGAGGCCCATGCGCAACGTAGAGGGGGGTTCGAAGAAGAAGAACACTCACGCTCGGTCTCGTTAGCTGCTGGTGTGTACTGTAGCACTCAGCGCTCCCGAGCCAAGAACTCAATACAAACCACAAAGCAGAACTAGGGTTTTACGCATCCGTGTGGCCCGAACCTGGGTAAACTGCTCGTGTGCTTCGCCTCGATCTGCTCTTCGCGCGATCTCCGCCCCCCGCCGAACCGAAAGGGACCCGGTCCGCCGGTCCCATAGGTGTTCGTGGATCAGTTTCCCCGACAGATTCATACTTTCGCAAGCGAGGATGCAAGCTAATGGAGGGAACATAGCAACACAAGCAAACAAGAGGCACGCGAACGGTAAACACATGACACAAGAAGGGCGCAAGGGTGAAGTGGGGAAGAGGAAAACGAGAGGCAAAAAATGTCATGCGAAGGATAAGGGTTTGTGATAGGTACTTGGTATATGACTTTTGTGTAAGCCTCCCCGGCAACGGCGCCAAAAATTCTTCTTGCTACTTCTCAAGCTTGTGTTGTATTCCCTCGAAGAGGAAAGGGAGATGCATCACAGTAGCGTAAGTATTTCCCTCAGTTTTTGAGAACCAAGGTATCAATCCAGTAGGAGACCACGCGCGAGTCCCTCGCACCTGCACAAACAAATAAGAACTTCGCAGCCAACGCGATAAGGGGTTGTCAATCCCTTTACGGTCACTTACGAAAATGAGATCTGATATAGATGATAGTTTATATTTTTGGTATTTTTTTGTTTATAAGAACAGAATGTAAAAGAGGAAAAAGTAAAGTAAGTGCAGATTGATATGTTGAGAATAGACCCGGGGGCATAGTGTTCTCTAGTGGCTTGTCTCATGATAGCGATATTCTATGGCGAGTAAACAAATTACTGTCAAGCAATTGATAGAAAAGTGAATAATTATGAGACTATCTAGGCATGATCATTATATATAGGCATCACGTCAGAGACAACTAGACCGAAATGATTCTGCATCTACTACTATTACTCCACACATCGACCGCTATCCAGCATGCATCTAGAGTATTAAGTTCATAAGAACGGAGTAAGGCCTTAAGAAAGATGACATGATGTAGAGGGCTAAACTCAAACTTAGTGATATAAACCCCTTCTTTTTATCCTCGATGGCAACAATACAATACGTGCCTTGCTGTCCCTACTGTCACTGGGAAAGGACACCGCAAGATTGAACCCAAAGCCAAGCACTTCTCCCATTGCAAGAACTATAGATCTAGTAGGCCAAACCAAACCAATAATTCGAAGAGACTTGCAAGGATATTATAATCATACATAAAGAGTTCAGAAACGAACCAAATATTTCTCATAGATAATCTTGATCATAAACCCACAATTCATCGGATCTCGACAAACACACCGCAAAAAGAGATTACATCGAATAGATCTCCTCGAAGACCGAGGAGAACTTGGTATTGAGATCCAAAGAGAGAGAAGAAGCCATCTAAATACTAGCCATGGACCCGAAGTTCTGTGGTAAACTACTCACAACTCATGGTGAGGCGATGATGATGATGTAGAAGCACTCTGTGGAAGATCCCCCCTCCGGCGGAGCTCTGGAACAGGACCCAAGATGGGATCTCCCGGGAACAGAAGGTTATATCGGTGGAACTAGGGTTTTCTATGTTTCTCTGATGGTTTCGGGGTACGTAGGCTTGTATAGGAGGAAGGAGGGCACCGAGGGCCTTATGTGGGACCCACGAGGTAGGGGCGCGCCCTAGGGGGGGAGCGCCCCCACCCTCGTGGGCACCACATGGCCCCTACTCCGTGGTTCTCCAGTCTCCCGTGCGTGATTTTCTCCAAAAATATCTCCCCCGAAGGTTTCATTCCGTTTGGACTCCGTTTGATATCCCTATTCTGTAAAACCCTGAAACAGGCAAAAAACAGCAATCTGGACTGGGCCATTGGGTTAGTTGATTAGTCCCAAAAATAATATGAAAGTCTATAACAAAACCCATTAAACATCCAAAACATCATAAATAATAGCATGGAACAATAAAAAATTATAGATATGTTGGAGAGTTATCAGCAACTCACTAGAAGGCTTGTGGTTCCGAGAGAAAACAATGCATGTTTGATGACAAACGGGAGATAGCTTCCTCTCACATATTTCAAAAAAATTCTACGTTTAACATGCACTAATACAACTGTCATGTGAAAATTTGGAAAATTTTAGGCATCATTTGACCATTTAAAGACATTTAAGTGATTTTCTAGCCATTTAGTAACCGTAATTCAGATTTGAACTACATCTACATGCAATGGCTAACCATAACGATTTAAAAAGTCATATTTGTGTACTTGTGTGCGAGTTAATTCCATGTGTAGTAAGTTAGAAGGAATTTTCAAACATATTGGTCTCACGGCATGGACACATGCATGTAGTGCCATGGAATTTTAATTCCAATAATTTAAAAAATGCTCAGCAAAACATGAAACCTTGCTTGATGTAATGTCTTGCCACCAAGATCATGTGGTTAAAAAATTGGCCTGTTTGATGAATGTTTGGACACACACCCCTCACAAACCGGAGCAACTCACTAGAAGGCTCGTGGTTCCGAAAGGGAACAATGCATGTTTGATGACGAACGGGAGATAGCTTCCTCTTACGGCCTATAATTTTTTCTATGTTGAACGTGCACTAATACAACTGTCATGTGAACATTTGGAAAATTTCAGTGGTCATTTGAGCTTTTAAAGACATTTAACTGATTTTCAAGCCATTTAATGACCGTAATTCCAATTTGAACTACAGCTACATGCAACGGCTAACCTTAATGGTTTGAAAAATCTTATTTGTGTACTTATGTGCGAGTTAATTCCATGTGCATTAAATTAGAAGGAATTTTCCTATATATTGGTCTCATGGCATGCACACATGCAAGCAGTGCCTTGGCATTTTAATTGGAAAAAAATTAAAAAATGATCAGAAAAACATGAAACCTTGCTTGATGTAATGTCATGCCACCAAAATGATGTGGTAAAATTTTTGGCCTATTTGACGGAAGTTTGGAGACACGCCCCTCACAAACCGGAGCAACTCACTAGAAGGCTTGTGGTTCCGAGAGGGAACAATGCATGTTTGATGACGAACGGGAGATAGCTTCCTCTTACGGATTTCAAATTTTATGTACGTTTAACATGCACTAATACAATTGTCATGTGAAAATTTGGAAACTTTCAGGGGTCATTCGACCTTTTAAAGACATTTAAGTGATTTTCTAGCCATTTAATGACCGTAATTCAAATTTGAACTACATCTACATGCAACGGCTAAGCATAACGGTTTGAAAAATCATATTTGTGTACTTGTGTGCGAGTTAATTCCATGTGCAGTAAATTAGAAGGAATTTTCAAACATATTGGTCTCACGGCATGGACACATGCATGTAGTGCCATGGAATTTTAATTCCAAACATTTAAAAAATGATCAGAAAAAAATGAAACCTTGCGTGATGTAATGTCATACCACCAGGATCATGTGGTTAAAAAATTGGCCTGTTTGACGAAAGTTTGGACACACACCCGTTACAAACTAGAGCAACTCATTAGAAGGCTCGTGGTTCCGAGAGGGAACAATGCATGTTTGATGACGAACGGGAGATAGCTTCCTCTTACGGCCTATAATTGTTTTCTATGTTTAAAGTGCACTAATACAACTGTCATGTGAACATTTGGAAAATTTCAGTGGCCATTTGACCTTTTAAAGACATTTAACTGATTCTTAAGCCATTTAATGACCGTAATTCAAATTTGAACTACATCTACATGCAACGGCTAACCTTAACTGTTTGAAAAATCATATTTGTGTACTTATGTGCGAGTTAATTCCATGTGCACTAAATTAGAAGGAATTTTCCAATATATTGGTCTCATGGCATGGACACATGTGTGCAGTGCCTTGGCATTTTAATTGGAAAAAAATAAAAAATGATCAGAAAAACATGAAACTTTGCTTGATGTAATGTCATGCCACCAAGATGATGTGGTAAAAAAATTGGCCTGTTTGAGGAAACTTTCGACACATGCCCCTCACAAACCGGAGCAACTCACTGGAAGGCTCGTGGTTCCAGGAGGGAACAACGCATGTTGGATGACGAAGGGGAGATATCTTCCTCTTACGGCCTTCAATTTGTTTCGATATTTAACGTGCACTAATACAACTATCATGTGAAAATTCGGAAAATTTCAAGGGTCATATGACCTTTTAAAGACATTTAAGTGATTTTCTAGCTATTTAATGACCGTAATTCAAACTTGAACTACATCTACATGCAACGGCTAACCATAACGGTTTGAAAAATCATTTTTGTGTACTTGTGTGCGAGTTAATTCCATGTGTAGTAAATTAGAAGGAATTTTCAAACATATTGGTCTCACGGCGTGGACACATGCATGTAGTGCCTTGGCATTTTAATTCCAAAATTTGAAAAATGATCAGAAAAACATGAAACCTTGCTTGATGTCATGTGATGCCACCAAGATCATGTGGTTCAAAAATTGGCCTGTTTGATGAAAGTTTGGACACACACCCCTCACAAACCGGAGCAATTCACTAGTAGGCTAGTGGTTCCGAGAGGGAACAATGCATGTTTGATGACAAACGGGAGATAGCTTCCTCTTACGGCCTACAATTTTTTTGTACGTTTAATGTCCACTAATACAACCGCCATGTGAAAATTCAGAAAATTTCACTGGTCATTTTACCTTTTAAAGACATTTAAGTGATTTCTAGCCATTTAATGATCGTGATTCAAATTTGAACTACATCTACATGCAACGGCTAACCATAAAAGTTTGAAAACTCATATTCATGTACTTGTGTGCGAGTTAATTCCATGTGAAGTAAATTAGGAGGAATTTTCAAACATATTGGTTTCACGGCATGGACACAGGCATGGAGTGCCATGGCATTTTAATTCCAAAAAATAAAATAATGATGAGAAAAACATGAAACCTTGCTTGATGTAATGTCATGCCACCAAGATCATGTGGTAAAAAAATTGGCCTATTTGACGAAAGTTCGGACACACGTCCCTCACAAACCGAAGCAACTCATTAGAAGGCTTGTGGTTCCGAGAGGGAACAATGCATGTTTGATGACGAACAGGAGATAGCTTCCTCTTACGGATTTTAAAAACTTTGTACGTTTAGCATGCACTAATACAAATGTCATGTGAAAAATTGGAAAATTTCAGGGGTCATTTGACCTTTTAAAGACATTTAAATGATTTTCTAGCCATTTAATGACCGTAATTCAAATTTGAACTACATCTACATGTAACGGCTAACCATAACGATTTGAAAAATCATATTTGTGTACTTGTGTGTGAGTTAATTCCATGTGCAGTACATTAGAAGGAATTTTCAAACGTATTGGTCTCACGGCATGGACACATGCATGTAGTGCCATGGAATCAATGATCAGAAAAACATGAAACCTTTCTTGATTTAATGTCATGCCACCAAGATCATGCGGTTAAAATATTGGCCTGTTTGATGAAAGTTTGGACACACACCCCTCACAAACCGGAGCAACTCACTAGAAGGCTCGTGGTTCCGAGAGGGAACAATCCATATTTGATGACGAACGGGAGATAGCTCTCTCTTACGGCCTACAATTTTTTCTCTGTTTAACGTGCACTAATACAACTGTCATTTGAACATTTGGAAAATTTCAGGGGTCATTTGACCTCTTAAAGACGTTTCACTGAATTTCTAGCAATTTAATGACCGTAATTTAAATTTGTACTACATCTACATGCAATTGCTAACCATAACGGTTTGAAAAATCATATTTGTGTACTTATGTGCGAGTTAATTCTATGTGCATTAAGTTAGAAGGAATTTTCCAATATATTGGTCTCATGGCATGGACACATGCATGCAGTGCCTTGGCATTTTAATTTGAAAAAATTAAAAAATGGTCAGGAAAACATGAAACCTTGCTTGATGTAATGTCATGCCACCAAGATGATGTGGTAAAAAATTGGCCTCTTTGACGAAACTTTTGACACACGCCCCTCACAAACCGGAGCAACTCACTAGAAGGCTTGTGGTTCCAAGAGGGAACAACACATGTTTGATGACGAATGGCAGATAGCTTCCTGTTAGGGCCTTCAATTTGTTTCTACATTTAACATGCACTAATACAACTGTCATGTGAAATTAGGGAAAATTTCAAGGGTCATTTGACCTTTTAAAGACATTGAAATGAGTTTCTAGCCATTTAATGACCGTAATTCAAATTTGAACTACATCTACATGCAATGGCTAACCACAACAGTTTGAAAAATCATATTTGTGCACTTATGTGCGAGTTAATTCCATTAGAAGGAATTTTCCAACATATTGGTCTCATGACATGGACACATGCATGGAGTGCCATGGCATTTTAATTCCACAAAATTAGAAAATGATTAGAAAACATGAAACCTTACTTGATGTAATGTCATGCGACCAAGATCATGTAGTAGAAAAATTGGCCTGTTTGATCAAAGTTTGGACACACACCCCTCACAAACCAGAGCAATTCACTAGAAGGCTCGTGGTTCCGAGAGGGAACGATGCATGTTTGATGACGAATGGGAGATAACTTCCTCTTACGGCCTACAAATTTTTTCTACGTTTAACGTCCACTAATACAACCGTCGTGTGAAACTTCAGAAAATTTCACTGGCCATTTTACCTATTAAAGACATTTAGGTCATTTTCTAGCCCTTTAATGACCGTGATGAAAATTTGAACTACATCTACATGCAACGGCTAACCATAACGGTTTGAAAAATCATATCCATGTACTTGTGTGCGAGTTAATTCCATACTCAGTAAATTAGAACGAATTTTCAAACATATTGGTTTCACGGCATGGACACATGCATGGAGTGCCATGGTATTTTAATTCCAGAAAAATTAAAAAATGATGAGAAAAACATGAGACCTTGCTTGATGTAATGTCATGCCACCAAGATCACGAGGTAAAAAAATTGGACTATTTGAAAGAAGTTTGGACACACACCCCTGACAAACTAGAGCAACTCACTAGATGGCTCGTGGTTCTGTGAGGGAACAATGCATGTTTGATGATGAACGGGAGATAGCCTCCTCTTAAGGCTTTCAAATTTTTCTACGTTTAACATGCACTAATACAACTATCATGTGAAAATTTGGAAAATTTAAGGGGTTATTTGACCTTTTAAAGACATTTATGTGATTTGTAGCCATTTAATGACTGTGATTAAAATTTGAACTACATCTACATGCAAAGGCTAACATTAACGGTTTGAAAAATCATATTTGTGTACTTGTGTGCGAGTTAATTCCATGTGCAGTAAATTAGAAGGAATTTCAAACATATTGGCCTCACGACATGGACACATGCATGGAGTGCCATGGAATTTTATTCCAAAAATTTAAAAAATGATTAGAAATCATGAAACCTTGCTTGATATAATGTCATGCCACCAAGATCATGTGGTAAAATTTTTGGCCTGTTTGACGAAAGTTTGGAGACATACCCCTCACAAACGAGAGCAACTCACTAGAGGGCTCGCGTGGTTCCGAGAGGGAATAATGCATGTTTAATGACGAACAGGAGATAACTTCCTCTTACGGCCTTCAGTTCTTTAATACGTTTAACATGCACTAATACAACTATCATGTGAAATTTTGGAAAATTTGAGGGGTCATTTGACCTTTTAAAGTCTTGTAAGTGATTTTCTAGCCATTTAATGACCGTAATTAAAATTTGAACTACATCTACATGCAACGGCTAACCATAACGGTTTAAAAAATCATATTTGTGTACATGTGTGCTGATACGTCCATTTTGCATCATGCTTATATGTTGATATTTATTGCATTATGGGCTGTTACTACATGTTTTGTCACAATACTTATGCCTTTTCTGTCTTATTTTACAAGGTTCACATGAAGAGGGAGAATGCTGGCAGCTGGAATTCTGGGCTGGAAAAGGAGCAAACTCTGGAAACCTATTCTGCACAACTCCAAAAGCCCTGAAACTCAACAGAACCTCATTTCGGAAAATATAAAAAATATCTGGCGAAAGAAACCCACGAGGGGGGTACCGGCTATCCACGAGGGTGGGGGCGCGCCGTCATCACCAACAACTCTCCCATCTTGGGGAGGGCTATCTTCATCAACATCTTCACCAGCACCATCTCCTCTCAAACCCTAGTTCATCTCTTGTATCCAATCTTTGTACCCAAATCTCAGATTGGTACCTATGGGTTGCTAGTAGTGTTGATTACTCCTTGTAGTTGATGCTAGTTGGTTTATTTGGTGGAAGATCATATGTTCAGATCCATTATGCATATTAATACCCCTATGATCATGAACAATATTATGTCTTGTGAGTAATTACTTTTGTTCCTGAGGACATGGGAGAAGTCTTGCTATTAGTAGTCATGTGAGTTTGGTCTTCGTTCGATATTTTGATGTGATGTATGTTGTCTCTCGTCTAGTGGTGTCATGTGAACGTCGACTACATGACACTTCACCATTATTTGGGCCTAGAGGAAGGCATTGGGAAGTAATAAGTAGATGATGGGCTGCTAGAGTGACAGAAGCTTAAACCCTAGTTTATGCGTTGCTTCGTAAGGGGCTGATTTGGATCCATATGTTTCAGGCTATGGTTAGGTTTACCTTAATACTTCTTTTGGAGTTGCGGATGCTTGCAATAGAGGTTAATCATATGTGGGAGGCTTGTCCAAGTAAGGGCAGCACCCAAGCACCGGTCCACCCACATACCAAATTATCAAAGTACCGAACACGAATCACATGATCGTGATGGAAACTAGCTTGATGATAATTCCCACGTGTCCTCGGGAGCGCTTTACCTTATATAAGAGTTTGTCCAGGCTTGTCCTTTGCTACAAAAAGGATTGGGCCACCTTGCTGCACCTTAATTACTTTTACCTTTTGTCACTTGCTACCAATTACCTTATCACAAAAACTATCTGTTACCTATAATTTCAGTGCTTGCTGAAAATACCTTACTGAAAACTGCCTATCATTTCCTTCTGCTCCTCATTGGGTTTGACACTCTGACTTATCGAAAGGACTACGATAGATCCCCTACACTTGTGGGTCATCAAGACTCTTTCCTGGCGCTGTTGCCGGGGAGTGAAGCGCCTTTGTTAAATGGAATTTGGTAAGGAAAAATTTATATAGTGTGCTGAAATTTATTGTCACTTGTTACTATGGCTCAAAATCCATTAAGGGGCTTGTTTGGGGTATCTTCAGCCCGACGAGAAGAGCAAAGAGTTAGTCCTCAACCTACTGCACCTATTGAAAATGTTTGCTTTGAGATTCCTTCGGGTATGATAGAGAAACTGCTTGAAAATCCCTTTACAGGAGAAGGAACACTTCATCCCGACTTACACCTAATCTACGTGGATGAAGTTTGTGGATTGTTTAAGCTTGCAGGTATGCCCGAGGATGTTATCAAGAAGAAGGTCTTCCCTTTATCTTTGAAGGGAGATGCATTGACATGGTTTAGGCTATGCGATGATATGGGATCATGGAATTATAATCGTCTGAAGTTGGAATTTCATCAGAAGATCTACCCTATGCACCAGGTTCATCGTGATCGTAATTATATTTATAATTTCTGGCCTCACGAAGGAGAAATCATCGCTCAAGCTTGGGGGAGGCTTAAGTCAATGTTATATTCATGTCCCAATCATGAGATCTCGAGAGAAATAATCATCCAAAATTTTTATGCTCGGCTTTCTCATAATAATCGCTCCATGCTCGACACTTGTGTTAAAGCTTTTATGGATACCAATGTTTTCCGTGAGTTTAGCACTAAATATGGACTTGACTATGAGATATTAGCTTCTTTCTATGAATCTTTTGCTACTCATGTTGATCTCCCCAAGGAGAAGTGGTTTAACTACCATCCCCCTATTGACGTAAAAGTAGTTGAACCTATTAAAGTTGAAGAAAAGACTATCACTTATAATGGTGATCCTGTTATTCCTACCACTTATATTGATAAACCACCTTTCCCTGTTAGGATAAAGGATCATACTCAAGCTTCAACTGTAGTCCGTAAGAGTAACACTAGAACACCTACACCCTCTGAGCAAATTAAAGTTGAACCTAGTGTTGCTATGGTTAAGGATCTCTTGGTAGAAGATTTAGATGGACATGTTATTTACCTCCAAGAAGAGTCTGCTAGAATAGCCAAACCCAATGCTAGGAATAGACATAAACCGGTTGTAGGCTTGCCTGTTATCTCTGTTAAGATAGGAGATCATTGCTATCATGGTTTATGTGACGTAGGTGCTAGTGCGAGTATTATCCCTCTTGATTTGTATAACGAAATAATGCATGATATTGCACCCGTTGAGTTAGAAGGGATTGATGTTACTATTAAGGTTGCTAATAGAGATACGATTTCACCAGTTGGGATTGTTAGAGATATTGAAGTCTTGTGTGGGAAGGTTAAATACCCTGCTGATTTTCTTGTTCTTAGTTCCCCACAAGATGCATTATGTCCCATTATATTTGGTAGACCTTCTTGAACACTGTTAATGCCAAGATAGACTGCGTGAAAGATATTGTCATGGTTGGATTAGGGGATACGTCTCATGATTTTAACTTTGCTAAATTCCGTAGACAACCCCTTGAAAAGGCACCACCCAGTAAAGATGAAATTATTTGTCTCGCTTCTATTGCCGTGCCACCTAATGATCCTTTAGAACAATACTTGCTAAACCACGAAAATGATATGTATATGAATGAGAGAAGGGAGATAGATGAAATATTCCTTACACAGGGACCCGTATTGAAAAACAACTTGCCTGTTGAAATCCTAGGGGATCCTCCTCCACCCAAGGATGATCCCATGTTTGAACTTAAACCTTTACCTGATAACCTTAAGTATGTTTATCTTGATGAAAAGAAGATATATCATGTTATTATTAGTGCTAACCTTTCAGAGCAGGAAGAAGAAAAATTATTGAAAACTCTGAAGAAGCATTGTGCTGCTATTGGATATACTCTGGATGATCTTAAGGGCATTAGTCTCACTATATGCCAACACAAGATAAAATTGGAAGAAAATGCTAAACCGGTTATTGATCATCAGCGACGATTAAATCCTAAGATGATAGAAGTGGTAAGGAAGGAAATACTGAAGCTTCTAGAGGCAGGTATTATCTATCCAGTTGCTGATAGTCAGTGGGTAAGTCCTGTCCATTGTGTTCCTAAGAAAGGAGGTATGACTGTTGTCCCTAATGATAAAGATGAATTGATCCCACAAAGAATAGTTACAGGTTATAGGATGGTAATTGATTTCCATAAGTTAAATAAAGCCACTAAGAAAGATCATTACCCCTTGCCATTTATTGGTCAAATGCTAGAAAGGTTATCAAAACATACTCATTTCTTCTTTCTAGATGGTTATTCCGGTTTCTCTCAAATACCCGTGTCAAAAGGGGATCAAGAAAAGACCATTTTTACTTGTCCTTTTGGTACCTTTGCTTATAGATGTATGCCTTTTGGTTTATGTAATGCACCTGCTACCTTTCAAAGATGCATGATGTCTATATTCTCTGACTTTTGTGAAAAGATTGTTGAGGTTTTCATGGATGATTTATCCATTTACGAAACTTCTTTTGATGATTGCTTAAGCAACCTTGATCGAGTTTTGCAGAGATGTGAAGATACTAACCTTGTCTTGAATTGGGAGAAGTGCCACTTTATGGTTAATGAAGGCATTGTCTTGGGACATAAAATTTCTGAAAGAGGTATTGAAGTTGACAAAGCTAAAGTTGATGCTATTGAAAAGATGCCATGCCCAAAGGACATAAAAGGTATACGAAGTTTCCTTGGTCATGCCGGGTTGTATAGGAGGCTCATAAAGGACTTCTCCAAAATCTCCAGGCCTCTGACTAATCTCTTACAAAAAGATATTCCTTTTGTCTTTGATGATGATTGTCTAGAAGCATTTGAAATACTTAAGAAAGCATTGATCTCTCCACCTATTGTCCAGCCTCCTGACTGAAATTTACCTTTTGAGATTATGTGCGATGCTAGTGATTATGTTGTAGGAGCTGTTTTAGGGCAAAGAGTTGATAAGAAATTGAATGTTATCCAATATGCTAGTAAAACTCTAGATAGTGCCCAAAGAAATTATGCCACTACTGAGAAAGAATTTTTAGCAGTTGTATTTGCTTGTGATAAGTTTAGACCCTATATCGTTGATTCTAAAGTAACTATTCACACTGATCATGCTGCTATCAAATACCTTATGGAAAAGAAAGATGCTAAGCCTAGACTTATTAGATGGGTTCTCTTGCCGCAAGAATTTGACTTGCATATTATTGATAGAAAGGGAGCTGAGAACCCCGTAGCAGATAAGTTGTCTAGGTTAGAAAATGTGCTTGATGACCCACAACCTATTGATGATAGCTTTCCTGATGAACAATTAGCTCTCATAAATACTTCTCGTACTGCTCCATGGTATGCCGATTATGCTAATTATATTGTTGCTAAGTTTATGCCTCCTAGCTTCACATACCAGCAAAAGAAAAAGTTCTTCTTTGATTTGAGACATTACTTCTAGGATGACCCACATCTTTATAAAGAAGGAGTAGATTGTATCATTAGATGTTGTGTACCTGAGCATGAACATGAACAGATCCTACGCAAGTGCCACTCCGAAGCTTATGGAGGACACCATGCGGGCGATAGAACTGCACACAAGGTATTGCAATCCGGTTTTTATTGGCCTACTCTATTCAAGGATGCCTGTAAGTTTGTCTTATCTTGTGATGAATGTCAAAGAATAGGTAACATTAGTAGACGTCAAAAAATGCCTATGAATTATTCACTTGTTATTGAACCATTTGATGTTTGGGGCTTTGATCATATGGGACCTTTTCCTGCCTCTAATGGGTACACACATATTTTAGTTGCTGTTGATTACATTACTAAGTGGATAGAAGCTATTCCGACTAGTAGTGCTGATCATAACACCTCTATTAAGATGCTTAAAGAAGTTATATTTCCGAGGTTTGGAGTCCCTAGATATCTAATGACTGATGGTGGTTCACACTTTATTCATGGTGATTTCCGTAAGATGCTTGCAAAGTATGATGTCAACCATAGAATTGCATCACCCTATCACCCACAGACTAGTGGTCAAGTAGAACTAAGTAATAGGGGTTTGAAATTAATCTTGCAAAAGACAGTTAATAGGTCTAGGAAGAATTGGTCCAAGAAACTAGATGATGCATTATGGGCCTATAGAATTACATACAAAAATACTATGGGTATGTCTCCATATAAGATGGTATATGGAAAAGCTTGTCACTTACCTCTTGAGCTAGAACATAAGGCATATTGGGCTATTAAAGAGCTCAACTACGATTTCAAACTTGCTGGTGAGAAGAGGTTATTTGATATTAGCTGTCCCGATGAATGGAGAACCCAAGCCTATGAGAATGCCAAACTGTTTAAAAAAAGTTAAAAGATGGCATGACAAAAGGATACAAAAACGTGAATTTAACGTAGGTGACTATGTCTTGCTATACAACTCTCGTTTAATATTTTTTGCAGGAAAACTTCTCTCCAAGTGGGAAGGACCTTACGTTATCGAGGAGGTCTATCGCTCCGGTGCCATAAAAATCAACAACTTCGAAGGCACAAATCCGAAGGTGGTGAATGGTCAAATAATTAAACATTATATCTCAGGTAATCCTATAAATGTTGAAACCAATATTATTGAAACCGAACCCTGGAGGAATACATAAGGGACACTTCCCAGAACGATTCGGCCTCCGAAAAGGGAGAGGTACATGATACGGTAAGTAAACCGACTCCAAAACAGTTATAAAAGGTAATTTTCTCCGTTTTGGAATATTTAGAAAAATAGAAAAATAAACCGCAGTCTGGAAGAGACACGAGGCCTCCACGAGGGTGGAGGGCGCCCCTCCTTCCCAGGGCGCGCCCCCTACCTCGTGGGAACCCCATGTGTCCCCTGGACTCCGATTTCTTGTGGCTTACTCCTTTTGGTCGGTAATAATTCATTATATATACTACCGAAGGTTTTGACCTCTGTATCACGCAAAAATCCTCTGTTATTGTTTCGAGCTATTTTCTGTTAGGGTTTGCGAAGACAGGCATCATGTCATCTCCCTCCTCCAACAACGTAGGCAACGATGCTTGGCTAATGAAGATAGTTCTGAAGAGGGAAGGACCCGAGGAGATCCACAAGGAGAAGAAGGTCAAGATGGAGGTGGAAGATCCGGCTCCGGCAGCGGGAGAAGAAGACACCTCCAAACCCCTTCCTAACCTCTTTACGTCAACTGAGCTAGAAGCTTTCAGGATGATTAAGTTAGCTCAGATTCGTAACAAGCATCTCACAAGTGAAAATATTTTGTTGAAGGATTGCATTGCTGCTCTCAAAGGTATTATCCGCAAGCTGGAAGATCTCCTACGCTCGATATATGAGGATCCTCCGTCACTTCTTGCAACTGCATCTTCACCACCCCCGAAAAAGGAGACATAATCATATGGGTATGGGCACTCCCCTTGGCAACTGCCAAGCTTGGGGGAGTGACCCCAGTATCGTATCACCATCGCTCCTATCTTTACAGTTTTACTTAGTTCGATCCTTTTGGAAGTATCTTGATCTAGTAGAATAAAGTTAGTATGATCTAGTTGTGAGCTTTTGCTTTGTGAGATTTATCCTTTGTAATGGAGTCCGTGTGCTATATAATAAAGATTAGTGTTGAGTCAAGAGCTTGATTTCCTCACTTGGGTCATGATAAAAAGAAAGAAAATATGAAAAGTACCAAAGAGATCATATTGATCTTGTTGGAAGTAATGACTTCACATACAAGAGTATGATAAATAAAATTTGTTGGGAGGTGACAAACATAGTTTTGGTCATCGTTGCAATTAATAGGAAGTAATAAAAGAAGAGAGGCTTCACATACAAATATACTATCTTGGACATCTTTTATGATTGTGAGCACTCATTAAAGTATGACATGCTAAAGAGTTGATGTTGGACAAGGAAGACAACATAATGGATTATGTCTTATTATATCTGAAATAAAGTATATTGTCATGGATCATCCAACATGTTGAGCTTGCCTTTCCCCCTCATGATAGCCAAAACTCCTCGCACTAAGTAGATATACTAATTGTGCTTCCATATATCCTTAAACCCCGTTTTGCCATGAGAGTCCACCATACCTACCTATGGATCGAGAAAGATCCTTCCAAGTAAGTTGTCATGTTGCAAATCCGCTAAAATATGTATGATTTATTAGTGTGGGAGAAATTAGCTTTATACGATCTTCTGATATGAAAGTAATAAAAGCAACAGACTACATGATAATGGTCCTTATCACAAGTGGAAATATAAAGCGAAGTTCTTCTATGCTAAGACTTTGTGCATCCAACCATAAAAACACATGACAACCTCTGCTTCCCTCTGCGAAGGGCCCATCTATTATTCCTATCTTATAAGTGTCAAGGTGAAATCCACCTTCCTTTTTTACATTTTATCCTTTGGCAAGCACATTGTGTTGGAAAGATCCTGACATATATACCCACTTGGATGTAGGTTTTCATGATCTATTACTGTTGACATTACCCTTGAGGTAAAAGGTTGGGAGGCAACACCATAAGCCCCCATCTTTCTCTATGTTCGATTAAAACTCCATAACCATAAGTATTGCGTGAGTGTGAGCAATTGTGAAAGGCTATATGATAGTTGAGTATGTAGGCTTGCTGAAAAGCTATTATATTGACTCTTTCCGATATTACGATAAATTGCAATTGCTTCAATGACCGAGATCAAAATTTGTTAGTTTCCAATGAAGTTTATGATTCATACTTGATATTGTGGATAATTGTTACTTTAGCATAAGAATCATATGACTATATTTACATAAGTTGCTGTTATGAGAATGATCATGATGCCCTCATGTCTGTATTTTGTTTTTATCGACACCTCTATCTCTAAGCATGTGGACATATTTTGCGATATCAGCTTTTGCTTGAGGAAAAGCAAGGTCTAAGCTTGGGGAGTTGATATGTCCATTTTGCATCATGCTTATATGTTGATATTTATTGCATTATGGGCTGTTACTACATGTTTTGTCACAATACTTATGCCTTTTCTCTCTTATTTTACAAGGTTCACATGAAGAGGGAGAATGCCGGCAGCTGGAATTCTGGGCTGGAAAAGGAGCAAACTCTGGAAACCTATTTTGCACAACTCCAAAAGCCCGGAAACTCAACAGAACATCATTTCAGAAAATATAAAAATATCTGGCGAAAGAAACCCACGAGGGGGGCCACCGGCTGTCCAAGATGGTGGGGGGCGCGTCCCCCTTCCCAGGGCGCGCCCCCCCTGCCTCGTGGGTCAGCCGACAGGCCCCCGGTCCCCATCTTCTCCTATATGAGGTGTTTTGACCTGGAAAAAATCAGAAGGAGGCTTTCGGGACGAGACGCCGCCGTCTCGAGGAGGAACCGAGGCGGAAACCAATCTAGGTCTCTGGCAGAGGTGTTCTGCCAGGGATACTTCCCTCCGGGAGAGGGAAATCTTCACCGCCATCATCACCAGCAACTCTCCCATCTTAGGGAGGGCTATCTTCATCAACATCTTGACCAACACCATCTCCTCTCATACCCTAGTTCATCTCTTGTATCCAAACTTTGTATCCAAACCTCGGATTGGTACCTGTGGGATGCTAGTAGTGTTGATTACTCCTTGTAGTTGATGCTAGTTGGTTTATTTGGTGGAAGATCATATGTTCAGATCCATTATGCATATTAATACCCCTCTGATCATGAACAATATTATGTCTTGTGAGTAGTTACTTTTGTTCCTGAGGACATGGAGAAGTCTTGCTATTAGTAGTCATGTGAGTTTGGTCTTCGTTTGATATTTTGATGAGATGTATGTTGTCTCTTCTCTAGTGGTGTCATGTGAACGTCGACTACATGACACTTCACCATTATTTGGGCCTAGAGGAAGGCATTGGGAAGTAATAAGTAGATGATGGGTTGCTAGAGTGACAGAAGCTTAAACCCTAGTTTATGCGTTGCTTCGTAAGGGGCTGATTTGGATCCATATGTTTCCGGCTATGGTTAGGTTTACCTTAATACTTTTTTGTATTTGCGGATGCTTGCATTAGAGGTTAATCATAAGTGGTAGGCTTGTCCAAGTAAGGGCAGCACCCAAGCACCGGTCCACCCACATACCAAATTATCAAAGTACCGAACGCGAATCAGATGATCGTGATGAAAACTAGCTTGACGATAATTCCCATGTGTCCTCGGGAGCGCTTTACCTTATATAAGAGTTTGTCCAGGCTTGTCCTTTCCTACAAAAAGAATTGGGCCACCTTGCTGCACCTTATTTACTTTTACCTTTTGTCACTTGCAACCAATTACCTTATCACAAAAACTATCTGTTACCTATAATTTTAGTGCTTGCTGAAAATACCTTACCGAAAACTGCCTATCATTTCCTTCTTCTCCTCGCTGGGTTCGACACTCTTACTTATTGAAAGGACTACGATAGATCCCCTACACTTGCGGGTCATCATGTGCGAGTTAATTCCATGTGCAGTAAATTAGAATGATTTTCAAACATATTGGTCTCACGGCATGGACACATGCATGGAGTGCCGTGGCATTTTAATTCCAAAAAATAAAAAAATGATTAAAAAAACATAAAACCTTGCTTGATGTAATGTCATGCAAGAAAGATCATGTGGTAGAAAAATTGGAATGTTTGACGAAAGTTTGGATACACACCCCTCACAAACTGGAGCAATTCACTAGAAGACTTGTGGTTTCGAGACGGAACAATGCATGTTTGATGAGGAACTGGAGATAGCTTCCTCTTATGGCCTACAAATTTTTTCTATGTTTAACGTCCACTAATACAACTGTCATGTGAAAATTCGTAAAATTTCACTGGTCATTTTTCCTTTTAAAAACATTTAAGTGATTTTCTAGCCATTTAATGACCGTGATCCAATTTGAACTACATCTACATTACTAGAAAAAGGGCAATAGATGGAATTGATACTAATGGCGCACCAGACAAGCAGTGCGCCATTAGTATATACTAATGGCGCACCACCTTATGATACACCATTAGAGTTCAAACTACTAATGGCGCACCAGGCCCAGGGTGCGCCATTAGTATCAAAAAGTTTTTTTGAACTAGTGCGCATGTCCAAACATACTAATGGCGCATCCAGACACAGTGCGCCATTACTAGTTGTAACTAGTAATGGCGCACCTATCGGAAAGTGCGCCACTAATGTTGTTTTTTAATTATATTTTTTATTCTTTTTTTGCAAAACTATTAATGGCGCACTGCTCCACAGTGCGCCATTACTACTTTAAACTAGTAATGGCGCACTGTGGATCAGTGCGCCATTAGTATTTTTTTTTCAAAACTAGTATTGGCGCACTAACAGAGGATGCGCCATTAGTAACCTGGATTACTAATGGCGCATTTAGAGTTGGTGCGCCATTAGTAAGTGGACAGCAACAAGATATTTTGGACAGCCTCTCCTACCCACACTCACTATCTCCCCACTTCATTCTCTCCACCTCCTCCTTGTCTCGGGTCCCTCCTCTTTTTCACCTCATTTCCACCATAGATTCATTCAAATTAAGTGGTTAAATTACCTTGTTTTGATAGGTAAGTAAGGGGGAAGCTATATTTATGTTGTTCTCCTTACAACAATGTGCACATGCACTTTTTATGGCCTAGCTAGATCTATGTATGCTCGTGGTGTTGCATATGTTTGTTGTGTTGCATATGTGTTTGTGTTTGGAGGTGTACCGGTATTTGAAATGCGATAGTTGCCAATATTTTCCCGAAATGTTGATTCATTTCCGTTTCGGTGAGAATTTTGGCATTAAGCATTCTTTTTGGTCCTATTTTTAGGGAAAGTCATGGCAAATTTTTTCTTGGTTCTAAAATATCGTTTTGCTCTACCCCGCAGGCGACCATGGTGCGCACGATGACTGAAGGCATCGTGAATAGGTTTTTGAGGTCCGCGAAGGCCGAGATGCTTCAAAAGAACGAGATGGAGATAAGATGTCCGTGTCGAAGATGCAAGCTGAAGAGCCTTATTGCGGACCCGGATTCCGGGCAGGTGCGGGACCACCTGCTCTTGCGTGGTTTCATGGATGGCTATCGGTGGCAAGGTGATGAAGATGACTACGAAGTTGTCCATGGGGGTCGGGCAAGAAATGAGGAAGGGCAACAAGACAACCACCGTGGCTCGGGCGGGCGAGAAGACGAAGAATCCCCAGGAGATGATCACGACGGTGATGCTGTACACAGTCATCATGTAGAAGATGCAGGACATGATGATGAGGAAGATGCCGGAGCAGACGACGGGCATGATCATGAAGATGATGACACCGGCGGAGCAGACGACGCTGGACCATCGATGGGCTGGGTGCAGGAGCCTCATATTCAAGAGCTGCTTCTCAAGCAGACCGATAACGCAAGAGCTGCCGCCCGAGAGAAAGCCAAGATGGATCAACTTGAGTTAGACGCGGTTACTCCATTGTATGAAGGATGCAGGCCCGAGGATACCCGCCTGAAAGTAACGCTCATGGCTCTGGAGATGAAGGTAAAACACAAAATGATCCACGCATGCTTCGACGGGAACATGTCATTCTGGCACGAACGTCTTCCCAAGGGGAACAAGTGCCTGACCAGTTTGGAGGAGGCGAAGAAAATCGTGTGTCCTCTGGATTTACCGCACGTGAAATACCATGTGTGCATGAACAATTGCATCAATTATTGGGACGAGCACGCGGAGTCTACCATATGTCCGGTGTGCGGCGTCACTCGACACAAGAAGAGGAAGAAAGCTCCTCGAAAAGTGGTGTGGTACTTTCCGATCACTCCTCGTCTGCAACGGTATTTTGCGGACCCTAAGGTAGCAAAGCTCCTGCGTTGGCACGCGGATAGGGAGGAGAAGAAGCGAGAAGATGACGCAAATGATCCGGAGATAGATAAAAAAGACAAGATGCTGAGTCACCCTAAGGATGCGAGCCAGTGGCAAGCGTTGAACTTCGAAGACCTAGAATTTGGGAACGATCCAAGGAACATCGTGCTGGGCGCGAGCACCGATGGAGTCAATCCGTTTGGCAGCCAGAGAAGCACACATAGCACCTGGCCTGTGTTTGTGTGGATGTACAACCTTCCCCCCTGGTTGTGCATGAAGAGGAAGTACATTCACATGAGTATGCTAATTGAAGGACCGAAACAACCAGGGAACGACATCAATCTGTATCTAGGGCTGCTGAAAGAGGAGCTTGACACGCTGTGGAAAACGCCAGCCAATACGTGGGACGCCGTAGAGAAAGAATATTTCCCTATGAGAGCCGCGCTGCTCACGACGGTGCACGACTATCTCGGTTATGGATATGTCGAGGGGCAGGTGGTCCACGGATTTTTTGGATGCGTCGGGTGCATGGATGACACAACATATCGCCAGCTAGATAGAGATCCCGGGTCATCGAAAACCGTGTTCATGGGACATCGAAGGTGGCTTCGCGACGATGACCTGTGGAGAAAACGCAAGGATCTGGTTGATGGTGAAACCGAACCCCGAGGACGCCCGCGTAAGAGGAGCGGCGAGGAAATAGATGAGCTGTTGAAAAATTGGAAAGATTGCCCACTGCCGGGAAAGAAACAAAAGGCGCCAGAGCCGGGAAAGAAGCGAAAGGCGCCAGAGCCGCTGCTGAAGGTATGGAAAACGAGCTCTGTTTTCTTGGACTTGCTGTACTGGAAGATCCACCGTGTGCCTCACAGCCTTGATGTAATTCATATCACGAAGAACGCGTGCGAGAGTCTGCTTGGTACCGTGCTCAACATGCCAGAGAGGACCAAAGAAGGGCCGAAAGCAAGGGCAGACTTGAAATCAATGGGCATCAAGCAGGAGCTTCACGCTATATATGATGATGATGATGATAAGGCGAAGCAGGACACAGAAAGTCGTTGCAAAGGCAAAAAGGCCAAGAAGACCGGAAATGACTACCCTCCCGCATGCTTCACTCTAAGTCAGGAGGAGATCGAGCAGTTTTTCACCTGCCTCGTAGGAGTAAAACTTCCTTACGGTTATGCGGGGAAGATAAGCAGATACTTAGACACAGCGAAGCTGAAGTTCAGCGAGATGAAGTCTCACGACTGTCACGTGCTGATGACGCAGATACTTCTAGTTGCAATCCGTGGGATCATGGACGTGCACGTCCGTGAAACCCTATTTGGCATATGCAACTTTTTCGACGTCATCTCTCGGAAGTCTGTTCGCGTGAGGCAACTCAGAAGGCTACAGGAAGAGATCGTGGTGATACTATGCGAGCTTGAGATGTACTTCCCGCCCGCATTCTTCGATGTTATGGTGCATCTGCTGGTCCATATCGTGGACGATATCATCCAACTCGGGTCGACGTTCCTGCACAACATGATGCCGTTCGAAAGGATGAATGGTGTCATCAAAGTATACGTTCGCAACATGTCACGTCCAGAGGGAAGCATAGCCAGGGGTTTTCTGACCGAAGAGTGCATCTCCTACTGCACGAATTGTCTAGGCCCCATTGGTCTGCCCGTCAACAGGCACCTCGGCAGGCTCGCTGGATGGGGTTACCGTGAGGGTCGCCGAGAAATGCATGTCGACTTCGAGGGTCGACTCGCCGACTTTGAAAGAGCAAACCTAGTCGCGCTACAACACATAGACGTGGTCGATCCTTGGGTGGTAGAGCACAAAACCTTTATTGAGAAGACGTACAATGACCGAGGCCAACAGAGGACGGACGGAGATATAATCAAAGAGCACAACGCATGTTTCACGCGTTGGTTCATGCAGAAGCTTCTGTCGTACCCTTTACATGAGGATTCTTCCGCGGAAGAACAACTCATATTCGCCATGTCACAGGGCGCCGAGCACAACCTGATGACCTATGAGGCGTACGATATCAACGGCTACACATTCTACACCGAGGCCAAGGACATGAAGAGCGATGGTTATCAGAACTCCGGGGTAACGATGGAATCCTACACCGGTAATGACAAGGACAGATACTACGGAAGGATCGAGGAGATCTGGGAGCTGAGCTACGCTGGAGAGAAGGTCCCGATGTTCCGTGTCAGATGGGCCAAGAGTGTCCTAAAAGTAGACCGGTATTTCACCACCATGGTTATACCCGAAGCCAAATCCAAGACCGCGGGCGCAAACGTCACCGCGAAAATTGAGCCATGGGTACTGGCTTCCCAAGTTGACCAATGCTTCTTCATTACCGACCCGTCAAAGCCCAGTCGTGTTGTCGTGAGGAGAGGCAAAAGGAAGATCATCGGAATGGATGGAGTAGCCAATGAGAAAGACTTCGACAAGTACGGCGACCCGAGGATCGAACATGACGACGATGATGAAGTAGCAGCATACACCACAAGAAGAAGCAGGACCACCCTACCTAAAGGACGCCCGTTCCACAGAAGAACTCCATTTGCGAAAAAGAAGGGCAAGAAGATTGTGAACAGATAGCTAGCTAAGATCGATTGTATTTAAATCGTAGCCTTCATTTCTCGATTGTATTTCATGAGCACTTTTTGAACTATCATGAATATTTTTAAATTTCATGGACACTCGATCTCGATCCCCCTCCATCTCGATCGCTATCCCCACCTCGCCAGATCCGGTCCCCCTCGGCGCCGAGCACCCCCCCGTCCACCGGCCGCCGCCGCCGACCTCCCGCACCCTCGATTCCCCTACTCAACCGCCGCCGCCGACCCCCCGCACCCCTCCCTTAC
>LR738715.1:356661357-356739811 GCA_902687465.1 Secale cereale | reverse complement strand
CTCCACCGGCATTACTATTTGATGATATTTTTAAAAAAATATTACTGTCTTATAAAAAAAATATTACTGTTATGATTTAAACAAGTTTGAACATATTTAAACACAAATAAGTATCAAACAACATTTTAAATGCATAAAAAAAATTGTGGAGCCTAGGAATCGAACCCAGGACCTTCTGGTGTGAGAACTGGCTGCTGACCAGTCGAGCTAGTAGAGGGGACTTGATGTGGATCAGGTCAGGTGGAAGATAACCTGTTGGCTTGAGCAGAAAAAAAAATTCTAATGGCGCACCAGGGCGAGGTGCGCCATTAGTATGGAGGTACTTATGGCGCACCGAGGGGTGGTGCGCCATTAGTATTATGCCGCCCCCATCCATATTCCTCCCCGGCCCAAATTAAGCTATCCCCTCTCTCTCCCTCGCCCGCCCTCGATCCCCTTCCCCTCTACTCTCTCCCGACGCCGCCCTCCCCACGCAACTCCAGCGCCGATGCCGCCCTCCCCGCGCAACCCCGACGCCGCCCTCCCCGCGCAACTCCGCCCCTCGGCCCGCTTCGACACTGCCTCCCCGTCCCCGACGCGCGCCGTCTTCTCGTGGAGCCCCGGCGCCGCGCCCCCGAGCCCTAGCGCTCACCGCCGCCCGTCTTCCATGGTCTTCTGCTCCTCCGCTCCTCCGCTCCCACGGTCGCCGTCGACGAAGGATCCGTCCTCCTCAAGGTTTGGCCGCTCCCCATCCCCTTCCACTCCCATCTGCTCTCTCTCATTAGCTAGTAGTGCTGTGATTTGGAGTGTGAATCCATGTTTTTTTTGATGGTTTGATCGACTAAGGTTGTGACCAAATAAAATCATCTCCGCCCGTTTTGTAAAGGGTTCCTGAAGTGGCTGCACGGGTTCGTGAAGTGCTTGCACAACGTGGATGGACAGTGGGTTAATAGCGGTTGAAGCAGAGAAAAAAGAGTGCCATTTTTGCTCCAGTTACGTTCCAAGCCCAGACAATTCATAGTCTGCGTTTCAGTTATCTTAGTTGCATCTGCATGAGGATTTTTTTTGCATATCACCGATGCAAAACAATATTTCCTTTGCAAAAGATGGCTGTATTTTTGGGAACATGCTGCATAAAGTTTTGAGCAATCACACAGGCAGCATTGTTTATTCTTGGCATATTCATGCATTATTGTACCTAGTGTTATGCTGTAAAGAAGCCCATAGAAGTGCGTACGGAAGTTACAAATCTTTGTCATTGGAACGAGGTGACATCGTACATTGGGTTGTGACTGTGTTAAGTTTATCGGCAGCAAGTCCTACTGGTCTTTTGTGCTACACAGGCATACGACGGTACGCATATGCTGCGTTTTGTAATAGTGTGGGAAACGTGGATGCCACGTTAGGTTCTTCTAGCACATACCTTAAAGTACTAGTGTAATTTGCAAAGCTTAACACTGTGTGGTGGTTTTGGTGATACTTTGAAATCGACCATAGATTCGGCATTTTCATGCGCTGGTGAAGATTTTGTAAGATTTCCGTGTGGTCTTTTGACAGATTGCTGACTTTTGTGCATAGTGAAACCAAGAGAGCTTTCTATTATTTACTCCTAGTTTGGAAGTAATTGAAACATTAGATTAAAATAGTTTACTTCCCCTAGGATGCTATTGAGAGCATCTACAACTTGACTGGCAAATTTGGCCCACTAAGAGCATATATAACTGCACCCCATACCCCATACCTGGCAAATTTGGCCCATTAGAAACCATTGGTTTGCAAATCCTGGAGAAACAAACATGGGCTTAGAAATAAGATAAAAGAGACTGACCATGCCCATCGTCAACATCAAACAAGAGAATGCTTTGAACATTAGAAAGATGACTTTGTTCTAACAAGTAATAGAAAACCTGTGTTGTTCTAAGAAGTAATAGAAAGCCTTCACTGAAGAACAATTGAGCACAATGTAATCCACCTTGGCTCTTTTTTGGCATTCCTCAAATGAAAGTTGATTTGATAGAAAATGAGACATTTTTAGGGCCAATGTGAAATGACTAGAAATGGCACTGGAATGACAAGCAAACAGACCACCGCACTGGAATGATAGTTATGGGCGCATGCAAATCAAGGCTTGTTTATTAATCTTGAAAGATGGAGCGTCGGTTTTACGTCCATGGTGTAGATGAACGAGTCCACTTATTTTGTGGTCAATTTATTTAGTTAGTTACCAGAGAGAGAGAGAGAGAGAGAGAGAGGGAGGAGCACATACAAATTTTGCAGCCCATACAAATTTTGCAGCTATGACTTCCTCTGGTAGTATTTTATTGCTTATTTAAACCATGTATTGCTAGTACAGATCATGTGAGGACATAGGAGACACTCAGCTTTCGATACATCGCCTTGGATGCAACTTAAGCCATCTAGGTCATTGCTGTTATTGAAGGGGGCGGCACAATAACACTCATGTCTTGCTGCCATGCTTAGTTTTTTATCCATTCTCAGTATTGGCACAGATTCTGTTATTGAAGTTTCATGCTCCCAACTAATACTCATAATGCACCCATGGTATTATTTTCCATCTTCTTACCTAGGTGCTTCTGTATTGTGATTATTTTGTTTTGAGGGACTATAAAAATGCTTCCATTTATCAACAGAATTCTGGTTCTATTTTGAAAGTTGGCGACACAAAAGATGCATCAGCGTCTTGCTGCCATGCTTAGTTTTTTTATCCATGCTTGGAGTTTCTATTATAAACAAGCTTGGAGTTTCCTCCACTTAAATATGCATGCATAATTTGTGAGTTCTAGGACCTTACTCTTTATCTGAATTTTAATTGGTGATGTCAGTAGTTGAAGCCAAGCTTCAGCTTACTCAAATGGTAGGGAGGTCATAGTGTTCCTTTACAAGCATAGTAGAGCATAGTATGGATTCTAATGTTCAACTCTGACTAAACAGGTTCTGCAAACGGTCTTTTACTGCACTTGACTGAAGAAGTTGGTGTCTGCTATATCCTGCACTTGAGGTGAGTTGTGTTCTCAAGTTTACATTGCAATGGGCATTCTTCTTGTAAACACAAATTCAGATTTATATACTATATGCTGGCATGACTATTTTTATTAGGCAGGACAGTGCAGTAGTTGATGTATCTTGGGTTGATTATAAAGTTACTTGGGTTTAATATTACCCAGAATGATGATGTATCAATGTAGCATTAGCATATGATCCAAGTGCTAGTACTGCTAGTAAATAGCTAATACAGTTAATGAAGAAGAAGAAAAATTGCTAGTACAGTTAATGAAGAACAAAAACAACCGCTAGTACTGCTAGTTCATTTTTCCTTAGGTTAATATAAAAATGTCCAGTGTATATATATTTGAAAATGATTGCTGCTAGATGTTAATTTGCTGGTACTAGCTAGAATATGGCACTGAAAAGCAAAAGCAAAAGCTAATTAACTGATGGGTAATAGCACTGGTACTAGGTAGCTAAAATATGTGTTCTGAAACACTGAGAGCAGAAACACTTACTACATACATATGCTCAAGAAACACTTACTAACCAGAAAAGGTTTTGACTTGAAATGTTAATAGCACAACACCTCAATCTGTTAGTATTTGTCTGCATTTTCTCACATTCTTCTTGTATCTGATCCAGTATTGCTTGTAGTGGTTTGTCCAAAATGTTGAATGATACTGCTTGGAGATGCATATATTGTTTCACCTCTTCACATGCCAATGTATTTTCCATGTTGTGATGGAGGCCTTTTTTGCCTTCTCCACCCGAGAGGCCCTTGAGTTTGCTGGAATGTCGATTAACTTCCGTTCCGGCAAATTCGGGTACTTCATATGTCCTATTTTCAGCAAAGATCATGCTGAAATTTTCCGTGAATTTTAGCATGACTTTGCTAAAAATAGGACATATGGGGTACTTGTGACTAATGCATGGGCCGGGGTATCTTAGTAGTTAATTAATTAGGATCAAGTGCCCCTTTATTCTAGCTGCATTAAACCATAGGCGGCAATAGAGCCAAGTGATTAGTCCCAACTTAGAATTCTCCTTCCCAGCTTAGCTTTTAGGATGCCTCGGTGTCGACAAACCATAAATTATAAAACCTTGGCTTTTAGGGTGCCTCGGTGTCGATAAAAACCGAAATGATGAAAGCTTAGGCTTTTAGGGTGCCTCGGCGTCGAAAAACCCTCAATGATAAAAGCTTAGCTTTTAGGATGCCTCGGTGTCGACAAACCCTAAATGATGAGACCATGATCTTGTTCCTTGACAATAACCAACTTTTTGACCAAACTTTGTTCCTATTTAGAGAGAAACATGGCCAACAACGATGAGGCCGGGGGTTCGGGCGGCAAGGCATTCTGGGAGCTGTCCCAGGAGATGGAGGAACAACCTCACTGGTATGAGGATGCCGCCTTCCCCACCGATCTTGAGACCACTGATGGTACCCGGCGGTTACAGAGTGGCGGAGCCTATATGGGACAAGGAGGAGGCGGTCCGTGCCGAGCAAGGCCTACCGCCCCTCTTCGATAAATACGGTGACAAGCAGACCAGGAACTTTGTCAGGGCCCGGTACAAGAAGGACACGAAAATAAAGGAGCTTACCACGGATCCGAAGACCAGGGCGCTTGAGCTTGTTCTGGTAAGGAATACACCCCCGTGTAATTAGCTCCATATGGTTGCATTCAAATTAATGAAGCCAAATTTATAAATGGTTCACATTCCTTCTGCAGGTGACTGAAAGCAGTAGCGCGGGGTCGACTAAGAGCAACCCTACGAACACGACTCTAAATAGGGCGTTGAATGTAATGAAGAACAAGGATAAGCTCAGTAAGCCGACGTCAGCTGGTCGTGTGGCCGGCAAAGGCTTGTCGACAAAATGGTCGTCATACTATAACGCTGGTGGGCGAAAGGAGAAAAAGACCAGCTCGGAAAGCCACGCGCGCGAGGTTCAAGAACTCAAGGCACAGGTGGCGCAGATTCCGGAGATTGTCCAAGAGCAAGTGCAACAACAGCTCGGAGCGATGATCACCGCCATTATGCCTACCTTGATCGAGGGGTTGAGTGCATGGATTGCGGGCGGCCAACAGGGGCCGCCCCCGATTCCTAGCTTCATGGCCAGCAACTCACAGAACGCGATGGCGAGGCCATTGGTGTCTCCGGCGGAGGCGGCATTGGTGTCTCCGACGCCGGCACGGGAGCTTAATGCACCCGGGTGTACGCCGGCCGGCACCTGTGCAGCAAGCGTCCCCTCCGTCAACTGCACGCCCGCCGTTGGCGGTGCCTCGACATTAGCCGAGCTCGACGCCATCATCACGATAACAAATTAAGCCTCTCTTGGCCGAGGACTTCATCTCCTCGCCTTTGACTGGGCATCCCTGACGCCCTACATGTTTTCGCAGGGCGCCGCCGACGTTCCGTGCACTCTCCTGCACTTCGTGAACAACGAGTTGGTCGATGTCGCCAAGGGCAAAATCGTTCAACCGGGCAACCCCTTGTTCCATGGTACCCAGATGCCACCCAACTTGTTTAGGGTTCAACTGGTTCGGGTGCTGCCAGGCTGCGACGAGGTGTTACCTCCGATTCGACCCGTCGGGGCCGACGATGATGACGTGATGACACTCAGCGCCTGCCTGAGGTGGCCCCTGCTATGGCCGAAGAGCCAGATTCATTTGGGGGCGCGGGACACCACCCCAAAGACAACACCGCCAGTCGTGCCGGCGCCAAGTCGGCCCCATGGCAAGACCGCCGCAACGGTGCCGGACATCCCTATGCCACTGGATCCAAACATGCATATGGCACAGGATCAGAACGACGACGACGATGATACATTTGGCAACGTCGATCAGTACTTTGCCGATCATGGGTATGGTGGCGACTTCGTGGGGCCTCCTTCTCAAGAACCCAACCCAACAAAAGACGTGCGTGATCTAGCTGGTACCACGGAGAAGCCAAGTTGCAACAGGCGTCGTCTGCCGTTCAGCTCTCAGGAGACGCCTCCAGCTGCCGACTTCACCGAGCCTCAGATAGGCGAGGTGCGAAATATTATCAGCCCCAACACACTCAAGAAGGCGGTCCATGAGCAGAACTCGGTCCCATTACAGGAGAAGAAGAAGGCATGCAAAAGAAAGACTAACAAGGGTGCGAGCCAGTCGGCACCGAGTACGATCCGTGCTCAGGACGGGCCTCCTTCACCTGAGGATGTAATGAGGAGGGTGCATGTGGCGGGTAGGCCGATGCTACCGACAAATATGCTCGATGCTGCAACCGGTGCTATGCGTAGTCTGCATGACAGTGTTCTTTCCTTGGAGAAGCGGCGTCTCAGAGAGAAGGATGTGGCATACCAGGTATTCGCGGCCAAGGTGCCAGAGGGCAAGGCCTTTGTGGATAACTCCATCGGGGGTACGATCGTCCTGCGGTTTGATGACATCCACGCTATGTTGAACCTTCATCCGCTGCACTACACCTTCGTTCGGCTATTTTCGCTGAGTATGGAGATGCGGATCATTCGCGACAAGACCCCGGACATCGTGATAGTCGACCCCTTCTACATGCGTTCCAAGATCTTGGGCAGCGCTGGGGACTGGCAAGTCGCGAGTTCTTACCTCGAAGGCGTCATTCTGGCAAACCGAGATAAGGATAACTTCCTCGTGCCTTACTTTCCCGAGTAAGTCCTCCCCCTCAACCGCCCCGTAACATATGAATTCTTAGATTTCGATCGTTTTTCTTTTAACATTCCGTGTTTTCTGCAGTGACACACATTGCACGCTCATCCTCCTAAACCCCAAATATTCCATGGCCACGTATTTCGACCCGGACCGTTAGTCGAACGTAGACTACACAAATGTCAAGAAGGTTCTTGATGATGTTCTCCTCGGCTACGCCAAATCTGGAGGCACCTTCACCAGGCCTATTCGTAAGTACGGCAAGCACGTGTTCTCCCACAATACGACGTTCTGCTGCGTCAAGCAGCCGCCTGGCGGTCAAAAGGGTGCCTACTACGCCATCCATCACATGCGGGCGATCGTACGGGACCATCATCAACTTCTGCTACCGAGTAAACTCAAAGATTGGGCCGCGAGCGTGTCGGCAATCCAGGACGCGGACATCAGACAAGAATTCTTTCGCATCCAGTCGGAGTTTCCGGAAATCATCTATCAAGATGTCCTTCGTACCTCGGGGCAGTTCTACCTCACAAATCAACCGTCCAACAGTGACATCAACACAATGCTACAAATGCAGGCTGACAACGCCCGTGATTTCATGACTCCCACGATAGACGACGGCTTCATCCATGCTCTGGTCCCTTGAGTCAAGTCGAAAGCAGTGATGTTGTGTCTAGTTCTGAAACATCGATTGGCTCATGTTGTAATTAAACTTTAATGAACTTGTAGTATTCGGAGACTAATATGATGAATTGTATTCGGAGACTAATATGATGAATTGTATTCACAGACTAATCTTCTATTGTATTCGATGAATCTGTTGTTGATGTGTGCTGTCTATATTCTGTCCAATTATACATTTTGTAACCTGTGCAAAAAACAGAAAATAAAAAAATAAAGAAAAACTAATATTCATACTAATGGCGCATCACATCACAGTGCGCCATTAGTATGCCAAAGGATACTAATGGCGCATCATTAAACAGTGCGCCATTACTATGCCGAAGTTACTAATGGCACATCTTGTTGTTGTGCGCCATTAGTATGCCAAAGCACCTGGGTATACATGGCCCCTGGGAGGCATACTAATGGCGCACTGTTGTATATACTAATGGCGCATCTGAGGTGCGCCATTAGTATACCAGATACTAATGGCGCACCAGTGGTGCGCCATTAGTAAAATATACTAATGGCGTGGCACTAATGGCGCACCACTAATGCGCCATTAATGGCCAAATTAGGTGCGCCATTAGTAGGCCTTTTCCTAGTAGTGCTACATGCAATGGCTAACCATGACGGTTTGAAAAATCATATTCATTTACTTGTGTGCGAGTTAATTCCATGTGCAGTAAATTAGAATGAATTTTCAAACATATTGGTTTCACGGAATGGACACATGCATGGAGTGCCATGGTATTATAATTCCAAAAAATTAAAAAATGATGAGAAAAACATGAAACCTTGCTTGATGTAATGTCATACCACCAAGATAATGTGGTAAAAAATTGGCATATTTGACGGAAGTTTGGACACACACCCCTCACAAACCGGAGCAACTCACTAAAAGCCTCGTGGTTCCGAGAGTGAACAATGCATGTTTGATGACGAACGGGAGATAGCTTCCTCTTAAGGCTATCAAATTTTTTCTACGTTTAACGTGCACTAATACAACTGTCATGTGAAAAATTGGAAAATTTCAGGGGTCATTTGACCTTTTATAGACATTTAAGTGATTTTCTAGCCATAACGATTTGAAAAATCATAACGATTCAAATTTGAACTACATCTACATGCAACGGCTAATCATAACGATTTGAAAAATCATATTTGTATACTTGTGTGTGAGTTAATTCCATGTGCATTAAATTAGAAGGATTTTTCAGACATATTGGTCTCACGGCATGGACACATGCATGGAGTGCCATGGTACTTTAATTATAAAAATATAAAAAATGATGAGAAAAACATGAAACCTTTCTTGATGTAATGTCATGAAACCAAGATCATGTGGTTAAAAAATTGGCCTGTTTGATGAAACTTTGGACACACACCACTCACAAACCGGAGCAACTCACTAGAAGGCTCGTGGTTCCTAGAGGGAACAATGCATTTTTTATGAAGAACGGGAGATAGCTTCCTCTTACGGCCTACAAACTTTTTCTATGTTTAACATGCAGTAATACAACTGTCATGTGAAAATTTGGAAAATTTCAGGGGTTATTTGATCTTTTAAAGACATTTAAGTGAATTTCTAGCCATTCGATGACCGTAATTCAAATATGAACTACATCTACATGCAACGGCTAACCATAACGGTTTGAAAAATCATATTTGTGTACTTGTGTGCGAGTTAATTCCATGTGCAGTAAATTAGAAGGGTTTTCAAACATATTGGTCTCACGACATGGACACATGCATGGAGTGCCGTGGCATTTTAATTCAAAAACATTAAAAAATGATCAGAAAAACATAAAACCTTGCTTGATGTAATGTCATGCAAGCAAGATCATGTGGTAGAAAAATTGGCATGTTTGACGAAAGTTTGGATACACACCCCTCACAAACTGGAGAAATTCACTAGAAGACTTGTGGTTTCGAGACGGAACAATGCATGTTTGATGAGGAACTGGAGATAGCTTCCTCTTACGGCCTATGAATTTTTTCTATGTTTAACGTCCACAAATACAACCGTCATGTGAAAATTCGTAAAATTTCACTAGTCATTTTTCCTTTTAATGATCGTGATCCAATTTGAACTACATCTACATGCAATGGCTAACCATGACGGTTTGAAAAATCATATTCATGTACTTGTGTGCGAGTTAATTCCATGTGCAGTAAATTAGAATGAATTTTAAAACATATTGGTTTCACGGAAGGGACACATGCATGGAGTGCCATGGTATTATAATTCCAAAAAATTTAAAAATGATGAGAAAAACATGACACCTTGCTTGATGTAATGTCATACCACCAAGATCATGTGGTAAAAAAATTGGCATATTTGACGGAAGTTTGGACACACGCCCCTCACAAACTGGAGCGGCTCACTAAAAGCCTCGTTGTTCCGAGAGTGAACAATGCATGTTTGATGACGAACGGGAGATAGCTTCCTCTTAAGGCTTTCAATTTTTTTCTACGTTTAACCTGCACTAATACAACTGTAATGTGAAAACTTGGAAAATTTCAGGGGTCATTTGACCTTTTATAGACATTTAAGTGATTTTCTAGCCATTTAGAGACCGTGATTCAAATTTGAACTATATCTACATGCAACGGCTAATCATAACGATTTCAAAAATCATATTTGTATACTTGTGTGTGAGTTAATTCCATGTGCATTAAATTAGAAGGATTTTTCAGACATATTGGCCTCATGGCATGGACACATGTATGGAGTGCCATGGTACTATAATTCCAAAAATATAAAAAATGATGAGAAAAACATGAAACCTTGCTTGATGTAATGTCATGCCACCAAGATCACGTGGTTAAAAAATTGGCCTGTTTGATGAAACTTTGGACACACACCCCTCACAAGCCGGAGCAACTCACTAAAAGGCTCGTGGTTCTGAGAGGGAACAATGCATTTTTGATGAAGAACGGGAGATAGCTTCCTCTTACGGCCTACAATTTTTTTCTATGTTTAACGTGCGGTAATACAACTGTCATGTGAAAATTTGAAAAATTTTAGGGGTTATTTGATCTTTTAAACACATTTAAGTGAATTTCTAGCCATTCGATGACCGTAATTCAAATTTGAACTACATCTACATGCAACGGCTAACCATAACGGTTTGAAAAATCATATTGGTTTACTTGTGTTCGAGTTAATTCCATGTGCAGTAAATTAGAAGGATTTTTCGAACATATTGGTCTCACGGCATGGGCACATGCATGGAGTGCCATGGTATTTTGATTCAAAAAAATTAAACAATGATGAGAAATAAATGAAACCTTGCTTGATGTAATGTCATGCCACCAAGATCATGTGGTTAAATAATTGGCCAGTTTGATGAAAGTTTGGACACAAACCCCTCACAAAACGGAGCAACTCACTAGAAGGCTCGTGGTTCCGAGAGGGAACAATGCATGTTTGATGACGAACGGGAGATAGCTTCCTCTTATGGCCTACAAATTTTTTCTACGTTTAACGTGCACTAATACAACTATCATGTGAAAATTTGGAAAACTTCAGGGGTCATTTGACCTTTTAAAGATATTTAAGTGATTTTTTAGCCATTTGATGAGCGTAATTCAAATTTGAACTACATCTACATGCAACGGCTAATCATAACGGTTTAAAAAATCATATTTCTGTACTTGTGTGCGAGTTAATTCCATGTGCATTAAATTAGAAGGAATTTTCAAACATATTGATCTCACGGCATGGACACATGCATGGAGTGCCATGGCATTTTAATTCCAAAAATATAAAAAATGATTAGAAAAACTTGAAACCTTGCTTGATGTAATGTCATGCCACCAAGATCATTTGGTAAAAAATTTGGCCTATTTGACGGAAGTTTGGACACAGACCCTTCACAAACCGGAGGAACTAACTAGAAGGCTCATGGTTCCGAGAGGGAACAATGGATGTTCGATGACGACCGGAAGATAGCTTCCTCTTACGACCAACAAATTGTTTCTACGTTTAACATGCACTAACGATACGTCTCCAATGTATCTATATTTTTTTATTGTTCCATGCTATTATATATGATGTTTTGGATGTTTAATGGGCTTTATTACGCACTTTTATATTATTTTTGGGACTAACATATTAACCCAAAGGCCAAGTCCAGATTGCTGTTTTTTTGCCTATTTCAGGGTTTCGCAGAAAAGGAATATCAAACGGAGTCCAAACAGAATGAAACCTTCGGGAGAGATATTTTTGGAACGATATCTTCATTGGAGACTTGAGAACCACGGCAGAGGGCACACGTGGCGTCCATGTGGGTGGAGGGCGCGCCCCCTCACCCTGGGCGCGCCCCCTGCCTCGTGGGCCCCATGTTGCTCCCCCGATGCCCTCCTTCCTCCTATATATACCCATGTACCCTGAAACCATCGAAGCAACAAAGAAAACCCTAATTCCACCGCCGCAAACTTCTGTTCCCGTGAGATCCCATCTTGGGACCTGTTCCGTAGTTCCGCCGGAGGGGGCATCTTCCATGGAGTGCTTCTACATCAACACCATCGCCTCACCATGAGCTGTGAGTAGTTTAGCATAGACCTTCGGGTCCATAGTTAATACCTAGATTGCTTCTTCTCTCTTTTTGGATCTCAATACCAAGTTCTCCTCGGTCTTCGAGGAGATCTATTCGATGTAATGTTTTTGCGATGTGTTTCTCAAGATCCGATGAATTGTGGGTTATGATCAATATTATCTCTGAGAAATATTTGGTTCTTTTCTGAATTCTTTTATGTATGATTATAATATCCTTGCAAGTCTCTTCGAATTATCGGTTTGGTTTGGCCTACTAGATCTATAGTTCTTGCAATGGGAGAAGTAAATGGCTTTGGGTTCAAACTTGCGGTGTCCTTTCCCAGTGACAGCAGGGACAGCAAGGCACGTATTGTATTGTTGCCATCGAGGATAAAAATATGGGGTTTATATCATATTGCTTGAGTTTATCCCTCTACATCATGTCATCTTGCTTAAAGCATTACTCTGTTCTTATGAACTTAATACGCAGGATGGATGCTGGATAGCGGTCGATGTGTGGAGTAATAGTAGTAGATGCAGAATCGTTTCGGTCTACTTGTCACAGACGTGATGCCTATGTATAATGATCATGCCTAGATATTCTCATAATTATTCGTTTTTCTATCAATTGCACAACAGTAATTCGTTCACCCATCGTAGAAATCTGCTATCATAAGAGAAGCCACTAGTGAAACCTATGGCCCCTGGGTCTATTCTCAACATATCTATCTACAATCTACTTTACTTTACTGTTTTTACATTTTGTTCTAATATCCAAAAATACCAAAAATATCAAAATATCATATCTATCAGATCTCACTTTCGTAAGTGACCGTAAAGGGATTGGCAACCCCTTATCGCATTGGCTGTGAAGTTCATATTTGTTTGTGCAGGTGCGAGGGACTCGCGCGTGGTCTCCTACTCGATTGATACCTTGGTTCTCAAAATCTGAGGGAAATACTTACGCTACTATTCTGCATCACCCTTTCCTCTTCAAGGGAATACAACACAAGCTCGAGAAGTAGCAACTAATACAACTTTCATGTGAAAATTTGGAAAATTTCAGGGGTCATTTGATCTTCTAAATACATTTAAGTAATTTTCTAGCCATGTAATGACCGTAATTCAAATTTGAACTACATCTACATGCAACGGATAATCATAACTGTTTGAAAAATCATATTTGTGTACTTGTGTGCGAGTTAATTCCATGTGCGGTAGATTAGAAGGAATTTTGTGACGCCCGGATAGTTAAGCTACAGTAACCGTCTGCTAATGACGACACGTCACCGCAATTACTGTTGTTAATCTCGTTTTAGTTGGACACTAGTTCGAATTCAAATTTCAATTTAAATTAAAATCAAACAAGTAAAGTTTTCAAATGACAAAACTAAAATGTCTAAAGTATTGCAAATATCCCATATCTAATTATGGTGATGTCCCAACATTTTTGTGAAGTATTTAAATGCCCTTTTATGAATACAACATAGGCTAAAAATAATTATTAATGGCTTTTAAATAATAAATAATTGTAAACATGTTTTATTAAAGTGCCAAATTGTTTGTGGCAGTTACATAATTAATAACACTAATTTAGGGACTAGTTGTATATTTTACAAGAGCTAAAATAAAATGAAAATAATAAGAAAGCAGATCTATAAAAAGAAGAAACAAATAAAAAAACAAAAGCGAAAGAAAAGGAAAACGAGGCCTCCCTTCCCCTGGGCCTAGGCCCACTAGGCCACCAGTCCGACCAGGCCGACCCACCTAAATCGGCCCTTCCCCCGCTCCCCTGGCCTATTAGACCACCCACCACCCACCCCGCAACCCTAACCCTCCCCACTCCCACTCTCCATCCCCGATCTGGATCAGGGGCGTGCACCCCCAGACCCCGAAAACCGACGCCGCCCGATCCCGTCGCCTGCCGAACGGCAACTGCGCCCCGGCGAACGTCGCCCGCACCCTTGGCGAACGTCGCCGCCCCAGCACCGTCCCACACCGTTCCTCCTCACCGGCCGCCTCTCCAGTCTCTGCCTCACCGGCACTCCTACCCTGCCCCCTCTGTGAGCTTGTCCGCCGCCCGTTCACTTTCCCACTGCCCTGGTACCTGTCACGCACCCATGCCGTCCACGCCCGCGCCGCTCGCGTCTACGGTCGCGCCCACAAGACGGCGCCCACGGCTGTCGCGTCCTCCTGCTACTCTGGCCGCCTCAGGACGCCACACGCCTCCACTGCCTCCCCGCTGCGTCCGCGCGCAGACCACCCCTCCCAGCGCTCCTCGCCGCGCTCACCTCGCCTGCCCGCATGTGCAGCCCTGCGCCGTCGTGCCCGCTGCAGGCTGGTGCGCCTCGCCGCGGCCGAGGCCCCGCGCACTAGTGCTCCGGCGACGCGCCGCCGTGGCAGCCGGCCTCTCCGCACCTTAGCCTCAGCCACTCGTGCCGGTGGACGCCCTGTGCCTAGCGCCCACCCCGTTGCGCCCGTTAGCCCAATAAGGCCCCTAGGGCCAATTACATGTGGGGCCCGACCCAAGTAACATAAAAAAACATATAAAAAATTACAAATAAAAATAAATACATAAACAAACAATTAATTAATTAAGTAATTAACTTAATTAGTTCTGTTAATTAATTAATTAAACGTAAATAATCTTCTAATTAAACTAATTACAGTTAATTAGTAAACAGGCAATGACATTAGGACCCCACACGTCAGTTTGACTAAGTCATCTGACTGTTGACTGCTGACATCACCCTGACATCATGCTGACGTCATAATTGCAATTTCTTATTAAAGCAATTATACTAATACCAAATATGACTAAATCTTTATAAAATTAATATAAAATAAACCATTCGTCGGATGTAGAAACTTTGTACACGAAAATTGCTCAGAACGACGAGGCGAATCCGAATACGTGGTCCGCTGGTCAGCCACACGTCCATATCATAGCGAACATGCAACATTCCCCTCCGTTTCGTCTGTCCGAAAACGTCAAACATCGGGAATACTTTCCCCGATGTTTTCCTCCTTCGCCAGTAGCACTTAGTACCGCGTTAGGTCACACGTAGCACCGCGTATTTCCATGGTATGCTTTGTGGTGCGATGATTGCTTTATATTTATTGTTTCTTCCCCCTCTTCTCTCGGATAGACATCGGGACTAAGACCGCTGACAGTGCCACGATGATCGACTACTGAGACAGCTGATAGTGCCACGATGATCGACTGCATCGACGACGAGCCCTCCTTCTTGCCAGAGCAACCAGGCAAGCCCCCACCCCTTTTGATCACCAGATATCTCCCATTCTCTCTATTGTTCTTGCATTAGAACTGCTATTGTTGATGATCCGATAGTTCCTATTCTGTTGCATAGCCTGTCATTCTTGCTAGATCTGTTGATACCTGTACCTGCTATCCTAATGCTTAGTATAGGATGCTAGTATTCCATCAGTGGCCCTACATTCTTGTCCGTCTGCCATGCTATACTATCAGGCCCTGATCACTCGGGTGGTGATCACGGGTATATACTATATAAATACTTTACATGACATATGACGTGACAAAAGTCGGGTCGGCTCCATGAGTACCCGCAAGTGATTCGATGTGGGCGCTGAAAGGACAGGTGGCTCCATCCAGGTAGTGGTGGGCCTGAGTTCCCGACGGCCCCCTGAGTGGATCTTCGTGGCGGAGCGACAGGGCAGGTTGAGACACCCAGTCGAGAGGTGGCCTGGCCTTGGTCGTTGTCCGCGGTGATTTCATAATAACACGCTTACCAATTTTGGATATTTGATCTGAGTCTGGCCATTGGCCTAGACGCACTAACCAGCTGCGTGGGGATAGTTATGGGCTCTCGACGTCGTGGTATCAGCCGAAGCCTTCTTGACGTCAGCGACTGAGCGGCGCGCGCTGGGTTGGACCGTGTAACGTAACTTCCTTAGTAATGGAGGTTGCTAGGTCTACTCACCGGCCGCCCTCGCAACTTGTAGGTGTGCATTGGGCGATGGGCCCAGACCCCTGTGCGCTTAGGACTTAGACCGGCATGCTGACCTCTCTGTTGTTCTTAGGTAGGGTTGCGACGTGTTGATCTTCCGAGGCCGGGCATGACCCAGGTAAGTGTGTCCGGCCAAATGGGATCGAGCATGCTGGGTTATGTGGTGCACCCCTACAGGGAAGTTAATCTATTCGAATAGCCGTGTCCCTCGGTAAAAGGACGACCCAGAGTTATACTCCGACCTCATGACAACTAGAACCGGATACTTATTAAAACACACCCTTACCAGTGCCAGATACAACTCGATGGTTGCTCTCTCACAGGGTGATATACGGGAGGATCGCCGAGTAGGATTAGGCTATACATTGTTACTTAGTGAACCTACCATCTATTCTATTCTACTGCTGCAAGACTGAGGCTGCCAGAAGTTGGATTCTTGTTACTATTCCATCTACTCTCTTCTACTGCTGCAAGATAGAGGCTGCCAGAAGCGTAGTCTTTGACCGGATTAGGTATCCCCCTCTTATTCTGGCATTCTGCAGTTTAGCCCACAAATATTACCCCTTTACACATATATCATTGCATATGTAGTGTAGATCCTTGCTTGCGAGTAGTTTGGATGAGTAATCACGGTTGCTTTGCTCCCCCTTTCCCCCTCTTGTTCCTTCTTCTCGGATGATGCAACCAGATTGATGGAGTCCAGGAGCCAGAAGATCCCGAGGATGTTTCTACGTGGAGTTAGGCTTCGAGGAGTTGTTAGGAGTTCCCAGGCAGGAGGCCTTGCCTTTTCGATCGTTGTTACTTTTGTGCTAGCCTTCTTAAGGAAAACTCGTTTAACTTATGTCTGTACTCAGATATTGTTGCTTCCACTGACTCTTGTGTTTCTGAGATTTTGTAATCGAGCCCTCGAGGCCCCTGGCTTGTAATATAAATCTTGTATTATTTTAATTTGTGTCTAGAGTTGTGTTGTGATATCTTCCAGTGAGTCCCTGATCTTGGTTGTACACATTTGAGTGCATGATTAGTGTACAGTCAAATCGGGGGCGTCACAAGTTGGTATCAGAGCCGACTGCCTGTAGGAATCCCCCTTTCCAACTCCTTGGCCGAAGTTGAGTCTAGTCTTTGAAAAACCAATTTACTAACTTGTTGTGTGGCTTATGGGCCCACGACATCAAAGGATGGTGTTAGGATCTTTTATTCCTTTTCTATGCTCTGGGACTCTGATCTCTCTTCTATTCGGGTTAAAAGATTTTACTAACTATGAGTCTAGGTTCTCGTAACTATTTCTCTCGGAGAGCCCTCGTTCCGAAAGATCACCTGCTTCGTCAGAAGATTCTGAGGATATCCCTCGATATTTTCTCGAGACCCTTGTGCTCATCGCTTTGCAATTCACTGCCACTGATATATACCTATGGATATCTGCATGTACTTTTCATTCTCATGATCAATCCTAGTCGCTCTTGTTGTTACAAGATGCCTTAAAATATTTCTCCGTTGTCCCGAGAATCCTTTGAGTTTACTGTCTTGCAGTTTTATTCCCCATGAAAACCCTTGCGGTTATTTCCTCACATTTATCGAGGATCCGTTCTTCTCAATTGTTCATGTGTCTCACAAAATTCTTCGGAATACTTTTCGATCTTTCAAAAAAATTCTGCAGCATGTTACTCTTGAAATTCTTGCCTGCTTGCATTATGGTTAATTCCATATGACTAGTAGTCTTCGTTAACATCCCTTGTCTTAGCCATTTTGAGCCTATTGATTCAATGTGTGCGTATGCACGCAGTCATCAGGTTATCCTTTTTAAAATTATCTTTCCGGCCCAGACGTCATTCTGGACTTGAGTTGGTTCTCGTCAATTCAAACCCTTATTGATTGTCCAACTAAGTGTTTTCAACTTATCCATTCATGATAAGAGCGTCTGCTTCTGATCCTTCGTTCTGGAAACAATAATTTCTTTTTATTTAAGCATCAGACTAATCAGGCGATTTTTGAATCAGGTGCCTCTGCATTCTTTCTTCCTCTGAGTGAGTACCGATACTAACATCAACTACGATGTGGATCGCCCGATCCATTGTTGGATTGTTATCCGACTGTGTCCTTCATATTCAATCACCTTGTGAGTTCTTCCCCTGATACATAATGCCTTTGGTAAATTGTATCCTCTGCTTGGCCAACCATGCTCTGCTTTTGAGCTTGTGTTGTTACTTTTGAAACTTGTGGTATATGTTACTAAGATGCCCGATGGGTTGGACCTATGCCTTCCCCTAATCCGTGAGAACCTGAAAGTTTTCACAAGTCATACTCTTCCGGTGTTCTACCAGATAAAATTCCAACACTATAGTTTTATCAAAGCGAGAGGTGAATGTAATGATATGCATTAAAGAAGTGGTAGTCGACCTTGAACTTGTGTTCATGCCCATGAAAATGATGTAGACACTCTCGGAAGCTTCTTGCAAAATGATTATCCAGTTGTATGATTCTTTCGGTATTCTTGAATTGATTCCTTACAGTTATGGTTTCGACCATGCTGTCCTAATCTAATATATCTGATGGGAAATCATTCCAGTGCCTCGTCTATTTTTGGCAATGTTGAGGTATCTACCGTCATAGGTGAATGACCCGATTCTACTTCTATCATGTTCTACCTTCGAGTATTACCCCATGGTATCTCGAAGATGTCTTGCCATTGCACCACATCTTACTAACTTTGTTGAAGTAATGCCTTTCCTTGTCGTAATCACTACGGGTTCTGGTTGTTGTCAAACGAGGACACCGACTAGTGAAATTATTCCGCACTACAACTCAAATACCCCTAGTGTTTTTACTGGGAAATTCTGAACTCAATCTAGTCATTCCTAGACTATCGGCTGCATCCTGGTCTTGTTATCTTTGACTGTGCTACCTCGTCCTTCTCTGGTGCACGAATTCTTCAGTGTGTGAGCACGACTTACGTCGAGCTTTCAACATCATGTTGCTTGTCTTGAAAGGCAACTTTGGTTCTGAGCTTGCATCTTATATATTGATACTATAACTTGCCACTTCATCATTCCCTTGCTTGTTGCCGTTGTTTATTGATTGTGTCCTCTTGACACCTCCCGGCATATGTGTCGGATCACCTTCAACACTTTGACTTCTTCTGAGATGTCAACTGTGTTCATCATGAGAAATACCCTCCTTCCCCTCGATGATTTTTATCATCATCGACAACACCCTTGACTTCCTTTCATCGCGAACTTGTCCACATTATGAATACAACTTGGTCTCCACCTAGTGTTGTGTTCTGTATTGAAGTATTACTGTATTCTATGTGGAGAATGTTGTGGGGATTGCTCCACCTATTAGAAATTCTCAGTATGAAGATACTTCTCATCATCACCATTCTTCCTTGGTCCTCGTGTTGTTTTTTTAACCGGGATACCAATATGCAAACGAGGCTGCTTGAGTTCTATACTTCTAGCAACCCTATTGCTATGAAGTTAAGGATCGACAGTTCGTTCTTAGACTGTTGGTTATTGAATCGTCACTCTAACATTTTTCTTGCTACCTAAGGACATATTTCGGGCACACCTTTCAACTAATGATTAATGGTGTATGTTTTCCTCAAGCATACAACATTATATCATTTGAATTGAGAAGTGTCTTCTTCTTGTTCACATTATTGTGGAAATCCATCCATTTGGAATTCTCGATGAATTGTCGCTGAGCCCATCAGCCACCTCCTCATCCTCTCCTTGGTTTAATGATGAACTATTGTTTCGGGAATCCGCTGCCATAGTTCATTTCCCGAGAATCTTGCAATGTCATTTCGTCGATTTGTGTTGCACCATTTCTTCTTGAACATCCTGAGTGTGAGGTATCATGACACCAATCGGATCTGAATCTTGGTCAGATATGATGGTTGAGACAACTTTCCAGTAGTTATAATGTTGGTCCTTTGATGATCCGTTAATATGATGTCATGCCTAGCACCCCTGGCTGGAGGACCCATCATTATAATTTCTTTTGCAAGGATAGCCATTCTTCTAGAAGGAAATTGTAAGACTTATTCTATAAGTTGCTTCTGATGGATCATTTGTGTATCCAAAGTCTGGCCCTTGATTGAAACACCGTGCCATTGCTACCTCGAAGCATGACTACGATACCCCGCTCATCAACAAGAACATTGGAGGCGCGATGCTAACTGTTTCTTGGTTAGTTATCCAAACACCGTTGTATGGGTAACATCTTGATTAATCCTTGCCTCTTTATCTGAATGGTTGGGTACTTGCTGTCCTACCGTGTATGCCATGTTCTGCTTGCCCATGGGAAGGATATACTCCTAATAATTTTGTGTAATCACAATTTTCCTTTCCATTTGTTTGTTTAACCTTTCTTTGATCTACATATAATCTAAGCAGTACTAATTTTCTGTTTATGTAAACACCTTGTTGTGCAACTCTGTTAGTAAGTCCTTGATTCTATTGTTGATGACATTCCGGCACTGCCGGTGGACGAGAACCTTGCCCATTGGTCCGCCTCGTTTCAACAAGCGGGAACATGGTTCTCTTCATTCCCCGTCCTTGGTACCGACATTGTTGCCAACATAGCTGACAAGCTATCCACTGACATGCCTCCTTGTCGCGGCTGTGCAAGATGTCACCACCCTTCCTACTTTGAAATCCACATGGTGGGCCCATAACCCATAGGTCCACAGGATCGAAACCCGACCCTTCTTTACAACTTGGATTCTAATGTATCCTTTGCACCTGGCTTCATATGTGATTCAGGAGCTAAATTATGTACCATTATTCATCATGGAATCAAACGCCATGTTATTCCCGTTATTCAAGCCCCCATTCCAGCTTCTGACTAGGCATTGAATGATTGCCCACACATTTGAAACTTTGGTACCATCGTATATTGCACTCATCTAATTCACTGAAATACAACTCGTGGGATACCTCATGTATTTTCCATTGAGTTCACCGTCAGATGCCCAGCCTTGTGGAGATGCGTTCTTCCAAAGTTTTCCCCCCTTATCGCGTTCGTAGGACGATGAAGACCCCTGAGGAAGGATGACGACTTGTATCACGATGACTTGAAGCCGAGAAATGAAGACATCAATGAAAGGGATCAACCCCTTCGAAAGGGCAGCCAAGACCGAGAAGACTCATTAGGTTTTTGCCACCAGCCCTTTTCCCCCCTACTCCACCGTTTAAATCTCGGGAAGAGATTTCTTGTAGTGGAGGAGAAATGTGACGCCCGGATAGTTAAGCTACAGTAACCCTCTGCTAATGACGACACGTCACCACAATTACTGTTGTTAATCTCGTGTTAGTTGGAAACTGGTTCGAATTCAAATTTCAATTAAAATTAAAATCAAACAAGTAAAGTTTTCAAATGACAAAACTAAAATGTCTAAAGTGTTGCAAATATCCCATATCTAATTATGGTGATGACCCAACATTTTTGTAAAGTATTTAAATTCCCTTTTATGAATACAACAGAGGCAAAAAATAATTATTAATGGCTTTTAAATAATAAACAATTGTAAACATGTTTTATTAAAGTGCCAAATTGTTTGTGGCAGTTACATAATTAATAATACTAATTTAGGGACTAGTCGTATATTTTACAAGAGCTAAAATAAAATGAAAATAATAAGAAAGCAGATCTATAAAAAGAAGAAACAAATAAAAAAACAAAAGCGAAAGAAAAGGAAAACGAGGCCTCCCCTCACCTGGACCTAGGCCCACTAGGCCACCAGTACGACCAAGTCGACCCACCTAAATCGGCCCTTCCCCCGCTCCCCTGGCCTATTAGGCCACCCACCCCGCAACCCTAACCCTCCCCACTCCCACGATCCCACTCTCCATCCCCGATCTGGATCGGGGGCGTGCGCCCCCCGACCCCGACAACCAACGCCGCCCGATCCCGTCGCCTGCCGAACGGCGCCTGCGCCCCGGCGAACATCGCATTTGCCCTCGGCGAACGTCGCCGCCCCAGCACTAACCCACACCGTTCCTCCTCACCGGCCGCCTCTCCAGTCTCTGCCCCGCCGGCACCCCTACCCTGCCCCTTCTATGAGCTCCTCCTCCGCCCGCTCACTTTCCCCCTGCCCCGGTCCCAGTCGCCCACCCGTGCCGTCCACGCCCGCGCCGCTCGCGTCTACGGCCGCGCCCGCCGGACGGTGCCCATGGCCGCCACGTCCTCCTGTTGCTCTGGCCGCCACGCGCCTCCGCTACATCCCCGCTGCGTCCGCGTGCCGACAGTCCCTCCCAACGCTCCTCGCCACGCCCATCTCACCTGCCCACCCGTGCCTTCGTCCGCCGTTGCCGGCGCCCTCTCGCCCCACCTGTGCAGCCCTGCGCCGTCATGCCCGCTGTAGGCCGGTGCGCCTCGCGCGCGGCCGCGGCCCTGCGTACTAGTTCTCCGGCGACGCGCCGCCGTGGTTGCCAGCCTCTCCGCACCTTGCTGTGGCTGAGCCTCAGCCACTCGGGCCGGTGGACGCCCTGTGCCTAGCGCCCGCCCCGTTGCGCCTGTTAGCCCAATAAGGCCCCTAGGGCCAATGACATGTGGGGCCCGACCCCAGTAACATAAATAACATAAAAAAATTATAAATAAAAATAAATACATAATTAAACAATTAATTAATTAAGTAATTAACTTAATTAGTTCTGTTAATTAATTAATTAAATGTAAATAATCTGCTAATTCAACTAATTACAGTTAATTAGTAAACAGTCAATGACAGTAGGACCCCACACATCAGTTTGACTAAGTCAACTGACTGTTGACTGTTGACATCACCCTGACATCATGTTGATGTCATAATTGCAATTTCTAATTAAAGAAATTATAATAATACCAAATATGACTAAATCTTTATAAAATTAATATAAAATAAACCGTGCTTCGGATGTAGAAACTTTGTACATGAAAGTTGCTCAGAACGACGAGGCGAATCCGAATACTTGGTCTGTTCATCCGCCACACATCCCTATCATAGCGAACATGCAACATTCCCCTCCATTTTGTCTATCCGAAAACGTCAAACATCGGGAATACTTTCCCGGATGTTTTCCTCCTTCGCCAGTAGCACTTAGTACCATGTTAGGTCACACGTAGCACCACGTATTTCCATGGTATGCTTTGTGGTGTGATGCTTGCTTTATATTTATTGTTTCTTCCCCCTCTTCTCTTCGATAGACATCGGGACTGAGACCGCTGACAGTGCCACGATGATCAACTGCGTCGACGACGACCCCTCCTTCTTGCCAGAGCAACCAGGCAAGCCCCCCTTTTGATCACCAGATATCGCCCATTCTCTCTCTTGTTCTTGCATTAGAACTACTACTGTTAATGATCCGATAGCTCCTATTTTGTTCCATAGCCTCTCATTGGTGCTACAACTGTTGATACCTGTACCTACTATCCTAATGCTTAGTATAGGATGCTAGCATTCCATCAATGGCCCTACATTCTTCTCCGTCTGCCATGCTATACTATCGGGCCATGATCACTCGGGTGGTGATCACGGGTATATGCTATATACATACTTTACATGACACATGATGTGACAAAACTCGGGTCGGCTCCATGAGTACCCGCAAGTGAATCGATGTGGGGGCTGAAAGGACAGGTGGCTCCATCCAGGTAGTGGTGGGCCTGAGTTCCCGACGGCCCCCCGAGTGGATCTTCCTGACGGAGCGACATGGCAGGTTGAGACACCCAGTCGAGAGGTGGTCTGGCCCAGGTCGTTGTCCGTCGTGATTTCATAATAACACGCTTAACGAGTTTGGATATTTGATCTGAGTCTGGCCATTGGCCTATAAGCACTAATCAGCTGCGTGGGAATAGTTATGGGCTCTCGACGTCGTGGTATCAGCCAAAGCCTTCTTGACGTCAGCGACTGAGCGACGCGCGCCGGGTTGGACCGCGTAACGTAACTTCCTTAGTAATGGAGGTTGCTAGGTCTGCTCACCGGCCGCCCTCGCAACGTGTAGGTGTGCATTGGGCGATGGGCCCAGACCCTTACTCTCTTAGGACTTAGACCGGCGTGTTGACCTCTCTGTTGTGCTTAGGTAAGGCTGCAACATGTTGATCTTCTGAGGCCGGGCATGGCCCAGGAAAGTGTGTCCGGCCAAATGGGATCGAGCGTGCTGGGTTATGTGGTGCACCCGTAAAAGGGAAGTTAATCTGTTCAAATAGCCCTGTCCCTCGGTAAAAGGACGACCCGGAGTTGTACTCCGACCTCATGACAACTTGAACCGGATACTTATTAAAACACACCCTTACCAGTGCCAGATACAACTCGGTGGTTGCTCTCTCACAGGGTGATGTGCGGGAGGATCGCCGAGTAGGATTATGCTATACGTTGTTACTTGGTGAACCTACCATCTATTCTATTCTACTGCTGCAAGACTGAGGCTGCCAGAAGATGGATACTTGTTACTATTCCATCTACTCTCTTCTACTGCTGCAAGATAGACGCTGCCAGAAGTGTAGTCTTCGACTGGATTAGCTATCCCCCTCTTATTCTGGCATTCTGCAGTTTAGCCCACAGATATTACCCCTTTACACATATATCATTGCATATGTAGTGTAGATCCTTGCCTGCGAGTACTTTGCATGAGTACTCACGGTTGCTTTGCTCCCCCTTTACCTCCTCTTGTTCCTTCTTCTCGGATGATGCAACCAGATTGATGGAGTCTAGGAGCCAGAAGATCCTGAGGATGTTTCTACGTGGAGTTCGGCTTCGAGGAGTTGTTAGGAGGTCCCAGGTGGGAGGCCTTGCCTTTTCGATCGTTGTTACTTTTGTGCTAGCCTTCTTAAGGCAAACTTGTTCAACTTATGTTTGTACTCAGATATTGTTGCTTCCACTGACTCTTGTGTTTCTGAGCTTTTGTATTCGAGCCCTCGAGGCCCCTGGCTTGTAATATAAAGCTTGTATTATTTTAATTTGTGTCTAGAGTTGTGTTGTGATATCTTCTAGTGAGTCCCTGATCTTGGTCGTACACATTTGCGTGCATGATTAGTGTACGGTCAAATCGGGGGCGTCACAAATTTTCAAACATATTGGTCTCACGTCATGGAAACATGCATGGAGTGCCTTGCTTGACGTAATGTCATGCTACAAAGATCATGTGGTTAACAAATAGTCCTGTTTGATGAATGTTTGGACACACAACCGTCACAAACCGGAGCAACTCACAAGAAGGCTCGTGGTTCCGAGAGGGAACAATGCATATTTGATGACGAACGGGGGATAGCTTCCTCTTGGGGCCTTCAATTTGTATCTACATTCAATGTGCTGTAATACTACAATCATGTGAAAACTTGGAAAATTTCAGGGGTTATTTCACCTTTTAAAGACGTTGAAGTAATTTACTAGCCATTCAATGACCGTAATTCAAATTTGAACTTCATCTACATGCAACGGCTAACCATAACGGTTTGAAAAATCACATTTGTGTACTTGTGTGCGAGTTAATTCCAGATGCAGTAAATTAGAATGAATATTTAAACATATTGGTCTCTCGGCATGGACGCATGCATGGAGTGCCATGGCATTTTAATTCCAAACAATTAAAAAATGATCAAAAAACACGAAACCTTGCTTGATGTAATGTCATGCCACCGAGATTATGTGGTAAAAAAATTGGCCTATTTGACGTAAGTTTGGACATAGACCCCTTTCAAACCGGAGCAACTCAATAGAAGGCTCATGGTTCCGAGAGGGAACAATACATGTTTGATGACGACCGGAAGATAGCTTCCTCTTATGGCCAACAATTTTTTTATATGTTTAACGTGTACTAATACATCTATCATGTGAAAATTTTGAAACTTTCAGGGGTCACTTGATCTTTTAAAGATATTTAAGTAATTCTCTAGCCATTTAATGACCGTCATTAAATTTTGAACTACATCTACATGCAACGGCCAACCATAATGGTTTGAAAAATCATATTTGTGTACTAATGTGCGAGTTAATTCCATGTGCAGTAGATTAGAAGGAATTTATAAACATATTGGTCTCATAGCATGGACACATGCATGGAGTGCCAATGCATTTTAATTTCAAAAAATTAAAAAATGATCAGAAAAACACGATACCTTGCCTGATGTAATGTCATGCCACCAAGGTAATGTAGTAAAAAAATTGGCCTGTTTGACGAAAGTTTGGACACACACCCCTCACAAACCGGAGCAACTCACTAGAAGGCTCGTTGTTGTGAGGGGGAACAATGCATGTTTGGTGACGGCCGGGAGATAGCTTCCTCTTACGGCCAACAATTTTTTTCTACGTTTAACGTGCACTAATACAACTGTCAAGTGAGCATTTGGAAAGTTTCAGGGGTCATTTCACCTTAGTTAGATATTTAAGTAATTTACTAGCCATTTAATGACCATAATTCAAAATTGAACTACATCTACACGCAATGGCTAACCATAACAGTTTGAAAAATCATATTTGTGTACTTGTGTGCGAGTTAATTCCATGTGCAGTAAATTAGAAGGAATTTTCTAACATATTGGTCTCACGGCATGGATACTTGCATGGAGTGCCATGGCATTTTCATTCCAATTTTTTTAAATGATTAGAAAAACTTGAAACCTTGCTTGATGTAATGTCATGCCCCCAACATGATGTGGCAAAAAATAGGCCTGTTTGAAAAAAGTTTGGACATGCAACGGCATTTACTAGCCATTTAATGACGGTAATTCAAACTTGAACTACATCTACATGCAACGGCTAACCATAGCGGTTTGAAAAATCATATTAGTGTACTTGTGTGCGAGTTTATTCTATGTGCAGTAAATTAGAAGGAAATTATAAACATATTGGTCTCACGACATGGACACATGCATGGAGAGCCATGGCATTTTAATTCTAAAAAATTAAAAAAATGATCAGAAAAACATGAAACCTTGCTTGATGTAATGTCATGCCACCAAGATCATGTGGTAAAAAAATTGGCCTGTTTGACGAAAGTTTGGACACACACCCCTCACAAGCTGGAGCAACTCACTAGAAGGCTCGTGGTTCTGAGAGGGAACAATGCATTTTTTATGACGAACATGAGATAGCTTCCTCTTACGGCCTTCAATTTTTTCTATGTTTAACATGCACTAATACAACCGTTATGTGAAAATTCAGAAAATTTCACTTGTCATTTGGCCTTTTAAAGACATTTAACTGATTTACTATCCATTTAATGACCATCATTCAAATTTTAAATTCATTTACTTGTGTGCGAGTTAATTCCATTATCAGTAAATTAGAAGGAATTTTCAAACATATTGGTTTCACGACATGGACACATGCATGTAGTGCCATGGTATTTTAATTCCAAAAAATTCAAAAATGATGAGAAAAGCCTAAAACCTTGCTTGATGTAATGTCATGCCACCAAGATCATGTGATTAGAAAATTGGCCTATTCAAAGAAAGTTTGGACACACACCCCTCACAAACCGGAGCAACTCACTAGAAGGCTCGTGGTTCCGAGAGGGAACAATGCATGTCTGATGACGAACGGGAGATAGCTTCCTCTTACGGCCTACAATTTTTTTTCTACATTTAACGTGCACTAATACAACTGTCATGTGAAAATTTGGAAAATTTCAGGGGTCATTTGACCTTTTATTGACATTTAAGTGATTTTCTAGCAATTTAATGACCGTAATTCAAATTTGAACTACATCTACATGCAACAGCTATCCATAACGGTTTGAAAAATCATATTTGTGTACTTGTGTGCGAGTTAATTCCATGTGCAGTATATTAGAAAGAATTTTCAAACATATTGGTCTCACGGCATGGACACATGCACGGAGTGCCATGGCATTTTAATTCCAAAAAATTAAAAAATGATCAGAAAAACACAAAACCTTGCTTGATGTAATGTGGTAATAAAATTGCCCTGTTTGACGGAAGTTTGGACACATACCCCTCACAAACCAGAGCAACTCACTAGAAGGCTCATGGTTCCGAGAGGGAACAATGCATGTTTGATGACGACCGGGAGATAGCTTCCTCTTACGGCCAACAATTTTTTTCTACGTTTAACGTGCACCAATACAACTGTCATGTGAAAATCTGGAAAATTCCAGGGGTCATTTGATCTTTTAAAGACATTTAAGTAATTTTCTAGATATTTAATGACCGTAATTCAAATTTGAACTACATCTACATGCAACGGCTAACCATAACGGTTAGAAAAATCATATTTGTGTACTTGTGTGCGACTTAATTCATTGTCCAGTAAATTAGAACGATTTTCAAACATATTGCTATCACGGCATGGACACATGCATGGAGTGCCATGGAATTTTAGTTCCAATAAATTAAGAAAAGATCAGAAAACCTGAAACCTAGCGTGATGTAATGTCATGCCACCAAGATCATCTAGTAAAAAAATTGGCCTATTTGACGGAAGTTTGGACACAGACCCCTCACAAACCGGAGCAACTCACTAGAAGGCTCGTGGTTTCGAGAGGGAACAATGCATGTTTGATGACGACCGGGAGATAGGTTCCTCTTATGGCCAACAAATACTTTCTAAGTTTAACATGCACTAATACAACTTTCATGTGAAAATTTGTAAAATGTCAGGGTCATTTGATCTTTTATAGACATTTAAGTAATTTTCTAGCCATTTAATGACGGCAATTCAAATTTGAACCACATCTAAATGCAACGGCTAACCATAACGGTTTGAATATTCATATTTGTGTACTTGTGTGCGAGTTAATTCCACGTGCAGTAAATTAGAAGGATTTTCAAACATATTGCTCTCACGGCATGGACACATGCATGGAGTGCCATGGCATTTTAATTCCAAAAAAATTAAAAAAGATCAGAAAACATGAAACCTTGCTTGATGTAATGTCATGCCACCAAGATCATGCGGTAAATAAATTGGCCTATTTGACGGAAATTTGGACACACACCCTCACAATCCGAAGCAACTCACTAGAAGTCTCGTGGTTCCGAGAGGGAACAATGCATGTGTGATGACGAATGGGAGATAGCTTCCTCTTACGGCCAACATTTTTTTTACGTTTAACGTGCACTAATACAACTATCGAGTGAAAATTTCAGGGGTCATTTTACCTTTTAAAGACATTTAAGGGATTTACTAGCCATTTAATGACCGTAATCCAAATTTGAACTACATCTACATGCAACGGCTAACCATAACAGTTCGAAAAATCATATTTGTGTACTTGTGTGCGAGTTAATTCCATGTGCAGTAAATTATAAGGAAATTTTGAAACATATTGGTGTCACGGCACGGACACATGCTCATGGTTCCGAGAGGGAACAACGCTTCTTTGATGACAAATGGGATATAGCTTCCAATTACCACCTTCAATTTGTTTCTTAGTTTAACCTGCACTAATACCATAGTCATGTGGAAATTCGGGAAATTTCAGGGGTCATTTGACCTTATAAAGACATTTAAGTGTTTTACTAGCCAATTAATGACCATAATTCAAATTTGAATGACATCTACATTCAACGGCTAACCATAACAGTTCGAAAAATCATATTTGTGTACTTGTCTGCGAGTTAATTCCGTGTGCATTAAATTAGAAGGAATTTTCAAACATATTGCTCTCACGGCATGGACACATGCATGGAGTGCATTGGCATTTTAATTCTAAATGGTTAGAAAATGATCAAAAAAACATGAAACCTTGCTTGATGTAATGTCATGAAACCACGACCATGTGGTTAAAAAATTGGCCTGTTTGATGAAAGTTTGGACACATACCCCTCACAAACCGGAGCGACTCACAAGAAGGCTCGTGGTTCCGAGTGGAAACAATGCCTGTTTGATGATGAACAGGAGATAACTTCCTATTAAGGACTACCATTTTTTTCTACGTTTAACATGCACTAATACAACTGTCATATGAAATTTTGGAAAATTTCAGGGGTCATGTGACCTTTCAAAGACATTTAAGTGATTTTGTAACCATTTAATGACCGTAATTCAAATTTTAACTACATCTACATGCAACGGGTAACCATAATGGTTTGAAAAATCCTATTTGTGTACTTGTGTGCGTGTTAATTCCACGTGCAATAACTTAGAAGGAATTTTCAAACATATTGGTATCACGGCATGGACACATGCATGGAGTGTCATGCTATTTAATTCTATTTTTTTAAAAATAATTAGAAAAACTAGAAACCTTTCTTGATGTAATGTCATGCCACCAGGATCATGTGGAAATTTTTTTGGCCTATTTGATGGAAGTTCGGACACAAACCCCTCACACACTGGAGCAACTCACTAGAAGGCTCATCGTTCCAAGAGGGAAAATGCCTGTTTGATGACAAATGGGAGATAGCTTCCTTTTACGGCCTACAAATTTTTCCTACGTTTAACGTGCACTAATACAACTGTAATGTTAAAATTTGGAAAATTTCAAGGGCCATTTGACCTTTTAAAGACATTTAAGTGATTTTCTAGCCACTTAGTGACCATAATTCAAATTTGAACTGCATGTACATTAAACGTCTAATCTTAACAGTATGGAAAATCATATTTGTGTACTTGTGCGCGAGTAAATTCCATGTGCAGTAAATTAGAAAGAATTTTCATCCACATTGGTCTCACAGCATGGATACATGCGTGGAGTGCCATGGCATTTTATTCCAAAAAATTAAAAAATGATCAGAAATACATGAATCCTTGCTTGATGTAATGTCATGCCAACACGATTATGTGGTTAAAAAATTGGCCTGTTTGATGAAAGCTTGGACACATACCCCTCACAAACCGGAGCAACTCACTAGAAGGCTCGTGCTTCCGAGAGGGAACAATGCATGTTTGATGACGAACGGGAGATAGCTTCCTCTTATGGCCTACAATTTTTTTTTCTACATTTAACATGCACTAATAAAACTGTCATGTGAAAATTTGGAAAATTTCTGGGGTCATTTGACCTTTTAAAGACATTTAAGTGATTTTCTAGCCATTTAATGACCGTAATTCAAATTTTAACTACATCTACATGCAACTGCTAACCATAACGGTTTGAAAAATCATATCTGTGTACTTGTGTGCGGGTTAATTCCATGTGCAGTAACTTAGAAGGAATTTTCAAACATATTGGTCTCACGGCATGGACACATGCATGGAGTGCCATGCCATTTAATGTTCCAAAAATTTAAAAAATGATTAGAAAAACATGAAACCTTTCTTGATGTAATGTCACGCCAGCAAGATCATGTGGTACAAAACTTGGCCTATTTCACGGAAGCCCGGACACAGTCCCCTCACACACCAGAGCAAGTCACTAGAAGGCTCATGGTTCGGAGAGGGAACAATGCCTGTTTGATGACGAAGGGGAGATAGCTTCCTCTTACGGCCTACAATTTTATTCTACGTTTAACATGCACTAATACAACTGTCATGCGAAAATTTGGAAAATTTCTGGGGTCATTTGACCTTTTAAAGACATTTAAGTGATTTTCTATCCATTTAATGACCGTAATTCAAATTTTAACTACATCTACATGCAACGGCTAACCATAACGGTTTGAAAAATCATATTTGTGTACTTGTGTGCGGGTTAATTCCACGTGCAGTAACTTAGAAGGAGTTTTCAAACATATTGGTCTCACGGCATGGACACATGCATGGAGTGCCATGCCATTTAATTTTCCAAAAATTTAAAAAATGATTTGAAAAACTTGAAACCTTTCTTGATGTAATGTCACGCCAGCAAGATCATGTGGTACACAATTTGGCCTATTTGACGGAATTTCGGACACAGTTCCCTCACACACCGGAGCAAGTCACTAGAAGGCTCATGGTTCCGAGAGGGAACAATGCCTGTTTGATGACGAACGGGAGATAGCTTCCTCTTATGGCCTGCCATTTTTTTCTACGTTTAACATGCACTAATAAAACTATCATATGAAATTTTGGAAAATTGCAGGGGTCATTTGACCTTTTAAAGACATTTAAGTGATTTTCTAGCCATTTATTGACCGTAATTCGAATTTGAAATACATATACATGCAATGGCTAACCATAACGGCTGGAAAAATCATATTTGTGTACTTGTGTGCGAGTTAATTGCACGTGAATTAACTTAGAAGGAATTTTCAAACATATTGGTCTCACAGCAAGGACACATGCATGGAGTGCCATGCCATTTAATTGCAATTTTTTTAAAAATGATTAAAAAAAGTTGAAACCTTTCTTGATGTAGAGTCATGCCACCAAGATCATGTGGTACAAAATTTGGCCTATTTTACGGAAGTTCGGACACACACCCCTCATACACCGGAGCAACTTACTAGAAAGCTCGTGGTTCCAAGAGGGAACAATGCCTATTTGATGACGAATGGGAGATAGCTTCCTCTTACGGCCTACAATTTTTTTTTGTACGTTTAACATGCACTAATACAACTGTCATGTGAAAATTTGGAAAATTTCAGGGGTCATTTGACCTTCTAAAGACATTCAAGTGATTTTTTAGCCATTTAGTGACCGTAATTCAAATTTGAACTACATCAACATGAAACGGCTAACCTTAACGGTTTGAAAAATCATATTTGTGTACTTGTGTGTGAGCTAATTCCATCTGCAGTAAATTAGAAGGAATTTTCAAACATATTGCTCTCACGGCATGGACACATGCATGGAGTGCCATGGCATTTTAATTCCAAAAAATTAAAAAATGATCCAAAAACATGAAACCTCGCTTGATGTAATGTCATGCCACCACTATCATGTGGTTAAAAAATTGGCCTATTTGATGAAAGTTCGAACACATACCTCTCACAAACCGGAGCAACTCACTTGAAGGCTCGTGGTTCCAAGAGGGAACAATGCATGTTTGATGACGAACGGGATATAGCTTCCTCTTATGGCCTACCATTTTTTCTACATTTAACATGCACTAATAAAACTGTCATGTGAAAATTTGGAAAATTTCTGGGGTCATTTGACCTTTTAAAGACATTTTAGTGATTTTCTAGCCATTTAATGACCGTAATTCGAATTTGAAATACATCTACATGCAACAGCTAGCCATGACGGGTTGAAAAATCATATTTGTTACTTGTGTGCGAGTTAATTCCACGTGCAGTAACTTAGAAGGAATTTTCAAGCATATTGGTCTCACAGCAAGGCCACATGCATGGAGTGCCATGCCATTTAATTCCAAAATTTTAAAAAATGAATAGAAAAACTTGAAACACTTCTTGACGTAATGTCATGCCACCAAGATCATGTGGTACAAAATTTGTCCTATTTGACGGAAGTTCGGACAAAGACCCCTCACACACCGGAGCAACTCACTAGAAGACTCGTGGTTCCAAGAGGGAACAATGCCTGTTTGATGACGAACGGGAGATAACTTCCTCTTACGGCCTACAATTGTTTTCTATGTTTAACGTGCACTAATACAACTGTCATGTGAAAATTTGGAAAATTTCAGGGGTCATTTGACCTTTTAAAGACATTTAAGTGATTTTCTAACCATTTAGTGACCGTGATTCAAATTTGAACTACATCTACATGAAACGACTATCCTTAATGGTTTAAAAAATCATATTTGTGTACTTGTGTGCGAGTTAATTCCATGTGCAGTAAATTAGAAGGAATTTTCAAACATATTGCTCCCACGGCATGGACACATGCATGGAGTGCCATGGCATTTTCATTCCAAAAAAAAATAAAAAAAAATGATCAGAACAACAAGAAAGCTTGCTTGATGTAATTTCATGCCAACACTATCATGTGGTTAATTTTATTGCCTATTTTATGGATGTTTGGACACATGCCCCTCACAAACCGGAGCAGCTCACTAGAAGGCTCGTGGTTCCGAGAGGGAACAATGCCTATTTGATGATGAACGGGAGATAGCTTCCTCTTACGGCCTAATTTTTTTTCTACGTTTAACATGCACTAATAAAACTGTCATGTGAAAATTTGGAAAATTCTAGGGGGGTCATTTGACCTTGTAAAGACATTTAAGTGATTTTCTAGCCATTTAATGACCGTAATTCAAATTTTAACTACATCTACATGCAACGGCTAACCATAACGGTTTGAAAAATCATATTTGTGTACTTGTGTGGGAGTTAATTCCACGTGCAGTAACTTAGAAGGAATTTTCAAACATATTGCTCTCACGGCATGGACACATGCAAGGACTGCCATGGCATTTTAATTCCGAAAAATTAAAAAATAATCAGAAAAACATGAAACCTTGCTTTATGTAATGTCATGACACCAAGATGATTTGGTAAATTTTTGACGAAAGTTTGAACACACACCCCTCACAAAGCGGATCAACTCACTAGAAGGCTCGTGCTTCCGAGAGGGAATAATGCCTGTTTGATTGCAAACGGGAGATAGCTTCCTCTTACGGCCTACAATTTTTTTCTACTTTTCAGGTGCACTAATACAACCGTCATGTGAAAATTTGGAAAATTTCAGGGGTCATTTGACCTTTTAAAGACATTTAAGTGATTTTCTAGCCATTTAGTGACCGTAATTCAAATTTGAACTACATCTACATGCAACGTCTAACCATAACAGTTTGAAAAATAATATTTGCGTACTTGTGTGCGAGTTAATTCCATGTGTAGTACATTAGAAGGAATTTTTAAACATATTGATCTCACGACATGGACACATGTATAGAGTGCCATGGCATTTTAATTCCAAAAAATTAAAAATTATCAGAAAAACATGAAACCTTGCTTGATGTAATGCCATGCCACCATGATCATGTGGTTACAAAATTGGCATGTTTGATGAAAGTTTGGACACATACCCCTCACAAACAGGAGCATCTCACTAGAAGGCTTGTGGTTTCGAGAGGGAACAATGCCTGTTTGACGATGAACGGGAGATAGCTTCCTCTTACAGCCTACAATTTTGTTCTACGTTTAACATGCACTAATACAACTGACATGTGAAAATTTGTAAAATTTCAGGGGCCATTTGATCTTTCAAAGACATTTAAGTGATTTTCTAGCCATTTAATGACCGTAATTCAAATTTCAACTACATCTGCATGCAACGGTGATACGTCTCCGTCGTATCTATAATTTTTGATTGTTCCATGCCAATATTCTACAACTTTCATATACTTTTGGCAACTTTTTATACTATTTTTTGGGACAAACATATTGATCCAGTGCCCAGTGCCAGTTCCAGTTTGTTGCATGTTTTTGTTTTGCAGAATATCCATATCAAACGGAGTCCAAACGGAATAAAAACGGACGGAGATTTTTTTGGAATATATGTGAATTTTGGGAAGCGAAACCAACATGAGATGATGCCCGGGTGGGCCATGAGGCAGGGGGCGCGCCCACCAGGGACAGGCGTGGACTGGGCCCTCATGGCCACACCGTAAGGCGGTTGATGCCATTCTTTCTCCGCAAGAAAGCTAATATCCGGATTAAAATCGTGTCAAAAAATCAGCCCAATCGGCGTTATGGATCTCCGTGAATTTAAGAAACGGTGAAGGGGCAGAATCTGGGAACGCAGAAACAGAGAGAGATAGAGAGACATATCCAATCTCGGTGGGGCTCTCGCCCCTCCGCCGCCATGGAGGCCATGGACTAGAGGGGAAACCCTTCTCCCACCTAGGAAGAAGGTCAAAGAATAAGAAGAAGGAGGGGGGCTCTCTCCCCCATCACTTCCAGTGGCACCGGAGTTCCACCGGGGCCATCATCGTGTGACGGCGATCTACGCCAACACCTTCGTCATCTTCACCAACATCTCCATCACCTTCCCCCATCTATCTACAGGGGTCCACTCTCCCGCAACCTGTTGTACCCTCTACTAGAACATGGTGCTTTATGCTTCATATTATTATCAAATGATGTGTTGCCATCCTATGATGTCTGAGTATATTTTCGATGTCCTATCGGTGATTGGTGAATTGCTATGATTGGTTTAAATTGCTTGTGGTTATGTTGATGTCCTTTGGTGCCCATCATATGAGCGCGCTGGTGGATCACATCATAGGGTTAGGTGTATGTTGATAGGATTACGTATTGGAAGGCAAGAGTGACAGAAGCTTCAACCTAGCGTAGAAATATATGCATACGGGATTGAAGGGGGACCAATATATCTTAAATCTATGGTTGGGTTTTACCTTAATGAACGTTAGTAGTTGCGGATGCTTGCTAATAGTTCCAATCATAAGTGCATAGAATTCCAAGTAAGGGATGACATGCTAGCAGTGGTCTCTCCCACATAAAACTTGCTATCGGTCTAGTAACTTAGTCAATTGTTTAGGGGCAATTTCGCAACTCCTACCACCATTTTTCCACACTCTCTATCACTAACTTTATTGTTTCTTTATCTTAACAACCCCTAGTTTATATTTATGTGCTCTTTATGTTTTTGCAAACCTATCCCACAAAAACTACAAAGTACTCCTAGTTTCATACTTGTTCTAGGTAAAGTAAACGTCAAGCGTGCGTAGAGTTGTATGGGAACTTGAGGGAATATTTGTTCTGCCTTTAGCTCCACATTGGCTTCGACACTCTTACTTATCGAAAGAGCCAACAACTGATCCCCTACACTTGTGGGTTATCAAGACCTTTTTCTGGCGCCGTTGCCGGGGAGCAATAGCGTGGGGTTAACATTCTTGTGTGTGCTTGTTTTCTTTATCGCTAAGTAGATTTTATTTGCCGTTCTAAGTTGTTCTCTATCTTTAGTTATGGATATGGAACACGAAATACCAATAAACTTAGGTGTACTTGCTACTCATGGAGATGGAGAACCTCCTAAAACCCTCTATGCTCATTATGTGAAAGATATTATGTACTACTTTGATAATCCTGAGAAAACCCCATTCAACTATGTAATGGGTGTAACGTTGGATCAACGTGAATACTGTAGGGATTATCGCTTGACACAAAAAGGGAAACTGTTATGGGATCAAATTCATTTGTTCCGTTGGTATGCTCGGCAACTATGCTTGAGATATGATTATACTTGTTGCTCTGGGATGAAGGCTCCACACCTTCCCTTTTCATGCAAATTTACTGATAATGAAACCTTAGCTTCTTATGCTAATGGTATATATGATTATTATGATGTGGAACAAATAGAAGATTCGTTGCTTTTAAGGGTGCTTATGAAATTGAATCTCTGTTTAAAAAGAATGATGCTTATGATGACGATGTTTCTAGGCCTGAAAATCTTGGTATAATGAAATATTGCTATTTGAATTATGAATATAACTCTAATATTGATGCGTTTATTGAGAAGGTCTCCGCTGTCCAAGAAGAGATCTATGGAAGAAGAAATTAATGACATTGTGAGCTCATTGGATGAAAAAGATGAGGAGAAGAGCGGAGAACAAAAGGAGGAAGAGCGGATTAGCTACCTGTGCCCATATTCTAATGAGAGTAACTCTTCAACTCATACATTGTTTAATTTCCCTTCGTGCTTACCAAAGGATGATGGCTATGATGATTGCTATGATCCCGTTGATTCTTTTGAAATATCCCTTTTTGATGATGCTTGCTATGCTTGTGGCCAAGATGCGAATATGAATTATGCTTATGTATATGAACTTGCTATAGTTCCTTATGTTAAACATGAGATAGTTTCTATTGCACCCACACATGATAGTCCTATTATCTTTTTGAATTCTCCAAACTACACTATATTGGAGAAGTTTGCACTTATGAAGGATTATATTGATAGGTTGCCTTTTTCCGTTACACATGATGATTTTGATGAATATAATATGCATGTTCTTGCTGCTCCTACTTGCAAATATTATAAGAGAGGAACTACATCTCCGCCTCTCTATGTTTCCAACACGATAAAAATTGCAAGAAACTGCTTATACTATGCATTGGCCTTTACTTGATGTGCATGAATTGTTCTTCTATGACATGCTTATGCATAGGAAGAGAGTTAGGCTTCGTTGTTTCATGACACATATCACTTTGTGCTCACTACTAAATGCTAATTAAAATTGGCTTTGATATACCTTGGGATCCGGGTGGATCCATTACTTGAGCACTATATGCCTAGCTTAATGGCTTTAAAGAAAGCGCTGCCAGGGAGATAACCCAGAAGTTTTAGAGAATCATTTATTTCTGTTGTGTGCTTTTAAAATGTTAAAAAAATAAAAATAAAGAGGGGAACCCAAAACTTTTCAAAAAGAAAAGTGAAAGTGATATAGACGAGCATTGTGAAAGTGGGGGACGTCCTTGAACTTTGTTCATGCCCATGGAAACTTTGTGAATCTTAATTAAAGAAACTTTTCAACAAAAATAATTATCCCCTTGTACAATTCCATTATATTATAAAAATAATGTGCCAAGTTTTGCCTTTAGGATGTTTACAATGCTTGTTGGTTTGTGCGGTGCAGGACATAAAGTTTGGCTGTAGTGCATGGTTTTACATTTTTTGCTGGAACGCCAAATGGTTCTGAAACTTTTTGCACAGTATTTCTATAAAAAATATTTTTCCTATTTTTTCAGAATTTTTCAAGTATCAGAAGTATGGTGAATGTTCAGATTATTACAGACTGTTCTGTTTTAGACATATTCTGTTTTTGATGCATAGTTTGCTTGTTTTGATGAAACTATCAATTTCTATCAGTGGATTAATCCATGGAAAAGTTATATTACAGTAGCTACAATGCAAAAACGAAATATGAATTAGTTTGCAATAGTACTTAGAATAGTGATTTTCTTTATTATACTAATAGATCTTACCGGGTTTTCTGTTGAAGTTTTTTGTGGATGAAGTGTTCGAAGATCGAGGAGGTCTCGATGTGAGGAGAAGAAGGAGAGGAAAGAGCTCAAGCTTGGGGACGCCCAAGGCACCCCAAGTAAATATTCTAGCAGACTCAAGCGTCTAAGCTTGGGGATGCACCGGAAGGCATCCCCTCTTTCTTCAACTAGTATCGGTATGTTTTCGGATTCGTTTCATTCATGTGATATGTGCAGATCTTGGAGCGTCGTGTGCTTTTTTGTTTTTATTTTAATAAATGCACCATGCTGGTATGAGATAATCCTTGGTTCATTTATAGAATGCTCTTTGCACTTCACTTATATCTTCTGAGTATGGCTTTATAGAATGCTACATGTGCTTCACTTATATCATTTGAAGTTTGGATTGCGTGTTTCTCTTCACATAGAAAACCGCCATTTGTAGAATGCTCTTTTGCTTCACTTATAATTGTTAGAGCGTGGGCATAAATTTTGTAGAAAGAACTAAAACTCTCTTGCTTCACTTATATCTATTTAGAGAGTTGACAGAAATTGTTCATTCACATGGTTAGTCATAAAATCCTACATAAACATTCAGATCGCTGAATATGATATGTTTGTTTCCTTGCAATAGTTTTTGCGATATAGAGATGCTAATATGTGGGAGGAACTAGTGCATGATTATGGTTCAGTAGAAATATTGGTGTTAAGGTTTATGATTCCCGAAGCATGCACATATGGTCTCCTAACTATGTAACCAAATTGGCGCGCATTGTATTTTAATTGTTTATCTTTGCGTGAAGGTCGGGGGCGCGCGATGGTTAACTCCTACCAACCCCCCCCCTAAGGAGCATGCATCGTAGTATCTTTGCTTCGAGGGCTAATAGATTTTTCGCAATAAATATGTGAGTTATTTATGACTAATGTTGACTCCATGGATTATACGCACTCTAAACTTTCCACCATCGCTAGCCTCTCTTGTACCACGCAACTTTCGCCGGTACCATACACCCATCATATACCTTCCTCAAAACAACCACCATACCTACCTATTATGGCATTTCCATAGCCATTCCGAGATATATTGCCATGTAACTCGACCGTTCCATTTATCATGATAGGCACCATCATTGTCATATTGCCTTGCATGATCGTAAGATAGCTAGCATGATGTTTCCTTGGCTTGTCCGTTTTTGGATGTCATTGGTACGCTAGATCATTGCACATCCCGGTACACCACCGGAGGCATTCATATAGAGTCATATTTTTTTTCTAGTATCGAGTTGTAATATCGAGTTGTAAGTAAATAGAAGTGTGATGACCATCATTATTAGAGCATTGTCCCTTGAAAAAAAGAAAAAAAAGGCAAAAAAGACCAAATAAAAAAAGGAAGGGCCAAAAAAAAGAAAAAAAAGCAAAAAGGGGACAATGCTACTATCTTTTTTCCACACTTGTGCTTCAAAGTAGCACCATGATCTTCATGATACAGAGTCTCCTATGTTGTCACTTCCATATACTAGTGGGAATTTTCATTATAGAACTTGGCTTGAATATTCCAACGATGGGCTTCCTCAAATGCCCTAGGTCTTCATGAGCAAGCAAGTTGATGCACACCCACTTGTTTTCTTTTGAGCTTTCATACACTTATATCTCTAGTGCATCCGTTACATGGCAATCCCTACTCACTCATATTGATATCTATTGATGGGTATCTCCATAGCCCATTGATACGCCTAGTCGATGTGAGACTTTCTCCCTACTTTTGTCTACTACCACCTTCTATTCCACCCATAGTGCTATATCCATGGCTCATGCTCATGTATTGCGTGAAGAATTGAAAAGGTTCGAAAAAGTAAAGTATGAAAACAATTGCTTGGCTGACACCGGGATGGGCAAGAGGGGTACCTTGTGTTAAGAAAAGGGAAGCATAAAAGACTATATGATTTTGTAGGGATAACGTTCTTTACCATTGATATTTTGAAAGACTTGATCGTAGTATTAAATTCTTTTATGTCAATTGATAGATTATTGCTTTGAATCACTCGTGTCTTAATATTATGCCATGATTAGATTACATGATCAAGAATATGCAAGGTAGCATTCCACATCAAAAATTAACTTTTTCATCATTTACCTACTCGAGGACGAGCATGAATTAAGCTTGGGGATGCTAATATGTCTCCGTCGTATCTATAATTTTTGATTGTTCCATGCCAATATTCTACAACTTTCATATACTTTTGTCAACTTTTTATACAATTTTTTGGGACAAACATATTGACCCAGTGCCCAATGCCAGTTCCTGTTTGTTGCATGTTTTTTGTTCCACGTAATATCCATATCAAACGGAGTCCGAACGGAATAAAAATGGATGGAGATTTTTCTGGAATATATGTGAATTTTGGGAAGCGGAACCAACATGAGACGATGCCCGGGTGGGCCACGAGGCAGGGGGGCGCGCCCACAAGGGGCAGGGACGCCCTGGGCCCTCGTGGCCACACCGTAAGGCGGTTGATGCCCTTCTTTGGCCGCAAGAAAGCTTATATCCGGATAAAAATCGTGTCAAAAATATCAGCCCAATCGGAGTTACGGATCTCCGGGAATATAAGAAACGGTGAAGGGGCAGAATCTCGGAACGCAGAAACAGAGAGACATATCCAATCTCGGAGGGGCTCTCGCCCCTCCGCCGCCATGGAGGCTATGGACCAGAGGGGAAACCCTTCTCCCATCTAGGGAGAAGGTCAAGGAAGACGAAGGAGGGGGGCTCTCCCCCCCTCGCTTGCGGTGGTACCGGAGTGCCACCGGGGCCATCATCGTGTGACAGCGATCTACACTAACACCTCCGTCATCTTCACCAACATCTCCATCACCTTCCCCCATCTATCTACAGCGGTTAACTCTCTCGCAACCCGCCCTATCCTCTACTTGAACATGGTGCTTTATGCTTCATATTATTATCAAATGATGTGTTGCCATCCTATGATGTCTCAGTAGATTTTCGTTGTCCTATCTGTGATTGGTGAATTGCTATGATTGGTTTAAATTGCGTGTGGTTACGTTGCTATCCTTTGGTGCCCATCATATGAGCGCGCGCGTGGATCACACCATAGGGTTAGTTGTATGTTGACAGGACTACGTATTGGAGGGCAAGAGTGACAGAAGATTCAACCTAGCGTAGAAATTGATGCATACGGGATTGAAGGGGGACCAATATATCTTAATGCTATGGTTGGGTTTTACCTTAATGAACGTTAGTAGTTGCGGATGCTTGCTAATAGTTCCAATCATAAGTGCATATAATTCCAAGTAAGGGATGACATGCTAGCAGTGGCCTCTCCCACATAAAACTTGATATCGGTCTAGTAATGTAGTCAAGTGCTTAGGGGCAATTTCGCAACTCCTACCACCACGTTTCCACACTCGCTATCACTAACTTCATTGCTTCTTTATCTTAACAGCCCCTAGTTTATATTTACGTGCTCTTTATTCTTGCGAACCTATCCCACAAAAACTACAAAGTACTTCTAGTTTCATACTTGTTCTAGGTAAAGTAAACATCAAGCGTGCGTAGAGTTGTATCGGTGGTCGATAGAACTTGAGGGAATATTTGTTCCGCCTTTAGCTCCTCGTTGGGTTCGACACTCCTACTTATCGAAAGAGGCTAAAACTGATCCCCTACACTTGTGGGTTATCAAACGGCTAACCATAACAGTTTGAAAAATCTTATTTGTGTACTTGTGTGCGAGTTAATTCCATGTGCAGTAAATTAGAAAGAATTTTGAAACATATTGGTCTCACGGCATGGACACATGCCTAAAGTGCCATCGCATATTAATTCCACAAAATTAAGAAATGATCAGAAAAACATGAAACCTTGCTTGATGTAATGGCATGCCACCAAGATCATGTGGTTAAAAAATTGGCCTGTTTGCCGAAAGTTTGGACACACACCCCTCACAAAAAGGAGCAACTCACTAGAAGGCTCGTGGTTCCGAGAGGGAACAATGCATGTTTGATGACTAACGGGCGATAACTTCCTCTTACAGCGTACAAATGTTTTCTATGTTTCATGTCCACTAATACAAGTGTCATGTGAAAATTTGGAAAAATTCAGTGGTCATTTGACCTTCTAAAGACATTTAAGTGATTTTCTAGCCATTTAATGACCGTAATTCACATTTGTACTACATCTACATGCAACGGCTAACCATAACGGTTTGAAAAATCATATTTGTGTACTTGTGTGTGACTTAATTCCATGTGCAGTAAATTAGAAGGAATTTTCAAAAATATTGCTCTCACGGCATGGACACATGCAAGGAGTGCCATGGCATTTTAATTCCAAAAAATTAAAAAATAATCAGAAAAACATGAAACCTTGCTTTATGTAATTCATGACAACAAGATGATGTGGTAAAAATTTTGGCCTATTTGACGAAAGTTTGAACACACACCCTCACAAACTGGAGCAACTCACTAGAAGGCTCGTGGTTCCGAGATGGAATAATGCCTGTTTGATGGCGAACGGGAGATAGCTTCCTCTTATGGCCTACAAATTTTTTCTACGTTTAACGTGCACTAATACAACAGTCATGTGAAAATTTGGAAAATTTCAGGGGTCATTTCACCTTTTAAAGACATTTAAGTGATTTTCTAGCCATTTAGTGACCGTAATTCCAATTTGAACTACATCTACATGAAACAGCTAACATTAACGGTTTGAAAAATCATATTTGTGTACTTGTGTGCGAGTTAATTCCATGTGCAGTAAATTAGAAAGAATTTTCAACCACATTGGTCTCACCGCATGGACACATGCATTGAGTGCCATGGCATTTTAATTCCAAAAAATTAAAAAATGATCAAAAAACATGAAACCTTGCTTGATGTAATGTCATGCCACCAAGATCATGTGTTTAAAAAATGGGCCTGTTTGATGAAAGTTAGCACACACACACACACACACCTCACAAACCGGAGCAACTCACTAGAACGCTTGTCGTTTCGAAAGGGAACAATGCATGTTTGATGACGAACGTGAGATAGCTTCCTCTTACGGCCAACAATTTTTTCTACGTTAAACGAGCACTAATACAACAGTCATGTGAAAATTCGGGAAATTTCAGGAGTCATTTGACCTTTTAAAGACATTTAAGTTATTTACTAGCCATTTAATGACCGGAATTCAAAGTTGAACTACATCTACATGCAACGGCTAACCATAATAGTTTGAAAAATCATATTTGTGTACTTGTTTGTGAGTTAATTCCATGTGTAGTAAATTAGAAGGAATTTAATAATTTTCTAGCCATTTATGTACTTGATGAAAGTTTGGACACATAACCATCACAAACTGGAGCAACTCACTAGAAGGCTTGTGGTTCCGAGAGGGAATAATGCCTGTTTGATGACGAACAGGAGATAGCTTCCTCTTACGGCCTACAATTTTTTTCTATGTTTAACATGCACTAATACAACTGACATGTGAAAATTTGGAAAATTTCAGGGGTCATTTGATCTTTTAATGTCATTTAAGTGATTTTCTAACCATTTAATCACCGTAATTCAAAATTGAACTACATCTGCATGCAACGGCTAACGATAACAGTTTGAAAAATCATATTTGTGTACTTGTGTGCGAGTTAATTCCATGTGCAGTAAATTAGAAAGAATTTTGAAACATATTTGTCGGTGTACTAAGGTAGGGGTACCCTAGTACCCCAACTTGTGCACGGGCAGCGGCCGCTCCCCGAGGCAGGGTTCACCACGCGCTTGCCGGAGACCTTCCTGCCCCTTATCTAGCCATTCAAAAACAAAGTATACAAGACAGAAGACCAAGACCCCGGCAAGAGGAGCTTGCCGGGAAGGCCGTCCCAGGCTCGAGATTGCTTAACTAGCACGAGGCCCTGGCAAGAGGAGCTTGTCAGGACGAATAGAAGATTTTATCTTAGAAGACCCGGCAAGGGCTCGGGGAGCGGCAAGCTTCCGGGCCCGGCAAGGTCGAGATCCCCGGCAAGGTGCTTGCCGGGGGAGGTGCGCTGTGTGCCCGCGCTCCAGCTCATCGGCCCACGCGTCGCCCTGGGGCCACTCCAGGGACGCGTGGCGGATGGCTGTGCAGCCTGGGGGACACGGTGGCACTCCACGGCAGTGGATCCATCGCCGTGGCAGACGGAGACGCAACGGCGGGAGCTTTTGGGGTCGACGGCGACGGGCATTAAATGCCCTTGTCCCCCACTGTTAAAGTAGGTATAGACCACTGTTCTGTACTGTAGCTCCACTGTTCCCGCACTGTTACAACTACCACCTCTTTTACATTTTTACCCTTTTCTCCTACGTTGACACCTGTCGGTGACCCCTTGCACTATAAAAGGAGGCCCATGCACAACGTGGAGGGGGTTCGAAACCTAGATTACTCTGACGCACGGTGTAGCTGCTTCTTCAAGCTCCCGAGCGTTCAACTCAATACACAACCAAGCAGGAGTAGGGTTTTACGCATCCGTGCGGCCCGAACCTGGGTAAAACTGCCCGCGCGTCTGCCTCGATCTGCTCTTCGTGCTCCCTCCGCCCTCGTACCGCACAGACAAGGGGCTCCGGTCCCATAGGTGTTCGTGGCGGACAGTTTCCCCCGACATCTTTGGCGCGCCAGGTAGGGGGCGTCGAGGTTGTGCGAACCTGATCCGGCGTTCGCGCGGGCGCAATCTTCATCAACCTCTCCAGCTTCATCAACAACTTCATCAGCGACAACTCCATGGCCCCGAAGAGGAAGCCCTCGGAGGTCGGAGGCCCGTCCGCGTCTCACCCGCCGCCACCAGAGCCAACGGTGGGCGGGGGAAACGCCGTCGGAAGGGTGGTTGCCGGCGAGGACACTCACGGTGCCACCAGATCCAAGAACAAGACGGACGACCGGACTTCGGTCTCCGTGGACGCGCCGCGTCCATCACAGCACACAACGACCCCGCAGCGCCATACCACGGGAGGTGGTATCCGCTTGCTGGGACAAGGCCATACTGGAGGTTCGCGGGACGCCCCGGACCCCCGTCCGGGCACAAGCAAAGCGAAGGCGCCGGCACGGGACCCCGCTCCTTCTAACGTCGTTAGAAGTCCGAGCGTATCCCGCTCCTCGCACCGCTCGCCCGCGTTCCCCACTACTCCGGCAGAAGCGCTCGCAAGGGCGCAGCTGCTCCTCGATTTTCCTCCAGCGGCCGACAAGGCCGAGGAATGGAGGGCCACTATCCGGAGCCTGATAGACTTCGCCAACAACGACTCTCCGCAGCAGCCGTCGGCCTCACGGCCGCGGCAGGCTGAGAAGACGAAGGCTATCGGCGACAAGACTGCCGGGGGTGCGACAAGCGTGCACTCCCCGCCGCGGAAGCAGAAGACGCCGCCCCGCCGGAACAATCCCGACGACGGCTCCACAGCCTCGTCGAACCCGCGGGCCCGTCGGGACCAGCGCCAGGTCCTCGACGACCGGCGAGATGAAGACGCTCGGACCACGATCGAGCGCCGCCGAGAAGCTCGGCGACAATCCGACAAGAGAGCTGGGAACACTGTCGACGCACCCGCGCCCGGTGAACCAGGCGACTTGCCGTACGCGGCAGGCTGCCCTGCGTTCACCCGCGAGCTGCGGCGCGTCCAGTGGCCCAGCATGAAGAACTTTAAGCCCGACGTACCGGAGAAGTACGACGGCAAGACGCACCCCTCGGAGTTTCTCAGCGTCTACACTATAGCAGTGCAAGCTGCCGGGGGGCGCGACGAGAAGATCCTAGCCAACTACTTCCCGCTCGTGCTGAAGCCGAACGTCCGTTCGTGGCTCATGCACTTGCCGGAAGGCTCTATCTCTTCTTGGGCCGACCTCTGCCATCAGTTTGTTGGCGCCTTCACCGGCGGCCACAAACCCCATGGCCAGGAGAGCGATCTCCACATTTTGGCCCAGAAGGAAGGCGAACCCCTGCGCAAGTATATCCAACGCTTCAGCCGGGTACAGCACAACATCCCCGACGTTCACCCTGCTGCGGTTATCAGCGCGTTCCATCAGAACGTGCGTAATCGCCGCATGCGTGAGGAGATGGCGATGACCAAGATCAGGGACGTCAGCGAGCTCTACGCTCTTGCCGACAAGTGCGCCCGTGCAGAAGAGGGGAGGAAACTCCCCGGGGAGGATGCTGGCGCAGGGGGAAGCGACAGCGACGACGCCGCCCCGGCAAAGAAGAGCCGGCGGCGGAACAACAGGAAGAAGGGCAAGAAGGAAGTGCTTGCCGTCGAGAAGTCCGGCAAGGAGGCCCCCGCCAAGCAAGCGCAGGCTGGCGGCTCCGGCAAGGAGCCTGCCCCTGCGGCGGCGGCCGACAAGCCGGGTAGCTCCGACAAGCAATACTGTAAGATTCACCGCACCAAGGGTCACGATCTCTCCAACTGCAAGCGCGTCGAGTATCTCGTCGAGCAGCAAAAAGCTGAGTACGAGAGGCGCGATAAGGAGAAGGCCCAAGGTGGCGGGGAAGAGCCCAGCAAGAAGCGGCCATTCAATGGCCGGGGAGGACGCCGCGGCAAGGCCAAGCAGCGGCAAGGAGATCGACCTCCCCGGGGCCGCGACAATGACGAAGACGACGATGAAGACATGGAGGACGACGAGAACAGCGAGCAGGAGTTCCAGAAGGCCACGGAGGTCCTGTGCGTCGACGGTGGCGCCTCCCTGCACACCTCCCACCGCCAGCTGAAACAGTGGGTGCGTGAGGTGAATGCAGCGGAGCCGCCCGTGGAGTCGCGCAGGCTCCTCAAATGGTCCAGCACGCCCATCATTTTTGACCTTGAGGATCACCCTGACCGCACCACGGCGGTCGGGTGCTTGCCGATGCTGGTTTCCCCCACCATCCGCAACCTCAAGGTCACCAAGATGTTGGTTGACGGCGGGGCCGGGCTGAACTTGATCTCCTCTGCTGTGATCAAGAAACTCCAGATTCAGGACGGCGAGCTCGAAGAGACCGGTTCATTCCAAGGAATCAACCCGGGAAGGAGCAAGCCCAAGGGAAAGATTACTCTGCCGGTGACCTTTGGCGGGGAGCTCAACTTCAGGACTGAGCGCATCACCTTTGACGTCGCTGATATTCCATTGCCCTACAATGGGATACTCGGCCGTCCCGCCCTCGCCAAGTTCATGGCAGCTTCCCACTATGCCTACAACGTGCTGAAGATGCCGGGGCCGATAAGCGTCATCACTGTCCACAGCGACAAGAAAGATGCGCTTATTTGCGCCGACAAGATTTACCGGGATGCGGCAGCTGCGGCCGAGAAGGATACTCTTGCCGCTGAAGCTCCCGGGGGGAAGAAGACGAAGACCAAGTCCGGCAAGTGCTCTGGGGCCCACTCCGGCAACCGCACCTCTTCGGAGTGCTGCGCCGCCGTCGAGGACGTTCCATCGAGCTCCACCGGCAAGAGCAAGAAAGGAATGGCTGCTCCTCCGGCGACCAAGAAGGTGTCCGCAAAGGAGGATGGCACTGGTGGTACCTTCACCATCAGTGCCACCCTTGACAGCAAATAGGAAAGCGCGCTCGTCGCCTTCCTGCGGGCGAATGTCGATGTGTTTGCTTGGCAACCATCTGACATCCCCGGTGTTCCCAGGAAGGTGATTGAGCACAAGCTTGCTGTCTGCCCTCATGCGCGGCCCATTAAGCAAAAAGTGAGGAAGCAAGCCGTGGAGCGCCAAGAGTTCATCAATGAGGAGATCAAGAAACTAGAGGCAGCAGGCCTAGTTAGAGGTGTGATCCATCCGACGTGGTTGGCAAACCCAGTCGTCGTGCGCAAAGCCAACGGGAAGTGGAGACTGTGTATAGACTTCACTGATGTCAATAAAGCATGTCCCAAGGATCCCTTCCCTTTGCCGCGCATTGACCAGATCGTTGACTCCACTGCCGGATGTGAGCTACTCTGTTTTCTTGATGCATACTCAGGCTATCACCAGATTTTCATGGCTAAGGAAGATGAAGAGAAGACTGCATTTATCACTCCATGTGGCACCTATTGCTTTATCCGCATGCCATTTGGACTGAAAAATGCAGGCTCAACTTTTGCAAGGGTAGTGTACACTGCTTTTGAGCCACAGATCCACAGGAATGTAGAAGCCTACATGGATGACATCGTGGTGAAGAGCAAGAGCAAAGAAACGCTGATTCAAGACTTGGAAGAAACGTTTCAGAACCTGCGCAGGATACAACTCAAGCTGAACCCCGAGAAGTGCGTCTTTGGAGTTCCCTCCGGCAAGCTTCTCGGGTTCTTTGTATCACAGAGGGGGATTGAAGCCAACCCCGACAAGATCAAAGCCATCGAGCAGATAGAAGCTCCAAAGCGCGTCAAGGATGTCAGAAGGCTTGCAGGTTGCGTTGCTGCCCTCAGTAGGTTCATTTCAAAATCCGCAGAACGCGCCCTACCTTTCTTCAAGATCTTGAAGAAGGCAGGTCCCATGAAGTGGACTCCGGAAGCGGAGGCGGCGTTGCAGGATTTGAAACGGTACCTGTCCTCCACTCCTATACTTGTCGCACCTAAACCACAGGAAAAGTTGTTGCTATACTTAGCGGCAACCAACCAGGTGGTTAGTGCTGCGTTAGTAGCGGAGAGGGAGTCCGACGAGGAGACAGCATCACCGGCAAGCGAATCTAGCGACAAGCAGGGGGCTGTCCCGACAAGCTCTGGCCCCGACAAGGAAGACTCTGCGCAGGAACAAGGAGAGGTGCGGAAGAAGATGGTGCAGCGCCCAGTGTATTTTGTAAGTTCCCTTCTCCAGGGAGCTAGATCAAGGTACTCTGGTGTGCAAAAATTGCTTTTCGGCCTCCTCATGGCTTCAAGAAAGCTGCGCCACTACTTCCAAGCCCATGAGATAACGGTGGTCACTCGCTTTCCATTGAAGAGAATATTGCACAATCCAGAGGCAACAGGCAGGATCGTCGAGTGGGCACTGGAACTGTCAAGCTTCGGACTCAAGTTTGAAAGTACTTCAACCATACAGAGCCGAGCTTTGGCAGAATTCATTGCTGAATGGACCCCAACGCCCGACGAGGAAGTTCCAGAAGCAAGTGTACCCGTACAAGAAGCTACAAGTGAATGGGTAATGTATTTTGATGGTGCCTTCTCATTGCAAGGCGCCGGTGCTGGCGTGGTACTCATCGCGCCCACCGGAGAACACCTCAAATACGTTATCCAGATGCACTTTCCCAGGGAGCAGGCGACAAACAACACCGCAGAATATGAAGGCTTGCTTGCCGGCCTCAGGATTGCGGCCGAACTTGGGATCAGGAAGCTGATTGTGCGGGGCGATTCTCAGTTGGTGGTCCGACAAGTCAACAAGAGCTACCAGAGCCCTTTGATGGAAGCATATGTAGATGAAGTGAGGAAGCTTGAAGAACACTTTGAAGGTCTGCAAATGGAGCACATCCCGAGAACTCAAAATGAAATTGCAGATGGCCTTTCAAAGTGTGCTGCGATGAAGTTACCTGTGGAACCAGGGACCTTTTTGCTCAAGCTGACTCAACCATCAGTTACACCATCAATTGGGCAGTCCAAGAAGAGAAAGTTGGTCTCCGGCGACTACTTGCCGGCGGATCTTCCTGAACCCGCCGCCAAGGTTCCCAGGGTCAACGACAACGCTGAGGAACAGTTTGCTCCTGCAAGCCCTCGGGCTTGTGCAGTTGAAGCAAGTGTTCCCGACAAGCCTCGCCCCGGCGAGCTTGCCGGGGGACCGTCAGCTCCGACAGGACCAGAGGTCTTTGCCGTAGAAGCTGGGGTTCCCGCAGCGGCCCTCGAGCCTTTAGTCCTTGCCGTCGAGCCCCGGGCTCCGGCATGGGCACAGCAGATCGTCCGTTTTCTGCAAATTGGAGAACTTCCCGACGACCCTCAAGAGATAGAGAAGATAACCAGGCAGTCAAGTATGTATCAGTTTGTGGATAACGAGCTGTACAGAAGAAGACTCAATGGTGTCAGGTTGAAGTGCATCTCCAGGGAAGATGGACAGAAGCTGTTGGCAGAAATACACGGAGGCATATGCGGCCACCACATTGGCGCAAGGGCACTTGCCGGGAAAGCTTTCCGGCAAGGATTCTTTTGGCAAGAAGCCCTCCAAGATGCAACTGCACTAGTAACCAAGTGTGAAGCGTGCCAGTTCCATGCAAAGCAAATACATCAGCCAGCTCAAGCTCTCCAAACAATCCCTTTGTCATGGCCCTTCTCGGTCTGGGGGCTCGATATCCTCGGCCCTTTCCCTCGCGCTGTCGGGGGCTTTGAGTACTTGTACGTTGCAATCGACAAGTTCACAAAGTGGCCAGAAGTGGAGCCAGTGAGAAAGGTAACAGCACAGTCAGCAGTCAGGTTCTTCAGGTCGATTGTTTGCCGTTTCGGGATCCCTAACAGGATCATCACCGACAACGGTACACAATTCACTAGTCGCACCTTCATGCAGTACGTCCAAGACCTTGGCGCCAAGGTCTGTTTCGCTTCTGTTGCTCACCCGAGGAGCAACGGTCAAGCGGAGAGGGCAAATGCTGAAGTGCTGCGCGGACTCAAGACAAGGACCTTTGACAGGCTGCGCAAGTGCGGAAGGAATTGGATAGAGGAGCTCCCGGCGGCTCTTTGGTCAATCAGAACGACACCAAGTCGAGCCACCGGACAGACACCCTTTGCCCTAGTCTACGGGGCAGAAGCAGTTATCCCCACGGAACTCGTATACGGATCTCCTCGAGTGCTCGCTTATGATGAGCTCGAGCAAGAGCAACTGCGGCAAGAAGACGCATTGCTCCTTGAGGAGGGACGTCTCCAGGCTGCTGTACGAGCTGCTCGATACCAGCAAGCTTTGCGCCGCTACCATAGCCGCAAAGTCAAGGCCAGGAGTCTCGAGGAAGGCGACCTTGTTCTTCGGCGTGTTCAGTCCGCCAAGAATTCCAACAAGTTGACGCCGAAGTGGGAAGGCCCTTATCGGGTGAGACAAGTTACGAGGCCCGGCGCTGTCCGCCTCGAGACCGAAGAAGGCTTACCGGTGAGCAACTCCTGGAACATAGAGCATCTTCGCAAGTTTCACCCCTAAGGCGCGGTTGCCGTGATCCGCTCCGGCAACCACCTTTTGTACAAGCCTTGCCGCTGTTGCATGTAACCCTTTGTACAAAGCCGGGCGCAGACCCCGTGCATCAGTAAAGATTTCGTGTTTTCGCATCGATTGCCTTTCGCATGCTTCTCTTTGCTATTTGCATGTTTTATTTGGCATTTGATGCAACACTTAGACATTCGGTAAGCGCTATTACGCCGAAAGGCAATATGCTTGTTTCCCTCTCCTTTTCCTTTTTCACTTAAGCAGAAGGAACGTTCCTCGCGCACAAGTTTGCCGGGGAGGAAGGAGATGGAGGAGGAACTAAGTGCCGTTCAAGTAAGAAGAGCCTTACCGGAAAGCGGACAACATGAGCAAGCAGCATATGAAAGATAAGTTGTTAGAATTTGACCAGTTCAAATTTTAAAATTTTGGTTGTCTTCCTTGAACGATCACACTTTGTATGGAAAACCTGTGCGCGGAGGAACCTACCCGTAGCTTGCCGCACCCTTATCTTGTCTTCGAGTCCACTCAACGATTTAAGTGAGCTGCGACAAGTGTCGCGCCCTTGCTTCGTTTCCGAGTACACTCAGCAAGCTAAGTGCGTTGCGACTTGCTGCGGCGAGGTTGCTTGCCGGCGAGGACCTTGGCCAGCAGGCTGCTCAGGGTCCAGCGCTCAGCGCTCGCGGCAAGGGCCCCTTGCCGGCAAGCTCCCCGGGAGCGTAGGGTGACAAACATACAAAGTCAAAGATGGGAACAAGGAAGATAACATTGCACTGATTGATTGAAGTAAAGCAAATATCTTACAAGGATAACTTGTCGCAATGGACTAATGAGTTCATAACATAATGTGCAGCAACGAAAAGATAAAGATAAATGGGGCCCTAATCTACGCGGTCGCCCTCCTTCCTGCCAAGCTTTGCCACCTTGGCGATGATATGGCCGACCTGCTCCTTCAGGGCCTCCGTGTCCGCATCTGCCGGCAAGCTGCGAAGAACGTTCGTGAGGTTGATCCCCGGGTTGCGGAACACGATCTTCGTCAAGACCCGCTCCAGAGTTCCTGCGCAGAGACGGCGCGACTCCTCGGCCAGCTGCGCGGGGATGCGGTTCCGGAGACCTGCAAGGGCCGGAGCGACGCCTCTGAAGAAGAGGCTGAGCTTGGCGCTGTGCGGGAGGTCTGGATCCGGCGAGTAGATAAGATGTTCGACCTTCAAAGCAAGCAACTCCTGGTCAATGTTGGATGCAGAAGAAACCAGCTCTTCGGTCCACACCTCGATAGTCTGCCGGAAGAGCTCGGAGGCCTTGTTAACGCTCTCCATCAAGGTTCGCTCCTTGCGGAGCTCATCTTTCAGCTTTGCCTCCTGGGCCCGGGCAGCATCAAGCGATTCCTTCAGGGTGGTGACCTTCAGCTCCAAGTCTTCAATGGAATCCTTGGCGGCCTTCAGCTCGTCACCCCTCTGGGACAAACTCACCTGGAGCTCTGAGTTGGTGTGAGCATCCTTCTCGCGCTCCAGGATGAGCGCAGCAACCTTCTCGGCGCTCACCTTCACCGCCTTCTCCAGTTGTTCAACCTTGGCGGCAAGCTCCTTCTTGGCGTCTTCCGCGGCAGCAGCAGCGGCTTTCGCCTCCTTCAGCTCCCCGCCAAGGGCAGCCTCGCGAGCGGCAAGGTCCTCCTCATGGGAGTCGAGATCCACCTTCCGCTGCGCGAGCTCTCCTTCTCGTCGGGACATCTCCACCCCGGCGAGCCGTTGCTGTTCTTCAGCCTCGGCTTTCTCCAAAAGCCACTCTTGATATTCACCGGCGAGACGCTCGCGCTCCTCCGCCACCTCGCGGAGGCCCGCCTTGTGGGCAGCGCTGAGCTCCGCCGCACGCTTCTCCATTTCGGCGGCGGCCTGGGCAGCAAGGGCTTCCCGGGAGGCAAGCTTCGCCTGCCTGGCCCGGTAAAGGGCCAGGAGTTGGTGGAGAAGCTTCTCCTCCTCGGGCCCATCTCCTTCGCCGGGCGCCTCGACGACTGTCAGACCCGCGGAGGCGAGGACTTCTCCGTCAAACGCCTCGCCCTCCGCGGGAGCTCTTGATGAAGACCCCCAAGGCACTTGGATAAAGACGCCATTGGGGGCACGAAGATAGTACGCCTGCTTCTCGCCGGTGGAGGGGCCGGCGGCCGGTGTAGCATCCGGTGCTCCCGCCACCTCCGGGTCGGCGGTGCGGTCGCCGTCCCCCTCCCCGGTCGCAGCGTCAGCGGCCGGAGTGGCCTCCTGCGCGGCCGGCTCGGTGGCCTCGGTCGCCTCCTCGGTGGCCTCGGCCATCTCCACGACGACGGGAACGTCATCGCCGCCGCCCTGCGCGCCCTCCTCATCCTCGATATTGATGACCTCGGTCTCCATCGGCGCGGGAGGAGGAGGAGGAAGATCTAGGAGAAGAAGAAAAAGAAGTTCAAAATCAAGCAAAGATCCAAAAAGAAGCGAAGTCAAGAAACCAAGTACAGAACGTACCTTGGCGGACGTCCTCTGCGGCGGGCTCCCTTGCCGGGGAGCTCGGCCTTGGCGGAGTGGCCGTCCTCGCCGGGCTGCTCGCCCTTGGCGGGGTACTCTGCTTTGGCGGAGTACCCGCCCTTGGCGGAGCGCTCTCCCTTGCCGGAGAGTTTTGCCTTGCCGGGGACGGCGGGGCCTGCGGCTCCTCGGTGACGGTCTCCGGGCGCTCTTCCCGCTGCGGCTCCACCTCTGCACAAGAAAAGATAGAAGAACCAAGACATTCAAAAAAAAGAAAAAGAAAAGAGAGATCAAAGCCCTAAGCGCGCCCCGACGAGCAAAAACAGTAAACCTCTAACTTACGCTGGGGGCTGCGCTGGGGGCTGCTCCCCGGAGCGGCGCTCGGGTCCGGCAAGCTCGGCTCCGGTGCGATCCCTGCTTCCGCGACGGATGGGTCTTCTACGACCTCAACTGTGGGCACCCTGACCCTCTTCGCGCGCTGCTCCAAGGTCCTGCAATCACAAGCAACAAGCAAAGTCAAGCGTCAGCAACAATCGAGATATAAAAATCAAGAAGGAGTAAGGTCTCGGGTCCTTACTCTTGGTCCTCCTCGTCGTCCTCGCTCAGCGCGGAGAAGTCAAACTCCACGGTGGGCGCGTCGGCGCGAGGAGCGGAGGATGAAGATTCCCTCGCGCGTTTCGGAGCCACCGGGGCTGGGGGCTGCGTAGGCCCAGCCCCTGTGGTGGCCGGCGCCCGAGAAGTGGGCGGAGCAGCTGCTCCGCTCCGAGAAGATCCTTGCCGGCTCGGTGCCGGCCTGCGGGACGCCTCTGTCGTGGTCCGCGCGCGCGGGGCCTCTGCCGTGGCCGGCACGCCGGTCGCCCTTGGCACGGCTTGGCTCGGCCGGGGAGCTGCCCGGCGAGCTGGCTGTTGCCGGGGCGCTCGCGCCTGCTCCCCCGTCGCCGCCTTGCGGAGACGCTTCAATGGAGACTGCTTCGGGCTTGCCGGGGGCGGGGAGCTCTCCGACGAGGAGAGGTCGTCGGCGTACAACTCTGTCGATCCGCCAGAGTCTTCGGCCTCCTCCTCCTCCTCCTCCTCTGCCTCGGCCGGCTCGCTGGGCCCAGCATCCGACGATGCGGCCCTCTTCCCCTTGGCGCCTCCGCCCCTCGCGGCGCCTCTGCTTCCTCCGGCTGTGCCCTCCATTGCCGCGGCCTCCGTCGCGATCCCACTGATCCCGGAGTGCCTCAGCGAGGGGACCCCGGCGAGCGCGTCGGGAGGGAGCTCTAGCAGCTTGCGAATCTCCTCCTTATCCGCCTGGCTGGAGGCATCCGCGGCTTCCGCCTCCGCGGGTGTGTATCCAAAGTTTCCTGCCGCCGCGGCTGCGGCGACTTCTTCAGCACGAGAAGCCATGTAAGCAATCTCTTGGTCGGTGGTGGCCCGCGTGTGCAGCTTGAGATCGTCCTTCTTCTCCAACACCTCCACAAGGCGGTCGTAGAACTCGAGGACGTCGATAGGCTTGGGCGCAATCCACGTGCGCTCCAATCCATGAGAGTCGCACGCGGGCATCATAGCGACAAGGCGATCCCGGGCGCTGCTGGCGCAGAGCGGCACCACTCCCCGGGGAGCGCGGAAGTACTCGGGGTGTGCCGGGTCGAACTTGAAAAGTTCCCTGACCATACCCCGCAGCTCGAGTGTTGTGAAGTTAAAATTGAGGCCGGGGCGCAGCCTCATGATGTCTGCCGGGCCGCCATATTGCCACGCCGGCCTTTTCCGGTCTTGGAGGGGGGCGATCCGGCGACGAAGAAAGTCCGCGCCCACTTCAGCGACAGACAGCGGCGCCATCCGAAGACGAAGGATTCTGACGAGAGCGATATCCAGCTTGGCATCGTCGGAATCAAAATTACTCCAATCCCTGCCGCGCACGATGGGCGATGTGCGCGGCGCGGTGAAGTGTTGCGGCCGCTCCTCGACGACCCAGCACCACTCCGCGCGCCACTCTTCCCACTTGCCGCGGAGCTCCCCCGGCAAGTAAGATAATTTCTTATTCAGCCTAAACACCCAAGAGATTCCTCCGGAGAGGGGGGCGTCGGCCTCTACTCTGGGGATGAAAAAGTGCCTAAAGAGAGCTACGTTGGGCTGGATCCCTACGAAGTTTTCGCACATGTGTGCGAAAACGGACATGGTGAGGATGGCGTTGGGAGTGAAATCGAGGAGGTGGAGGCCATAAGTATTCATGATATCGCAGAAAAAGTTTGAGAAGGGAGGGCACAGACCGCAGTGGAAGAAGGCTGCGAAAAAGTAATACCCGCCGGGGTAGTGATCCTTGGCGACGGCCGGGTAGACGCGCGTGCGGGGGTGCGCTGGGGTCTCCTTGGCCCAGAACAAATAATATTTGTTCCAAAGCTCCCGCACGCCGAGCTTCGGCGCAAAGACGATGTGCTCCTTCCGGAACGCGACGAGCTTCGCCGCCTGATCTGACTTCTCCCGCTTGGACTTCTCCGACTTCGCCTTGTCGGTCTTTGGGGCCATGGCGGACGCGGTGGAAGGAAGGGGACGAAGAGCTTGGTGATGGCGGAGGAGTAGAGGCAAAGAGCAGAGGAATCTGAGGAAGAAGACGATGGCAATGAGTGCGCAGGGAGGGGAACCGCGCCGCTCTCCCTGCTTTTATGGGAGAGTGGGGGGCGTTTCGCCCTTCCCATTAAAGAAATCGTGGGCACGTCCCATCCCACGGCGCCGCAATCGACGCGTGCCGTTGCCGTGGGGTGCGGCGGATATGGAAGTGGATTCGGCGCGCCGCGGGCCGCGGGTGCCCGTGCACTGTTTTGGGCCTGGCCCAACAGCGCTCGGCACCGTGTGTGGCCCAGGCCCGGGGGCTCCTGTCGGTGTACTAAGGTAGGGGTACCCTAGTACCCCAACTTGTGCACGGGCAGCGGCAGCTCCCCGCGGCAGGGTTCACCACGCGCTCGCCGGAGACCTTCCTGACCCTTATCTGGCCATTCAAAAACAAAGTATACAAGACAGAAGACCAAGACCCCGGCAAGAGGAGCTTGCCGGGAAGGCCGTCCCAGGCTCGAGATTGCTTAACTAGCACGAGGCCCTGGCAAGAGGAGCTTGTCAGGACGAATAGAAGATTTCATCTTAGAAGACCCGGCAAGGGCTCAGGGAGCGGCAAGCTTCCGGGCCCGGCAAGGTCGAGATCCCCGGCAAGGTGCTTGACGGGGGAGGTGCGCTGTGTGCCTGCGCTCCAGCTCATCGGCCCACGCGTCGCCCTGGGGCCACTCCAGGGACGCGTGGCGGATGGCTGTGCAGCCTGGGGGACACGGTGGCACTCCACGGCAGAGGATCCATCGCCGTGGCAGACGGAGACGCAACGGCGGGAGCTTTTGGGGTCGACGGCGACGGGCATTAAATGCCCTTGTCCCCCACTGTTAAAGTAGGTATAGACCACTGTTCTGTACTGTAGCTCCACTGTTCCCGCACTATTACAACTACCACCTATTTTACATTTTTACCCCTTTCTCCTACGTTGACACCTGTCGGTGACCCCTTGCACTATAAAAGGAGGCCCATGCACAACGTGGAGGGGGTTCGAAACCTAGATTACTCTCACGCACGGTGTAGCTGCTTCTTCAAGCTCCCGAGCGCTCAACTCAATACACAACCAAGCAGGAGTAGGGTTTTACGCATCCGTGCGGCCCGAACCTGGGTAAAACTGCTCGCGCGTCTGCCTCGATCTGCTCTTCGTGCTCCCTCCGCCCTCGTACCGCACAGACAAGGGGCTCCGGTCCCATAGGTGTTCGTGGTGGACAGTTTCCCCCGACATCTTTTGTCGCGCCGTCTCTGCGCAGGAACTCTGGAGCGGGTCTTGACGAAGATTGTGTTCCGCAACCCGGGGATCAACCTCACGAACGTTCTTCGCAGCTTGCCGGCGGATGCAGACACGGAGGCCCTGAAGGAGCAGGTCGGCCATATCATCGCCAAGGTGGCAAAGCTCGGCAGGAAGGAGGGCGACCGTGTAGACTAGGGCCCCATCTATCTTTATCTTTTCGTTGCTGCACATTATGTTACGAACTCATTAGTCCATTGCGACAAGTTGTCCTTGTAAGATATTTGCTTTACTTCAATCAATCAGTGCAATGTTATCTTCCTTGTTCCAATCTTTGACTTTGTATGTTTTTCACCCTACGCTCCCGGGAAGCTTGCCGGAAAGGGGCCCTTGCCGCGAGCGCTGAGCGTTGAGCAGCCTGCTGGCCAAGGTCCTCGCCGGCAAGCAACCTCGCCGCAGCAAGTCGCAACGCACTTAGCTTGCTGAGTATACTCGGAAACGAAGCAAGGGCGCGACACTTGTCGCAGCTCACTTAAATCGTTGAGTGGACTCGAAGACAAGATAAGGGTGCGGCAAGCCACGGGTAGGTTCCTCCGCGCACAGGTTTTCCATAAAAAGTGTGATCGTTCAAGGAAGACAACCAAAAATTTAAAATTTGAACTGGTCAAATTCTAACAACTTATCTTTCACATGCTGCTTGCTCATGTTGTTTGCTTTCCGGTAAGGCTCTTCTTTCTTGAATGGCACTTAGTTCCTCCTCCACCTCCTTCCCCCCCCGGCAAACTTGTGCGCGAGGAACGTTCCTTCTGCTTAAGAGAAAAAGGAAAAGGAGAGGGAAACAAGCATATTGCCTTTCGGCGTAATAGTGCTTACCGAATGTCTAAGTGTTGCATCAAATGCCAAATAAAACATGCGAATAGCGAAGAGAAGCATGCAAAAAGGCAATCGATGCGAAAACACGAAATCTTTACTGATGCACGGGGTCTGCGCCCGGCTTTGTACAAAGGGTTACATGCAACAGCGGCAAGGCTTGTACAAAAGGGGGTTGCCGGAGCGGATCACGGCAACCGCGCCTTAGGGGTGAAACTTGCGAAGATGCTCTATGTTCCAGGAGTTGCTCACCGGTAAGCCTTCTTCGGTCTCGAGGCGGACAGCGCCGGGCCTCGTAACTTGTCTCACCCGATAAGGGCCTTCCCACTTCGGCGTCAACTTGTTGGAATTCTTGGCGGACTGAACACGCCGAAGAACAAGGTCGCCTTCCTCGAGACTCCTGGCCTTGACCTTGCGGCTATGGTAGCGGCGCAAAGCTTGCTGGTATCGAGCAGCTCGTACAGCAGCCTGGAGACGTCCCTCCTCAAGGAGCAATGCGTCATCTTGCCGCAGTTGCTCTTGCTCGAGCTCATCATAAGCGAGCACTCGAGGAGATCCGTATACGAGTTCCGTGGGGAGAACTGCTTCTGCTCCATAGACTAGAGCAAAAGGTGTCTGCCCGGTGGCTCGACTCGGTGTCGTTCTGATTGACCAAAGAGCCGCCGGGAGCTCCTCTATCCAATTCCTTCCGCACTTGCGCAGCCTGTCAAAGGTCCTTGTCTTGAGTCCGCGCAGCACTTCAGCGTTTGCCCTCTCCGCTTGGCCGTTGCTCCTCGGGTGAGCAACAGAAGCGAAACAGACCTTGGCGCCAAGGTCTTGGACGTACTGCATGAAGGTGCGACTAGTGAATTGTGTACCGTTGTCGGTGATGATCCTGTTAGGGATCCCGAAACGGCAAACAATCGACCTGAAGAACCTGACTGCTGACTGTGCTGTTACCTTTCTCACTGGCTCCACTTCTGGCCACTTTGTGAACTTGTCGATTGCAACGTACAAGTACTCAAAGCCCCCGACAGCGCGAGGGAAAGGGCCGAGGATATCGAGCCCCCAGACCGAGAAGGGCCATGACAAAGGGATTGTTTGGAGAGCTTGAGCTGGCTGATGTATTTGCTTTGCATGGAACTGGCACGCTTCACACTTGGTTACTAGTGCAGTTGCATCTTGGAGGGCTTCTTGCCAAAAGAATCCTTGCCGGAAAGCTTTCCCGGCAAGTGCCCTTGCGCCAATGTGGTGGCCGCATATGCCTCCGTGTATTTCTGCCAACAGCTTCTGTCCATCTTCCCTGGAGATGCACTTCAACCTGACACCATTGAGTCTTCTTCTGTACAGCTCGTTATCCACAAACTGATACATACTTGACTGCCTGGTTATCTTCTCTATCTCTTGAGGGTCGTCGGGAAGTTCTCCAGTTTGTAGAAAACGGACGATCTGCTGTGCCCATGCCGGAGCTCGGGGCTCGACGGCAAGGACTAAAGGCTCGAGGGCTGCTGCGGGAACCTCAGCTTCTACGGCAAAGACCTCTGGTCCTGTCGGAGCTGTCGGTCCCCCGGCAAGCTCGCCGGGGCGAGGCTTGTCGGGAACACTTGCTTCAACTGCACAAGCCCGAGGACTCGCAGGAGCAAACTGTTCCTCAGCGTTATCGTTGATCTTGGGAACTTTGGCGGCGGGTTCAGGAAGATCCGCCGGCAAGTAGTCGCCGGAGACCAACTTTCTCTTCTTGGACTGCCCAATTGATGGTGTAACTGATGGCTGAGTCAGCTTGAGCAAAAAGGTCCCTGGTTCCACAGGTAACTTCATCGCGGCGCACTTTGACAGGCCGTCTGCAATCTCATTTTGAGCTCTTGGGACGTGCTCCATCTGCAGACCTTCAAAGTGCTCTTCAAGCTTCCTCACTTCATCGACATATGCTTCCATCAAAGGACTCTGGTAGCTCTTGTTAACTTGTCGGACCACCAACTGAGAATCGCCCCGTACAATCAGCTTCCTGATCCCAAGTTCGGCCGCAATCCTGAGGCCGGCAAGCAAGCCTTCATATTCTGCAGTGTTGTTTGTCGCTTGCTCCCTGGGAAAGTGCATCTGGATAACATACTTGAGGTGCTCTCCGGTGGGCGCGATGAGCACCACGCCGGCACCGGCGCCTTGCAGCGAGAAGGCACCGTCAAAATACATTATCCATTCACTTGTCGCTTCTTGCACGGGTACGCTCGTTTCTTGAACTTCTTCTTCTGGCGTTGGGGTCCACTCAGCGATGAATTCTGCCAAAGCTCGGCTCTGTATAGTTGAAGTACTTTCAAACTTGAGTCCAAAGCTTGACAGCTCCAGTGCCCACTCGACGATCCTGCCTGTTGCCTCTGGATTGTGCAATATCCTCTTCAACGGAAAGCGAGTGACCACCGTTATCTCATGGGCTTGGAAGTAGTGGCGCAGCTTTCTCGAGGCCATGAGGAGGCCGAAAAGCAATTTTTGCACGCCAGAGTACCTTGATCTAGCTCCCTGGAGAAGGGAACTTACAAAATACACTGGGCGCTGCACCATCTTCTTCCGCACCTCTCCTTGTTCCTGCGCAGAGTCTTCCTTGTCGGGGCCAGAGCTTGTCGGGACAATCCCCTGCTTGTCGCTAGATTCGCTTGCCGGTGACGCTGACTCCTCGTCGGACTCCCTCTCCGCTACTAACGCAGCACTAACCACCTGGTTGGTTGCCGCTAAGTATAGCAACAACTTTTCCTGTGGTTTAGGTGCGACAAGTATAGGAGTGGAGGACAGGTACCGTTTCAAATCCTGCAACGCCGCCTCCGCTTCCGGAGTCCACTTCATGGGACCTGCCTTTTTCAAGATTTTGAAGAAAGGTAGGGCGCGTTCTGCGGATTTTGAAATGAACCTACTGAGGGCAGCAACGCAACCTGCAAGCCTTCTGACATCTTTGACGCGCTTTGGAGCTTCTATCTGCTCGATGGCTTTGATCTTGTCGGGGTTGGCTTCAATCCCCCTCTGTGATACAAAGAACCCGAGAAGCTTGCCGGAGGGAACTCCAAAGACGCACTTCTCGGGGTTCAGCTTGAGTTGTATCCTGCGCAGGTTCTGAAACGTTTCTTCCAAGTCTTGAATCAGCGTTTCTTTGCTCTTGCTCTTCACCACGATGTCATCCATGTAGGCTTCTACATTCCTGTGGATCTGTGGCTCAAAAGCAGTGTACACTACCCTTGCAAAAGTTGAGCCTGCATTTTTCAGTCCAAATGGCATGCGGATAAAGCAATAGGTGCCACATGGAGTGATAAATGCAGTCTTCTCTTCATCTTCCTTAGCCATGAAAATCTGGTGATAGCCTGAGTATGCATCAAGAAAACAGAGTAGCTCACATCCGGCAGTGGAGTCAACGATCTGGTCAATGCGCGGCAAAGGGAAGGGATCCTTGGGACATGCTTTATTGACATCAGTGAAGTCTATACACAGTCTCCACTTCCCGTTGGCTTTGCGCACGACGACTGGGTTTGCCAACCACGTCGGATGGATCACACCTCTAACTAGGCCTGCTGCCTCTAGTTTCTTGATCTCCTCGTTGATGAACTCTTGGCGCTCCACGGCTTGCTTCCTCACTTTTTGCTTGATGGGCCGCGCATGAGGGCAGACAGCAAGCTTGTGCTCAATCACCTTCCTGGGAACACCGGGGATGTCAGATGGTTGCCAAGCAAACACATCGACATTCGCCCGCAGGAAGGCGACGAGCGCGCTTTCCTATTTGCTGTCAAGGGTGGCGCTGATGGTGAAGGTACCACCAGTGCCATCCTCCTTTGCGGGCACCTTCTTGGTTGCCGGAGGAGCAGCCATTCCTTTCTTGCTCTTGCCGGTGGAGCTCGATGGAACGTCCTCGACGGCGGCGCAGCACTCCGAAGAGGTGCGGTTGCCGGAGTGTGTCCCAGAGCACTTGCCGGACTTGGTCTTCGTCTTCTTCCCCCCGGGAGCTTCAGCGGCAAGAGTATCCTTCTCGGCCGCCGCTGCCGCATCCCGGTAAATCTTGTCGGCGCAAATAAGCGCATCTTTCTTGTCGCTGTGGACAGTGATGACGCTTATCGGCCCCGGCATCTTCAGCACGTTGTAGGCATAGTGGGAAGCTGCCATGAACTTGGCGAGGGCGGGACGGCCGAGGATCCCATTGTAGGGCAATGGAATATCAGCAACGTCAAAGGTGATGCGCTCAGTTCTGAAGTTGAGCTCCCCGCCAAAGGTCACCGGCAGAGTAATCTTTCCCTTGGGCTTGCTCCTTCCCGGGTTGATTCCTTGGAATGAACCGGTCTCTTCGAGCTCGCCGTCTTGAATCTGGAGTTTCTTGATCACAGCAGAGGAGATCAAGTTCAGCCCGGCCCCGCCGTCAACCAACATTTTGGTGACCTTGAGGTTGCGGATGGTGGGTGAGACCAGCATCGGCAAGCACCCGACCGCAGTGGTGCGGTCAGGGTGATCCTCAAGGTCAAAAATGATGGGCGTGCTGGACCATTTGAGGAGCCTGCGTGACTCCACGGGCGGCTCCGCTGCATTCACCTCACGCACCCACTGTTTCAGCTGGCGGTGGGAGGTGTGCAGGGAGGCGCCACCGTCGACGCACAGGACCTCCGTGGCCTTCTGGAACTCCTGCTCGCTGGATCGCCCCCCTCCAAGACCGGAAGAGGCCGGCGTGGCAATATGGCGGCCCGGCAGACATCATGAGGCTGCGCCCCGGCCTCAATTTTAACTTCACAACACTCGAGCTGCGGGGTATGGTCAGGGAACTTTTCAAGTTCGACCCGGCACACCCCGAGTGGTTCCGCGCTCCCCGGGGAGTGGTGCCGCTCTGCGCCAGCAGCGCCCGGGATCGCCTTGTCGCTATGATGCCCGCGTGCGACTCTCATGGAGTGGAGCGCACGTGGATTGCGCCCAAGCCTATCGACGTCCTCGAGTTCTACGACCGCCTTGTGGAGGTGGAGCCGCTCCTCCGCCTTCTTATTCAGCCGGAGCGGACTCCCCTCCACGCTCTTCCCCCGGGTATTACTCAGCCGTCAAGAGCAAGCCTCCCGGGATGCGGCAGATTCTCAGTGGCGGGTTATTTGCTCCGGGTGGTATTCCGGCAACCGCATCTCTTCGGATTTGCTGACGATGTGCTCCTTCCGGAACGCGACGAGCTTCGCCGCCTGATCTGACTTCTCCCGCTTGGACTTCTCCGCCTTCGCCTTGTCGGTCTTTGGGGCCATGGCGGACGCGGTGGAAGGAAGGGGGCGAAGAGCTTGGTGGTGGCGGAGGAGTAGAGGCAAAGAGCAGAGGAATCTGAGGAAGAAGACGATGGTAATGAGTGCGCAGGGAGGGGAACCGCGCCGCTCTCTCTGTACAATCAGCTTTCCGTGGAAGCAGTTATCCCCGCAGGAAGGTCTCCGTGGACGCGCCACGTCCATCGCAACATACGACGACCCCGCAGCGCCATACCACGGGAGGTGGTATTCGCTTGCTGGGACAAGGCCATACCGGAGGTTCGCGGGACGCCCCGGACCCCCGTCCGGGCACAAGCAAAGCGAAGGCGCCGGCGCGGGACCCCGCTCCTTCTAACGTCGTTAGAAGTCCGAGCGTATCCCGCTCCTCGCACCGCTCGCCCGCGTTCCCCACTACTCCGGCAGAAGCGCTCGCAAGGGCGCAGCTGCTCCTCGATTTTCCTCCAGCGGCCGACAAGGCCGAGGAATGGAGGGCCACTATCCGGAGCCTGATAGACTTCGCCAACAACGACTCTCCGCAACAGCCGTCGGCCTCGCGGCCGCGGCAGGCCGAGAAGACGAAGGCTATCGGCGACAAGACTGCCGGGGGTGCGACAAGCGTGCACTCCCCGCCGCAGAAGCAGAAGACGCCGCCCCGCCGGAACAACCCCGACGACGGCTCCACAGCCTCGTCGGACCCGCGGGCCCGTCGGGACCAGCGCCAGGTCCTCGACGACCGGCGAGATGAAGACGCTCGGACCACGATCGAGCGCCGCCGAGAAGCTCGGCGACAATCCGACAAGAGAGCTGGGAACGCTGTCGACGCACCCGCGCCCGGTGAACCAGGCGACTTGCCGTACGCGGCAGGCTGCCCTGCGTTCACCCGCGAGCTGCGGCGCGTCCAGTGGCCCAGCATGAAGAACTTTAAGCCCGACGTACCGGAGAAGTACGACGGCAAGACGCACCCCTCGGAGTTTCTTAGCGTCTACACCATAGCAGTGCAAGCTGCCGGGGGGCGCGACGAGAAGATCCTAGCCAACTACTTCCCGCTCGTGCTGAAGCCGAACGTCCGTTCGTGGCTCATGCACTTGCCGGAAGGCTCTATCTCTTCTTGGGCCGACCTCTGCCATCAGTTTGTTGGCGCCTTCACCGGCGGCCACAAACCCCATGGCCAGGAGAGCGATCTCCACATTTTGGCCCAGAAGGAAGGCGAACCCCTGCGCAAGTATATCCAACGTTTCAGCCGGGTACAGCACAACATCCCCGACGTTCACCCTGCTGCGGTTATCAGCGCGTTCCATCAGAACGTGCGTAACCGCCGCATGCGTGAGGAGATGGCGATGACCAAGATCAGGGACGTCAGCGAGCTCTACGCTCTTGCCGACAAGTGCGCCCGTGCAGAAGAGGGGAGGAAACTCCCCGGGGAGGATGCTGGCGCAGGGGGAAGCGACAGCGACGACGCCGCCCCGGCAAAGAAGAGTCGGCGGCGGAACAACAGGAAGAAGGGCAAGAAGGAAGTGCTTGCCGTCGAGAAGTCCGGCAAGGAGGCCCCCGCCAAACAAGCGCAGGCTGGCGGCTCCGGCAAGGAGCCTGCCCCTGCGGCGGCGACCGACAAGCCGGGTAGCTCCGACAAGCAATACTGTAAGATTCACCGCACCAAGGGTCACGACCTCTCCAACTGCAAGCGCGTCGAGTACCTCGTCGAGCAGCAAAAGGCTGAGTACGAGAGGCGCGACAAGGAGAAGGCCCAAGGTGGCGGGGAAGAGCCCAGCAAGAAGCGGCCATTCAATGGCCGGGGAGGACGCCGCGGCAAGGCCAAGCAGCGGCAAGGAGATCGACCTCCCCGGGGCCGCGACAACGACGAAGACGACGATGAAGACATGGAGGACGACGAGAACAGCGAGCAGGAGTTCCAGAAGGCCACGGAGGTCCTGTGCGTCGACGGTGGCGCCTCCCTGCACACCTCCCACCGCCAGCTGAAACAGTGGGTGCGTGAGGTGAATGCAGCGGAGCCGCCCGTGGAGTCGCGCAGGCTCCTCAAATGGTCCAGCACGCCCATCATTTTTGACCTTGAGGATCACCCTGACCGCACCACGGCGGTCGGGTGCTTGCCGATGCTGGTTTCCCCCACCATCCGCAACCTCAAGGTCACCAAAATGTTGGTTGACGGCGGGGCCGGGCTGAACTTGATCTCCTCTGCTGTGATCAAGAAACTCCAGATTCAAGACGGCGAGCTCGAAGAGACCGGTTCATTCCAAGGGATCAACCCGGGAAGGAGCAAGCCCAAGGGAAAGATTACTCTGCCGGTGACCTTTGGCGGGGAGCTCAACTTCCGGACTGAGCGCATCACCTTTGACGTTGCTGATATTCCATTGCCCTACAATGGGATACTCGGCCGTCCCGCCCTCGCCAAGTTCATGGCAGCTTCCCACTATGCCTACAACGTGCTGAAGATGCCGGGGCCGATAAGCGTCATCACTGTCCACAGCGACAAGAAAGATGCGCTTATTTGCGCCGACAAGATTTACCGGGATGCGGCAGCTGCGGCCGAGAAGGATACTCTTGCCGCTGAAGCTCCCGGGGGGAAGAAGACGAAGACCAAGTCCGGCAAGTGCTCTGGGACCCACTCCGGCAACCGCACCTCTTCGGAGTGCTGCGCCGCCGTCGAGGACGTTCCATCGAGCTCCACCGGCAAGAGCAAGAAAGGAATGGCTGCTCCTCCGGCAACCAAGAAGGTGTCCGCAAAGGAGGATGGCACTGGTGGTACCTTCACCATCAGTGCCACCCTTGACAGCAAATAGGAAAGCGCGCTCGTCGCCTTCCTACGGGCGAATGTCGATGTGTTTGCTTGGCAACCATCTGACATCCCCGGTGTTCCCAGGAAGGTGATTGAGCACAAGCTTGCTGTCTGTCCTCATGCGCGGCCCATCAAGCAAAAAGTAAGGAAGCAAGCCGTGGAGCGCCAAGAGTTCATCAATGAGGAGATCAAGAAACTAGAGGCAGCAGGCCTAGTTAGAGGTGTGATCCATCCGACGTGGTTGGCAAACCCAGTCGTCGTGCGCAAGGCCAACGGGAAGTGGAGACTGTGTATAGACTTCACTGATGTCAATAAAGCATGTCCCAAGGATCCCTTCCCTTTGCCGCGCATTGACCAGATCGTTGACTCCACTGCCGGATGTGAGCTACTCTGTTTTCTTGATGCATACTCAGGCTATCACCAGATTTTCATGGCCAAGGAAGACTCTGCGCAGGAACAAGGAGAAGTGCGGAAGAAGATGGTGCAGCGCCCAGTGTATTTTGTAAGTTCCCTTCTCCAGGGAGCTAGATCAAGGTACTCTGGTGTGCAAAAATTGCTTTTCGGCCTCCTCATGGCTTCAAGAAAGCTGCGCCACTACTTCCAAGCCCATGAGATAACGGTGGTCACTCGCTTTCCATTGAAGAGGATATTGCACAATCCAGAGGCAACAGGCAGGATCGTCGAGTGGGCACTGGAACTGTCAAGCTTCGGACTCAAGTTTGAAAGTACTTCAACCATACAGAGCCGAGCTTTGGCAGAATTCATTGCTGAATGGACCCCAACGCCCGACGAGGAAGTTCCAGAAACAAGTGTACCCGTACAAGAAGCTACAAGTGAATGGGTAATGTATTTTGATGGTGCCTTCTCATTGCAAGGCGCCGGTGCTGGCGTGGTACTCATCGCGCCCACCGGAGAACACCTCAAATATGTTATCCAGATGCACTTTCCCAGGGAGCAGGCGACAAACAACACCGCAGAATATGAAGGCTTGCTTGCCGGCCTCAGGATTGCGGCCGAACTTGGGATCAGGAAGCTGATTGTGCGGGGCGATTCTCAGCTGGTGGTCCGACAAGTTAACAAAAGCTATCAGAGTCCTTTGATGGAAGCATATGTCGATGAAGTGAGAAAGCTTGAAGAGCACTTTGAAGGTTTGCAGATGGAGCACGTCCCAAGAGCCCAAAATGAGATTGCAGATGGCCTTTCAAAGTGCGCCGCAATGAAGTTACCTGTGGAACCAGGGACCTTTTTGCTCAAGCTGACTCAACCATCAGTTACACCATCAATTGGGCAGTCCAAGAAGAGAAAGTTGGTCTCCGGCGACTACTTGCCGGCGGATCTTCCTGAACCCGCCGCCAAGGTTCCCAGGATCAACGACAACGCTGAGGAACAGTTTGCTCCTGCAAGCCCTCGGGCTTGTGCAGTTGAAGCAAGTGTTCCCGACAAGCCTCGCCCCGGCGAGCTTGCCGGGGGACCGCCAGCTCCGACAGGACCAGAGGTCTTTGCCGTAGAAGCTGGGGTTCCCGCAGCGGCCCTCGAGCCTTTAGTCCTTGCCGTCGAGCCCCGGGCTCCGGCATGGGCACAGCAGATCGTTCGTTTTCTGCAAACTGGAGAACTTCCCGACGACCCTCAAGAGATAGAGAAGATAACCAGGCAGTCAAGTATGTATCAGTTTGTGGATAACGAGCTGTACAGAAGAAGACTCAATGGTGTCAGGTTGAAGTGCATCTCCAGGGAAGATGGACAGAAGCTGTTGGCAGAAGTACACGGAGGCATATGCGGCCACCACATTGGCGCAAGGGCACTTGCCGGGAAAGCTTTCCGGCAAGGGTTCTTTTGGCAAGAAGCCCTCCAAGATGCAACTGCACTAGTAACCAAGTGTGAAGCGTGCCAGTTCCATGCAAAGCAAATTCATCAGCCAGCTCAAGCTCTCCAAACAATCCCTTTGTCCTGGCCCTTCTCGGTCTGGGGGCTCGATATCCTCGGCCCTTTCCCTCGCGCTGTCGGGGGCTTTGAGTACTTGTATGTTGCAATCGACAAGTTCACAAAGTGGCCAGAAGTGGAGCCAGTGAGAAAGGTGACAGCATAGTCAGCGGTCAGGTTCTTCAGGTCGATTGTTTGCCGTTTCGGGATCCCTAACAGGATCATCACCGACAACGGTACGCAATTCACTAGTCGCACCTTCATGCAGTACGTCCAAGACCTTGGCGCCAAGGTCTGTTTCGCTTCTGTTGCTCACCCGAGGAGCAACGGCCAAGCGGAGAGGGCAAATGCTGAAGTGCTGCGCGGACTCAAGACAAGGACCTTTGACAGGCTGCGCAAGTGCGGAAAGAATTGGATAGAGGAGCTCCCGGCGGCTCTTTGGTCAATCAGAACGACACCAAATCGAGCCACCGGACAGACACCTTTTGCTCTAGTCTATGGAGCAGAAGCAGTTCTCCCCACGGAACTCGTATACGGATCTCCTCGAGTGCTCGCTTATGATGAGCTCGAGCAAGAGCAACTGCGGCAAGATGACGCATTGCTCCTTGAGGAGGGACGTCTCCAGGCTGCTGTACGAGCTGCTCGATACCAGCAAGCTTTGCGTCGCTACCATAGCCGCAAAGTCAAGGCCAGGAGTCTCGAGGAAGGCGACCTTGTTCTTCGGCGTGTTCAGTCCGCCAAGAATTCCAACAAGTTGACGCCGAAGTGGGAAGGCCCTTATCGGGTGAGACAAGTTACGAGGCCCGGCGCTGTCCGTCTCGAGACCGAAGAAGGCTTACCGGTGAGCAACTCCTGGAACATAGAGCATCTTCGCAAGTTTCACCCCTAAGGCGCGGTTGCCGTGATCCGCTCCGGCAACCACCTTTTGTACAAGCCTTGCCGCTGATGCATGTAACCCTTTGTACAAAGCCGGGCGCAGACCCCGTGCATCAGTAAAGATTTCGTGTTTTCGCATCGATTGCCTTTCGCATGCTTCTCTTTGCTATTTGCATGTTTTATTTGGCATTTGATGCAACACTTAGACATTCGGTAAGCGCTATTACGCCGAAAGGCAATATGCTTGTTTCCCTCTCCTTTTCCTTTTTCTCTTAAGCAGAAGGAACGTTCCTCGCGCACAAGTTTGCCGGGGGGGAAGGAGATGGAGGAGGAACTAAGTGCCGTTCAAGAAAGAAGAGCCTTACCGGAAAGCAAACAACATGAGCAAGCAGCATATGAAAGATAAGTTGTTAGAATTTGACCAATTCAAATTTTAAATTTTGGTTGTCTTCCTTGAACGATCACACTTTGTATGGAAAACCTGTGCGCGGAGGAACCTACCCGTGGCTTGCCGCACCCTTATCTTGTCTTCGAGTCCACTCAACGATTTAAGTGAGCTGCGACAAGTGTCGCGCCCTTGCTTCGTTTCCGAGTACACTCAGCAAGCTAAGTGCGTTGCGACTTGCTGCGGCGAGGTTGCTTGCCGGCGACGACCTTGGCCAGCAGGCTGCTCAGGGTCCAGCGCTCAGCGCTCGCGGCAAGGGCCCCTTGCCGGCAAGCTCCCCGGGAGCGTAGGGTGACAAACATGCAAAGTCAAAGATGGGAACAAGGAAGATAACATTGCACTGATTGATTGGAGTAAAGCAAATATCTTACAAGGATAACTTGTCGCAATGGACTAATGAGTTCATAACATAATGTGCAGCAACGAAAAGATAAAGATAAATGGGGCCCTAGTCTACGCGGTCGCCCTCCTTCCTGCCAAGCTTTGCCACCTTGGCGATGATATGGCCGACCTGCTCCTTCAGGGCCTCCGTGTTTGCATCTGCCGGCAAGCTGCGAAGAACGTTCGTGAGGTTGATCCCCGGGTTGCGGAACACGATCTTCGTCAAGACCCGCTCCAGAGTTCCTGCGCAGAGACGGCGCGACTCCTCGGCCAGCTGCGCGGGGATGCGGTTCCGGAGACCTGCAAGAGCCGGAGCGACGCCTCTGAAGAAGAGGCTGAGCTTGGCGCTGTGCGGGAGGTCTGGATCCGGCGAGTAGATAAGATGTTCGACCTTCAAAGCAAGCAACTCCTGGTCAATGTTGGATGCAGAAGAAACCAGCTCTTCGGTCCACACCTCGATAGTCTGCCGGAAGAGCTCGGAGGCCTTGTTAACGCTCTCCATCAAGGTTCGCTCCTTGCGGAGCTCATCCTTCAGCTTTGCCTCCTGGGCCCGGGCAGCATCAAGCGATTCCTTCAGGGTGGTGACCTTCAGCTCCAAGTCTTCAATGGAATCCTTGGCGGCCTTCAGCTCGTCACCCCTCTGGGACAAACTCACCTGGAGCTCTGAGTTGGTGTGAGCATCCTTCTCGCGCTCCAGGATGAGCGCGGCAACCTTCTCGGCGCTCACCTTCACCGCCTTCTCCAGTTGTTCAACCTTGGCGGCAAGCTCCTTCTTGGCGTCTTCCGCGGCAACCGCGGCGGCTTTCGCCTCCTTCAGCTCCCCGCCAAGGGCCGCTTCGCGAGCGGCAAGATCCTCCTCATGGGAGTCGAGTTCGACTTTCCGCTGCGCGAGCTCTCCTTCTCGCCGGGACATCTCCACCCCGGCGAGCCGCTGCTGTTCCTCAGCTTCGGCCTTCTCCAACAGCCACTCTTGATATTCACCGGCGAGACGCTCGCGCTCCTCCGCCACCTCGCGGAGGCTCGCCTTGTGGGCAGCGCTGAGCTCCGCCGCACGCTTCTCCATTTCGGCGGCGGCCTGGGCAGCAAGGGCTTCCCGGGAGGCAAGCTTCGCCTGCCTGGCCCGGTAAAGGGCCAGGAGTTGGTGGAGAAGCTTCTCCTCCTCGGGCCCATCTCCTTCGCCGGGCGCCTCGACGACTGTCAGACCCGCGGAGGCGAGGACTTCTCCGTCAAACGCCTCGCCCTCCGCGGGAGCTCTTGATGAAGACCCCCAAGGCACTTGGATAAAGACGCCATTGGGGGCACGAAGATAGTACGCCTGCTTCTCGCCGGTGGAGGGGCCGGCGGCCGGTGTAGCATCCGGTGCTCCCGCCACCTCCGGGTCGGCGGTGCGGTCGCCGTCCCCCTCCCCGGTCGCGGCGTCAGCGGCCGGAGTGGCCTCCTGCGCGGCCGGCTCGGTGGCCTCGGTCGCCTCCTCGGCGGCCTCGGCCATCTCCACGACGACGGGAACGTCATCGCCGCCGCCCCTGCGCGCCCTCCTCATCCTCGATATTGATGACCTCGGTCTCCATCGGCGCGGGAGGAGGAGGAGGAAGATCTAGGAGAAGAAGAAAAAGAAGTTCAAAATCAAGCAAAGATCCAAAAAGAAGCAAAGTCAAGAAAACCAAGTACATAACGTACCTTGACGGACGTCCTCTGCGGCGGGCTCCCTTGCCGGGGAGCTCGGCCTTGGCGGAGTGGCCGTCCTCGCCGGGCTGCTCGCCCTTGGCGGGGTACTCTGCCTTGGCGGAGTACCCGCCCTTGGCGGAGCGCTCTCCCTTGCCGGAGAGTTTTGCCTTGCCGGGGACGGCGGGGCCTGCAGCTCCTCGGTGACGGTCTCCGGGCGCTCTTCCCGCTGCGGCTCCACCTCTGCACAAGAGAAGATAGAAGAACCAAGACATTCAAAAAAAAAAAAAAGAGAGATCAAAGCCCTAAGCGCGCCCCGACGAGCAAAAACAGTAAACCTCTAACTTACGCTGGGGGCTGCGCTGGGGGCTGCTCCCCGGAGCGGCGCTCGGGTCCGGCAAGCTCGGCTCCGGCGCGATCCCTGCTTCCGCGACGGATGGGTCTTCTACGACCTCAACTGTGGGCACCCTGACCCTCTTCGCGCGCTGCTCCAAGGTCCTGCAATCACAAGCAACAAGCAAAGTCAAGCGTCAGCAACAATCGAGATATAAAAATCAAGAAGGAGTAAGGTCTCGGGTCCTTACTCTTGGTCCTCCTCGTCGTCCTCGCTCAGCGCGGAGAAGTCAAACTCCACGGTGGGCGCGTTAGCGCGAGGAGCGGAGGATGAAGATTCCCTCGCGCGTTTCGGAGCCACCGGGGCTGGGGGCTGCGTAGGCCCAGCCCCTGTGGTGGCCGGCGCCCGAGAAGTGGGCGGAGCAGCTGCTCCGCTCCGAGAAGATCCTTGCCGGCTCGGTGCCGGCCTGCGGGACGCCTCCGTCGTGGTCCGCGCGCGCGGGGCCTCTGCCGTGGCCGGCACGCCGGTCGCCCTTGGCACGGCTTGGCTCGACCGGGGAGCTGCCCGGCGAGCTGGCTGTTGCCGGGGCGCTCGCGCCTGCTCCCCCGTCGCCGCCTTGCGGAGACGCTTCAATGGGGACTGCTTCGGGCTCGCCGGGGGCGGGGAGCTCTCCGACGAGGAGAGGTCGTCGGCGTAGAGCTCGGTGGATCCGCCGGTGTCTTCCTCCTCCCCCTCCTCTCCCTCGGCCAGTTCGCTGGCCCCAGCGCCTTGCACTGCGGGCCCCTTCCCCTTGGTGGCCCCGCTTCGTCCGGCGCCTTCGCTCCTCGCGGCACCCCTGCTTCCTCCGGCTGTGCCCTCCATTGCCGCGGCCTCCGTCGCGATCCCATTGATCCCGGAGTGCCTCAGCGAGGGGACCCCGGCGAGCGCGTCGGGAGGGAGCTCTAGCAGCTTGCGAATCTCCTCCTTATCCGCCTGGCTGGAGGCGTCCGCGGCTTCCGCCTCCGCGGGTGTGTATCCAAAGTTTCCCGCCGCCGCAGCTGCGGCGACTTCTTCAGCGCGAGAAGCCATGTAAGCAATCTCTTGGTCGGTGGTGGCCCGCGTGTGCAGCTTGAGATCGTCCGTCTTCTCCAACACCTCCACAAGGCGGTCGTAGAACTCGAGGACGTCGATAGGCTTGGGCGCAATCCACGTGCGCTCCAATCCATGAGAGTCGCACGCGGGCATCATAGCGACAAGGCGATCCCGGGCGCTGCTGGCGCAGAGCGGCACCACTCCCCGGGGAGCGCGGAAGTACTCGGGGTGTGCCGGGTCGAACTTGAAAAGTTCCCTGACCATACCCCGCAGCTCGAGTGTTGTGAAGTTAAAATTGAGGCCGGGGCGCAGCCTCATGATGTCTGCCGGGCCGCCGTATTGCCACGCCGGCCTTTTCCGGTCTTGGAGGGGGGCGATCCGGCGACGAAGAAAGTCCGCGCCCACTTCAGCGACAGACAGCGGCGCCATCCGAAGACGAAGGATTCTGACGAGAGCGATATCCAGCTTGGAATCGTCGGAATCGAAATTACTCCAATCCCTGCCGCGCACGATGGGCGATGTGCGCGGCGCGGTGAAGTGTTGCGGCCGCTCCTCGACGACCCAGCACCACTCCGCGCGCCACTCTTCCCACTTGCCGCGGAGCTCCCCCGGCAAGTAGGCAGATTTCTTATTCAGCCTAAACACCCAAGAGATTCCTCCGGAGAGGGGGGCGTCGGCCTCTACTCTGGGGATGAAAAAGTGCCTAAAGAGAGCTACGTTGGGCTGGATTCCTACGAAGTTTTCGCACATGTGTGCGAAAACGGACATGGTGAGGATGGCGTTGGGAGTGAAGTCGAGGAGGTGGAGGCCATAAGTATTCATAATATCGCAGAAAAAGTTTGAGAAGGGAGGGCACAGACCGCAGTGGAAGAAGGCTGCGAAAAAGTAATACCCGCCGGGGTAGTGGTCCTTGGCGACGGCCGGGTAGACGCGCGTGCGGGGGTGCGCTGGGGTCTCCTTGGCCCAGAACAAATAATATTTGTTCCAAAGCTCCCGCACGCCGAGCTTCGGCGCGAAGACAATGTGCTCCTTCCGGTACGCGGCGAGCTTCGCCGCCTGATCTGACTTCTCCCGCTTGGACTTCTCCGACTTCGCCTTATCGGTCTTTGGGGCCATGGCGGACGCGGTGGAAGGAAGGGGACGAAGAGCTTGGTGGTGGCGGAGGAGTAGAGGCAAAGCGCAGAGGAATCTAAGGAAGAAGACGATGGCAATGAGTGCGCAGGGAGGGGAACCGCGCCGCTCTCTCTGCTTTTATGGGAGAGTGGGGGGCGTTTCGCCCTTCCCATTAAAGAAATCGTGGGCACGTCCCATCCCACGGCGCCGCAATCGACGCGTGCCGTTGCCGTGGGGTGCGGCGGATATGGAAGTGGATTCGGCGCGCCGCGGGCCGCGGGTGCCCGTGCACTGTTTTGGGCCTGGCCCAACAGCGCTCGGCACCGTGTGTGGCCCAGGCCCGGGGGCTCCTGTCGGTGTACTAAGGTAGGGGTACCCTAGTACCCCAACTTGTGCACGGGCAGCGGCCGCTCCCCGAGGCAGGGTTCACCACGCGCTTGCCGGAGACCTTCCTGCCCCTTATCTAGCCATTCAAAAACAAAGTATACAAGACAGAAGACCAAGACCCCGGCAAGAGGAGCTTGCCGGGAAGGCCGTCCCAGGCTCGAGATTGCTTAACTAGCACGAGGCCCTGGCAAGAGGAGCTTGTCAGGACGAATAGAAGATTTTATCTTAGAAGACCCGGCAAGGGCTCGGGGAGCGGCAAGCTTCCGGGCCCGGCAAGGTCGAGATCCCCGGCAAGGTGCTTGCCGGGGGAGGTGCGCTGTGTGCCCGCGCTCCAGCTCATCGGCCCACGCGTCGCCCTGGGGCCACTCCAGGGACGCGTGGCGGATGGCTGTGCAGCCTGGGGGACACGGTGGCACTCCACGGCAGTGGATCCATCGCCGTGGCAGACGGAGATGCAACGGCGGGAGCTTTTGGGGTCGACGGCGACGGGCATTAAATGCCCTTGTCCCCCACTGTTAAAGTAGGTATAGACCACTGTTCTGTACTGTAGCTCCACTGTTCCCGCACTGTTACAACTACCACCTCTTTTACATTTTTACCCTTTTCTCCTACGTTGACACCTGTCGGTGACCCCTTGCACTATAAAAGGAGGCCCATGCACAACGTGGAGGGGGTTCGAAACCTAGATTACTCTGACGCACGGTGTAGCTGCTTCTTCAAGCTCCCGAGCGTTCAACTCAATACACAACCAAGCAGGAGTAGGGTTTTACGCATCCGTGCGGCCCGAACCTGGGTAAAACTGCCCGCGCGTCTGCCTCGATCTGCTCTTCGTGCTCCCTCCGCCCTCGTACCGCACAGACAAGGGGCTCCGGTCCCATAGGTGTTCGTGGCGGACAGTTTCCCCCGACAATATTAGTCTCACAGCATGGACACATGCATAGAGTGCCATGGCATTTTAATTCCACAAAATTAATAAATGATCAAAAAAACATGAAACCTTGCTTGATGTAATGTCAGCCACCAAGATCATGTGGTTAAAAAATTGGCCTGTTTGATCACAAAAGTGAGCAACTCACTAGAAGGCTCGTGGTTCCGAGAGGGAACAATGCATGTTTAATTACCAACGGGAGATAACTTCCTCTTACGGCCTACAAATGTTTTCTACGTTTAACGTCCACTAATACAAGTGTCATATGAAAATTTGGAAAAATCGGTGGTCATTTGACCTTCTAAAGACATTTAAGTGATTTTCTAGCCATTTAGTGACAGTAATTCAAATTTGAACTACATCTACATGCAAAGGCTAACCATAAAGGTTTGAAAAATTATATTTATGTACTTGTGTGTGAGTTAATTCCATGTGCAGTAAATTAGAAGGAATTTTCAAACATATTGGTCTCACGGCATGGACGTATGTATGGAGTGCCATGGCATTTTAATTGCAAAAAAATTAAAAATGATTAGAAAAACTTGAAACCTTGCTTGATGTAATGTCATGCCACCAAGATGATGTGGAAAATAAATTGGCCCGTTTGACGAAATTTTTGACACACACCCCTGACAAACCGGAGCAACTCACTAGAAGGCTCGTGGTTCCGAGAGGGAATAACGCATGTTTGAAGACGAATGAGAGATAGCTTCCTCTTACGGCCTTCAATTTGTTTCTATGTTTAACATGCACTAGTACAACTGTCATGTGAAAATTTGGAAAATTTTAGAAATCATTTGACCTTTTAAAGACATTTAAGTGATTTTCTAGCCATTTAATAATTGTAATTCAAATTTGAACTACATCAACAAGCAACGGCTATCCATAATGGGTTGAAAAATCATATTTGTGTACTTGTGTGTGACTTAATTCCATGTGCAGAAAATTAGAAGGAATTTTCAAACATATTGGTCTCACGACATGGACACATGCATAGAGTGCCATGGAATTTTAATTCCATAAAATTAAAAATCATCAGAAAAACATGAAACCTTGCTTGATGTAATGTCATGCCACCAAGATAATTTGGTAACAAAGTTGGCTTGTTTGACGAAAGTTTGGACACACACCCCTCACAAACAGGAGCAACTCACTAGAAGGCTCGAGGTTCCGAGAGGGAACAATGCATGTTTGATGATGAACGGGAGATAGCTTCCTGATACGTCCTATAAGTTTTTTCCTACATTTAACGTGTACTAATAAAATTATCATGTGAAAATTCGGAAATTTTCACTGGTCATTTGACCTTTTAAAGAATTTTAAATGATTTTGTTTATCCATTTAATGAATTTAACTCAAATTTGAACAACATCTACATGCAACGGCTAACCATAATGTTTCAAAAATCATATATGTGTACTTGTGTGCTAGTTAATTACATGTGCAGTAAATTAGAAGGAATTTTCAAACATATTGGTATCACGGCATGGACACATGCATGGAGTGCCTTGGCAATTTTAATTCCAAATATTCAAGAAATGATTAGAAAAACATGAAACCTTGCTTGATGTAATGTCATGCCACCAAGATGATGTGCTAAAAAAATTAACCTATTTGACGAAATTTTGGACACACACCTATCACGACCTAGAGTAACTCACTAGAAGGCTCGTGGTTCCGAGAGGGAACAATGCATGGTTGATGACAAATGGGAGATTGCTTCCTCTTATGGCCTTCAATTTGTTTCTACATTTAACGTGCACTAATACAACTGTCATGTGAATATTTGGAACATTTCAGGGGTCATTTGACCTTTTAAAGACATTTAAGTGATTTTCTAGCCATTTAATAACCATAATTCAAATTTGAACTACATCTACACGCAACGGCTAACCATAACGGTTTGAAAATTCATATTTGTCTACTTGTGTGTGAGTTAATTCCATGTGCAGTAAATTAGAAGGAATTTTCAAACATATTGGTCTCACGACATGGACACATGCATGGAGTGCCATGGAATTTTAATTCCAAAAAATTAAAAATGATCAGAAAACATGAAACCTTGCTTGATGTAATGTCATGCCACCAAGATAATTCGGTAACAAAATTGGCTTGTTTGACGAAAGTTTGGACACACACACCTCACAAACAGGAGCAACTCACTAGAAGGCTCGTGGTTCCAAGAGGGAACCATGCATGTTTGATGATGAACGGGAGATAGCTTCCTCATACGTCCTATAAATTTTTTCTATGTTTAACGTGTACTAATACAACTATCATGTGAAAATTTGGAAAATTTCACTGGTCATTTGACCTTTTAAAGAATTTTAAATGATTTTGTTTATCCATTTAATGAATGTAACTCAAATTTGAACAACATCTACATGCAACGGCTAACCATAATGTTTGAAAAATCATATATGTGTACTTGTGTGCTAGTTAATTACATGTGCAGTAAATTAGAAGGAATTTTCAAACATATTGGTCTCACGACATGGACACATGCATGGAGTGCCTTGGCAATTTTAATTCCAAATATTCTAGAAATTAT
>LR738715.1:356649315-356661347 GCA_902687465.1 Secale cereale | reverse complement strand
GGCTCGTGGTTCCAAGAGGGAACCATGCATGTTTGATGATGAACGGGAGATAGCTTCCTCATACGTCCTATAAATTTTTTCTATGTTTAACGTGTACTAATACAACTATCATGTGAAAATTTGGAAAATTTCACTGGTCATTTGACCTTTTAAAGAATTTTAAATGATTTTGTTTATCCATTTAATGAATGCAACTCAAATTTGAACAACATCTACATGCAACGGCTAACCATAATGTTTGAAAAATCATATATGTGTACTTGTGTGCTAGTTAATTACATGTGCAGTAAATTAGAAGGAATTTTCAAACATATTGGTCTCACGACATGGACACATGCATGGAGTGCCTTGGCAATTTTAATTCCAAATATTCTAGAAATTATTAGAAAAACATGAAACCTTGCCTGATGTAATGTCATACCACCAAGATGATGTGGTTAAATCTTTGACCTATTTGACGAAAGTTTGGACACACACCTATCACGAACTAGAGCAACTCACTAGAAGGCTCGTGGTTCCGAGAGGGAACAATGCATGTTTGATGACGAATGGGAGATTGCTTCCTCTTATAGCCTTCAATTTGTTTCTACATTTAACGTGCACTAATAGAACTGTCATATTTATATTTGGAACGTTTCAGGGGTCATTTGACCTTATAAAGACATTTAAGTGATTTTCTAGCCATTTAATAACCGTAATTCAAATTTGAACTACATCTACACGCAACGGCTAACCATAACGGTTTGAAAATTTATATTTGCCTACTTGTGTGCGAGTTAATTCCATGTGCAGTAAATTAGAAGGAATTTTCAAACATATTGTTCTCACGGCATGGAACCTGCATGGAGTGCCTTGGCAATTTTAATTCCAAATATTCAAAAAATGATAAGAAAAACATGAAACCTTGCTTGATGTAATGTCATGTCACCAAGATGATGTGCTAAAAACTTTGACCTGTTTGAGGAAAGTTTGGATACACACCTATCACGAACCAGAGCAACTCACTAGAAGGCTCGTGGTTCCGAGAGGGAACAATGCATGTTTGATGACGAATGGGAGATAGCTTCCTCTTATGGCCTTCAATTTGTTTCTACGTTTAACATTCACTAATACAACTGTCATGTGAATATTTGGAACATTTCAGGGGTCATTTGACCTTTTAAAGACATTTAAGTGATTTTCTAGCCATTTAATAACCGTAATTCAAATTTGAACTACATCTACATGCAACGGCTAACCATAAAGTTTGAAAAATCATATTTGTCTACTTGCGTGCGAGTTAATTCCATGTGCAGTCAATTAGAAGGAATTTTCAGACATATTGGTCTCACGGCATGGACACATGCATGGAGTGCCATGGCATTTTAATTCCAAAACTTCCAAAATGATTAGAAAAACACGAAACCTTGCTTGATGTAATGTCATGCCACCAAGATGATGTGGTAAAAAAATTGGCCTGTTTGATGAAAGTTTGGACACACACTGTAGGATCGAAGAAGTAGGTCTAGAGGGGGGGTGATTAGACTACTTGACAATATAAAAAATCTGCCTTTTGGTTGTGCAAAGTTTTAGGCAGTTTTGCAATTAAGATCAAGTCAAGTAACACACTATACATGCAATTCTAGAGTATGGGCAGCGGAAAGTAAATTGCATATATAGTAGAGAGAGGTGGAGAAGATCAAACGCAGTTTGGTGACACGGAGATTTTTGTCGTGGTTCCGATAGGTGGTGCTATCGTACATCCACGTTGATGGAGACTTCAACCCACGGAGGGTAACGGCTGCGCGAGTCCACGGAGGGCTCCACCCACGAAGGGTCCACGAAGAAGCAACCTTGTATATTCCATCATGGCCTACGCCCACGGAGGACTAGCCTTACTCGGGGTAGATCTTCACTAAGTAGGCGATCTCCTTGCCCTTACAAACTTCTTGGTTCAACTCCACATCTCAAAGACGGAGGCTCCCAAGCGACACCTAACCAATCTAGGAGGCACCACCCCCCAAAAGGTAATAGATGGTGTTGATGGTGATGAACTCCTTGCTCTTGTGCTTCAAATGATAATCTCCCCAACACTCAACTCTCCTCACTGATATGGCTGTGGTGGAAGAAAGGTTTGAGTGGAAAGTAACTTGGGAAGGCTAGAGATCAAGTTTCATATGGTAGGAATGGAATGGCTTGATCTCAACACAAGGGTAGGTGGTTCACTTCTCAGAAAGTGTATGGTAGAAGTGGTGGTACTTTCTGATGGCTCTCCTCACGAATGAGGAGGGGGTGGAGGGGTATATATAGCCTCCACACAAAATCCAACCGTTACACACATAATTGAGCAATCTCGGTGAGACCGAAGTGAAAACTCGGTCAGACCGAAAGTTCAAATATAGTGAACGTTGGGATTTTCGGTGGGACCGAAAATACCATCTCGGTGGGACCGAAAGTGTTTCTGATATGAACGTTGGAGATTTCGGTGAGACCGAGAAGGAAAACTCGGTTGGACCGATTTGAGAAAGAGCAGGAACATGCCAGAATCGGTTTGACCGAAAATGAATTATCGGTGCGACCGATTTGAGTCAAGACAGAACCTTGCCCATTTCGGTGAGACCGATAATGCAAACTCGGATATTCCGAAATGATGTGAAGTGGTTACAGAAGGCTGGCAGTTCAGTTTCGGTGAGACCGATCTCAAACTCGGTGTGACCGATTTTTCTAGGGTTTGGAATATGGCAGAAGTGGTTCATCTCGGTGGGACTGAGTTGGAAGAATCAGTTTGTCCGAGATTACTTATGAGTGTGTTTGGTAGTGAAAGGTGCTGATAGTTGAAGGAGCTAAATCACTAAGCACTTGAGCAACCAGATCATCAACACAACCTCATCCCCTTTTAATAGTATTGGCTTTTCCTATGGACTCAATGTGATCTTTGATCACTAAACCAAAAATGGAGTCTTGAGCTTTTGCCAATGCTTCCCTTAGCATTTGAGGTGTCCACTTCTTCAATCATCTTGCCATACCAATGTGATTGGGTTTCCTGAAACATACTTGATAAAAGCATTAGTCCAACCACAAAGTATGTTGTCATTAATTACCAAAACCACCCGGAGAGCAAATGTGCTTTCAATCTCCCCCTTTTTGGTAATTGATGGCAACACACTAACATTATACTAAACAAAACATCAAAGCTTATTGAAAGAAAGACAGAATTATCATGAAAGCTTTGACAAGCATGTAGTACACAGGCTCCCCCTACAAGTGTGCGAGATTTTCATAGATTATGGTTTTGGACTACCACAAGCACACAAGAGAGATAAGCAGGATGTGCTACATGCAGCTTCGCTATATGCATCAGAGCAGAAGAAAAAGGAAGTGAGTGATAATGCATATGTGCATGGTGATTTCTTGCAAACAAGTATTTACAAGCAAGTCACCATCATGCACATTCTGCAAGATGCATATACTTACCTTGAGGTTCCTTGGCACTTGTACCTGAAGGGATAAACTTGGGAAAACAAGGTTAGATAACACAAGAGTATTCCTTCAACCAATTGCAAGAACATCAAGAGTACCAAGCCAGGGAGGACATGTATAAAGAGTGTCTCATATTGAGCACAGGCTTGAATAAGCAAACATGTCTCCGAAGCTAAAAGATTTTCAAGGAACTCTGAGAGATTTTGCTTTTCATAGGATATCAATTGTGAGGATTCCTCTAAGTCTTCTCCCCCTAAACTAAAAGATTCCATGAGATACCAATTGTGAGAACAAGGGGTGTGATGTAAAAAAGCAAAATCAAAAGAATGATGCCAATTGTAATGTCCAATGTAAAACACGACAAAGCTTTGATGTGATTCTCTCCCCCTTAAGATAAGATTGCTTTTCTTCTTCCCCTAAGTCTTCTCTTCTCCCCTACTCCCCCTATTCCCCCTAAGTTCTCTCCCCCTTTGATATCAAGTGCCGAAAAGGACAGCAAACTAGGTAGGACAGGAAAGATGGAAAGAAAGAAAGAAAGAAAGAAAGAAAGTGGGATCCTTAAGAATCACAACAAGGGCAGATAAGAACATTCAGAGAAACAATATAAATTTGAGTCCTCTCCCTCTTTAAGATTTAAGTCTGAGTGGAGCTGCAGAAGTTGATGTCCTGGAAGATAATTCCAAGGAAACACAGAAATAATCCAGCTCACTCTGCGAGGGATGTTTCAAAGGATTTGCAATGAATTTGTAAAAGATTTTCGGGGAATTGATCAGAGCCATAAAAAGATTTCCAGAAGGATATTCACAAAGAAATATAAGAAAAGAAATAAAAAGATTCCTAGATGAAGTTTTTTTTTTTTTTAAGAAAAACTCAATGAGAGAACAGAAGAGAAAACAGAAAAACTCCAAAAGCATATGTACTTCATCTAGAAAAAGGTCGGCGACAAAGTCACCTATGTTTGAGTATATTGACTTAGGAGTCAAATGAGGACATTTGATCATAGGTCATACTCATCGTTTAAGCTCGAAATGGGATTGCCATTTTCCGATTAAGCATTTGATGTGATCACATCTTATGAAGCTGCTTGTACTCATGACTTTGAGTAAAGCTTCTTAAAGATGTGAAGAACATACCTTGGGCTTGTCGATGCTTTGCTCATGTAGGTAAGCTTGATGTAGGTGCTCATTGAATGTGAAGTTGGAGCGCCATTTCTACTTGTGTAGTACATCTTCCTACATGGGTTAGGCAAGCAAGGAAATACTCGAGAATATCCAAGATGACAAGAGTGAAATACTAGATGTATAAGATGTCAAAAAGGATATGTGAAATTTTGTTCCTTGAACTCAACATCCCAAAGGGCTAGATACTTGGTCAATGACAAGATTACTCATCATTTGAGTTTGTGGTAATCTCGTGGAATGTAGATCATCCAAGTACCTGCAAGGAGTTAGATGCAATACAAGGAGGCAAATGTGTCCAAGACATATGATCATCATCATAAGAGAAATATCAAGGATTAGTCAAGAGGCTCATTCCTTGCATGCATCAAAGGAGTTATCACTCCAAGTTTGAAGCATCAATGATGTTCAACTCACTCCTTAAGCGACAAAACACTTTCTCATCAAGAGGTTTTCTAAAGATATCTGCAAGTTGTTTGTCAGTACGAACATGCTTAAGATTAATATCACCCTTGGCAATATGATCACGAATAAAATGGTGACGAACTTCAATATGCTTTGTTCGAGAGTGTTGCACTGGATTGTGTCCAATCTTGATTGCACTCTCATTGTCACAAAGCAAGGGAACACGTCTCACATGTATCCCATAATCTTTAAGCGTTTGTGTCATCCATAGTAATTGAGCACAACACGAACCAGCAGCAATATATTCTGCTTCGGCAGTGGATAATGATACCGAATTTTGTTTCTTGGAGGACCAAGATACAAGGGATCGACCAAGGAATTGACACGTACCCGAAGTTGACTTTCTATCAACCTTGTCACCGGCATAGTCCGAGTCAGAATAGCCAACAAGATCGAAAGAGGCCCTCTTAGGATACCAAATGCCAAAGTTTGCTGTGTGTATCAAGTATCTCACTATCCTTTTAACAGCTTTAAGATGACATTCTTTAGGGGCTGCTTGATATCGTGCACACATGCATACACTCAACATTATGTCAGGACGAGAAGCACAAAGATATAGTAGAGAACCAATCATAGAACGGTAAACTCTTTGATCAACGGGTTCTCCATCTTTTGTCAAGTCATTATGTCCACTAGTAGGCATGGGGGTACTCATACCTTTGCTTTCTTGCATGTTGAACTTCTTGAAGAGATCCTTGGTGTACTTTGTTTGTGAGACAAAGGTACCCTCCTTAGATTGCTTGATTTGCAACCCGAGGAAAAATTTGAGTTCACACATCATGGACATTTCATACTTCTCCGACATGAGCTGTCCAAACTTCTTGCTAAAATGGGGGTTAGTTGAACCAAAGATAATATCATCAACATATATTTGGCACACAAATAGTTCACCATTAACCCTTTTTGTGAACAGCGTTGAGTCTATCTTTCCAATCTCAAAGCCTTTTTCAAGAAGAAAGCTAGTTAAGCATTTGTACCAAGCTCTAGGGGCTTGTTTAAGACCGTAAAGAGCTTTATGCAACTTGTAAACATGATTAGGCTTTTTGGGATTCACAAAACCGGGAGGTTGTTTTACAAATACTTCCTCCTCAATTTCACCATTTAGGAAAGCACTTTTGATATCCATTTGATAGAGAGTAATATCATGGTGATTGGCATAAGCAAGAAGAATGCGAATGGACTCAAGTCTAGCAACGGGGGCATAGGTCTCACCATAGTCCATACCTTCGACTTGTGTGTAACCTTGAGCTACGAGACGAGCCTTGTTGCGGATGACTTGTCCATCTTCATCTTGCTTGTTCCGGAACACCCATTTGGTTCCAATGATGTTTTGATCATCGTTGGGCTTCTCTACCAATGTCCACACCTTGTTCCTCTCGAAGTTGTGTAGTTCTTCGTGCATAGCGTTCACCCAATCCGGGTCTTTAAGTGCTTCTTCTACCTTCATAGGTTCAATACTAGAGATAAATGAGTAATGCTCACAAAAGTTAGCTAAGCGAGTTTTAGAGCGAGTAATTCTCCCGGAGTTGATGTCGTTCATCATTTGTTCCACGGGATGATTTTTCTTGACTCTTGCTCGGACTCGGGATAGCTTTTGTTGATGTTGTGGCTCAGCTTCCTCATCATCTTCATCTTCCTCTTCTTCATTGTTGTTGGTGTTGTCTTGAGGTGGTGGAGAAGAAGGTTGTGGTGGATCTTCTTGTTGCATTTCCTCATCTTGGTGAGTTCCACTTGTGGAGGCCTCCATGTTGCCTTGAGGTTCATCTCTCTGTGAGGTAGGTGGCTCCACATATGTAGATGAGGTACTCTCCTTCACTTCCATGGGACGAATCTTTCCAATAGATAAATCTTGGATTGCTTCCGATGGGTCCTTGTCTCCTACATCAATAGGCATTTGCTCTACTTGCGAGCCATTAGATTCATCAAACTTCACGTCTACCGTCTCTTCAACCTTTCGGGTGAAATTATTGTAGACACGGTAGGTGTGAGAGTTTGATCCATAACCAAGAAGAAAACCTTCATGAGATTTAGGAGCAAATTTAGACCGACCATGCTTATCAAGGATATAGCATTTTGAACCAAAGACACGAAAGTATCCCACTTGGGGTTTGTTACCGGTGAGAAGCTCGTATGATGTCTTGCCGAGGAGCTTATGAAGATAAAGCCTGTTGATAGCATGACAAGCTGTCTCGACCGCTTCTCCCCAAAAATGTTTCGGTGTCTTGTATTCATCAAGCATCGTTCTTGCCATCTCAATGAGCGTTCGGTTCTTCCTCTCAACAACTCCATTTTGTTGAGGAGTGTACGTAGCCGAGAACTCATGTAGAATTCCTTCCTCATCGAGAAAAGAGTCTACATTGGCGTTCTTGAACTCCGTTCCATTGTCACTCCGAACTTTCTTGATCTTCACCTCAAATTGATTTTGGGCCTTTCTGGCAAAGGTCTTGAAGATCCTCTGAACCTGCGATTTATCATCAAGGAAAAATACCCACGTAAATCTGGAATAATCATCAACTATAACTAGACCAAAGGAGTTACCACCAAGGCTTTTGTAAGCATTGGGACCGAAGAGATCCATATGAAGAAGCTCAAGCGGTCTCCTAGTGGTCATGATGTTTTTCACGGGATGACTTCCACCAACTTGTTTTCCTGCTTGACAAGCACTACAAAGTCTATCTTTGTCAAAGAAAACATCTTTAACACCAAGAATATGATCACCTTTGATTAGCTTGTCTAGATTACGCATACCAACATGTCCTAGCCTTCTATGCCATAACCAACCTTTAGAGGATTTAGCAATGAAACAAGCTCTAGGTTGGGCTTTCTTAGTGAAATCAACAATATATAGATCACCTCTACGAATACCAGTAAAAGCCATGTTTTGATTATCACGACGAAAGACTTGGCAATCTACTTTGGTAAATAGCACATTGAATCCAAAGTCAGCTAATCTAGAGACGGAAAGTAAATTGTATCCAAGAGATTCTACAAGCATGACATTTTGAATAGAGCTATCATGACATATGGCCACCTTACCAAGGCCAAGTACCTTACCCTTGGAGTTGTCTCCAAAAGTCACATACTTGCGTGGGCCATCGTTCTTTGCAAGCTCTCGAAACATGTCTTTGTCTCCGGTCATGTGATCGGTGCATCCACTATCAAGAATCCACTCTTTTACGCCGGACATGTAGTCTCTCATATTTGCCATAAGATTGAGACTCTTCATGACCTTGTCTAGCTCGGTGTCCGAATCGGAGTAATCATCATCTTGCTCATGCTCATCATCATATTGACCCATAGATTGTTCATCATCAACACCTAGGTCAATTTGATAAGTACTTGCATTAGTTTGGTCAATGGAACAATAATCTTCGGAATGCAATGCAAGAGCATTTCTAATGATAATATTGATAAGACTGATATCACCCTTCTTTTTCATAAGATCACGAAGCTCAAAGAAGCATTTATCAAAGTTAGGATCATTGGGGTGCAACTTATCAAATTCAATAGTCTTGTGTAGAATTTCATCAAGACTTCTCAAAGAGTAGTCCGGATAAAGTTCTTCCAAGAATTTCCACATAGCATAGGCACACTCAAAGTTTGTAACAAGATTAAGCAAGTCATCAGGTAACCCTCTAATGATAAGATTCACAGTTCTAAGGTTACGAAGCAAATCAAGCTCTTCATCCATGGTAGGGTGCAAGGGATCAAATGGAGGAACATAGGGGGTCTCAACATATTTGCACAAATTGTACATTTTAAAGATACTAAGCATTTCAACCCTCCAAGAGTTATAGAACCTTCCATCAAGAACAGGCACTCTATGGCTAACACTCCCATCCGTAGACACGTCCATCTTCCTCCAATGGTGTGTAAACCAAAGCAATGGAGACCAAAGCTCTGATACCAATTGTAGGATCGAAGAAGTAGGTCTAGAGGGGGGGTGATTAGACTACTTGACAATATGAAAAATCTGCCTTTTGGTTGTGCAAAGTTTTAGGCAGTTTTGCAATTAAGATCAAGTCAAGTAACACACTATACATGCAATTCTAGAGTATGGGCAGCGGAAAGTAAATTGCATATATAGTAGAGAGAGGTGGAGAAGATCAAACGCAGTTTGGTGACACGGAGATTTTTGTCGTGGTTCCGATAGGTGGTGCTATCGTACATCCACGTTGATGGAGACTTCAACCCACGGAGGGTAACGGCTGCGCGAGTCCACGGAGGGCTCCACCCACGAAGGGTCCACGAAGAAGCAACCTTGTCTATTCCATCACGGCCTACGCCCACGGAGGACTAGCCTTACTCGGGGTAGATCTTCACGAAGTAGGCGATCTCCTTGCCCTTACAAACTTCTTGGTTCAACTCCACATCTCAAAGACGGAGGCTCCCAAGCGACACCTAACCAATCTAGGAGGCACCACCCCCCAAAAGGTAATAGATGGTGTTGATGGTGATGAACTCCTTGCTCTTGTGCTTCAAATGATAATCTCCCCAACACTCAACTCTCCTCACTGATATGGCTGTGGTGGAAGAAAGGTTTGAGTGGAAAGTAACTTGGGAAGGCTAGAGATCAAGTTTCATATGGTAGGAATGGAATGGCTTGATCTCAACACAAGGGTAGGTGGTTCACTTCTCAGAAAGTGTATGGTATAAGTGGTGGTACTTTCTGATGGCTCTCCTCACGAATGAGGAGGGGGTGGAGGGGTATATATAGCCTCCACACAAAATCCAACCGTTACACACATAATTGAGCAATCTCGGTGAGACCGAAGTGAAAACTCGGTCAGACCGAAAGTTCAAATATAGTGAACGTTGGGATTTTCGGTGGGACCGAAAATACCATCTCGGTGGGACCGAAAGTGTTTCTGATATGAACGTTGGAGATTTCGGTGAGACCGAGAAGGAAAACTCGGTTGGACCGATTTGAGAAAGAGCAGGAACATGCCAGAATCGGTTTGACCGAAAATGAATTATCGGTGCGACCGATTTGAGTCAAGACAGAACCTTGCCCATTTCGGTGAGACCGATAATGCAAACTCGGATATTCCGAAATGATGTGAAGTGGTTACAGAAGGTTGGCAGTTCAGTTTCGGTGAGACCGATCTCAAACTCGGTGTGACCGATTTTTCTAGGGTTTGGAATATGGCAGAAGTGGTTCATCTCGGTGGGACTGAGTTGGAAGAATCGGTTTGTCCGAGATTACTTATGAGTGTGTTTGGTAGTGAAAGGTGCTGATAGTTGAAGGAGCTAAATCACTAAGCACTTGAGCAACCAGATCATCAACACAACCTCATCCCCTTTTAATAGTATTGGCTTTTCCTATGGACTCAATGTGATCTTTGATCACTAAACCAAAAATGGAGTCTTGAGCTTTTGCCAATGCTTCCCTTAGCATTTGAGGGGTCCACTTCTTCAATCATCTTGCCATACCAATGTGATTGGGTTTCCTGAAACATACTTGATAAAAGCATTAGTCCAACCACAAAGTATGTTGTCATTAATTACCAAAACCACCCGGAGAGCAAATGTGCTTTCACACACCCCTCACAAAGCAGAGCAACTCACTAGAAGGCTCGTGCTTCCGAGAGGGGACAATGCATGTCTAATGACGAATGGGCGATAGGTTCCTCTTACGGCCTTCAATTTTTTCTATGTTTAATGTGCACTAATACAACTGTCATGTGAAAATTTGAAAAATTTCGGGGTCGTTTGACCTTTTAAAGACATTTAAGTGATTTTCTAGCCATTTAATTACCGTAATTCAAATTTGATATACATCTACATGCAACGGCTAACCATAATGGTTTGAAAAATCATATTTGTGTACTTGTAATTCCATGTGCAGTTAATTAGAAGGAATTTTCATACATATTGGTGTGATGATGAATGGAAGAGAGCTTTCTCTTACGGCCTTCAATTTGTTTCTACATTTTACGTGCACTAATACAACTATCATGTGAAATTTTGGAAAATTTCATGTGTCATTTCACCTTTTAAAGACATTTAAGTGATCTTCTAGCCATTTAATGACCATAATTGAAATTTGAACTACATCTACATGCAACGCCTAACCATAACGGTTTGAAAAATCATATTTGTGTACTTGTGTGCGAGATACTTCCTTGTGCAGTAAATTAGAAGGAATTTTCAAACATATTGGTCTCACGGGATGGACACATGCATGGAGTGCCACTGCATTTTAATTCCAGAAATTTACAAAATGATGAGCAAAACACGAAACCTTTCTTGATGTAATGTCATGCCACCAAAATGATGTGCAAAAAAATTGGCCTGTTTGATGAAAGTTTGGACACACACCTCTCACGAACCGGAGCAACTCACTAGAAGGCCCGTGGTTCTCAGAGGGAACAATACATGTTTGATGACGAATGGGAGATGGCTTCCTGCTACTTCTCGAGCTTGCATTGTATTCCCTCGAAGAGGAAAGGCTTATGCAGCACAGTAGCATAAGTATTTCCTTCAGTTTTGGAGAACCAAGGTATCAATCCAGTAGGAGACCACACGCGCGTCCCTCTTCCTGCACAAACAAATAAGAACTTCGCAGCCAACGCGATAAGGGGTTTCAATCCCTTTACAGTCACTTACGAAAGTGAGATCTGATAGATATGATAGTCTGATATTTTTGGATATAAGAACAGAAAGTAAAAACGGAAAAGTAAAGTAGATTGTAGATTGATATGTTGAGAATAGACCCGGCGGCCATAGGTTTCTCTAATGGCTTCTCTCATGATAGCAGAATTCTACGGTGGGTAAACGAATTACTGTCGAGCAATTGATAGAAAAGCGATTAATTATGAGAATATCTAGGCATGATCATTATATATAGGCATCACGTCCGAGACAAGTAGACCGAAACGATTCTGCATCTACTACTATTACTTCACACATCGACCGTTATCCAACATG